>OX637647.1:6197559-6747159 GCA_951802225.1 Euspilapteryx auroguttella
CACTCTATCTATTAAAATAAAGCATTAAAATCTGTTGCATAGTTTCAAAGATTTAAGCTTATAGAGGGGAGGGACAGACACGGAAAGTGAATTTATTCTATACGATGTATTGATGATGATGATATTGATATTGATTCTTCTACTTACTCTGTGATTAAACGTAGTGATTTACCTTCTCTCTGGTTGTTATTTTTATTTATCATCCGTGTTAGTTTTATATAGTAAAATATTGTTTTTCACAGCTCATTTACTATTTTCTGATTTTTAAAATCATGTAAAATATTACTATTAACATTTAAATTTTCGGATGCTGCTAATTATTAAAAAATATTTGAAACCATTAAAATATTTTATAAATTACAAGTACATAACTCTTATATTAAACGATGTCTAAAGAAGAAGTCGGTATCAATAAAATGAAAGAAGCCCTGTCTTCAATTGCACTGGAGATGCAAAGGTTGTTACAAGTAACGTAATAACAGTAGATAAATTTTTAGATTTGCCTATCCTAGAGGTATGTACAATTGTACATAACACTTATTTAATTGATTTGCTTAGTGGTACTGCCACCTTTAGTGTTATAGAGATATCTATATATATAAAATTCAAAGGTGACTGACTGACTGACTGACATAGTGATCTATCAACGCACAGCCCAAACTACTGGACGGATTAAGCTGAAATTTGGCATGCAGGTAGATGTTATAGCGTAGACATCGGCTAAGAAAGGATTACCTAAAATTCCCTCAGGAACGGGAATTACGGGACTTTTTAGTTAGTATGAAAAATCGACATTATTGAGTGTGTCGACGTGAAACTTGGTGTACAGGTTCCTCAGTAAATGTAGCAATGTCGAAAAAAGTAATTAACCAAATTCCCACGGGAACAGGAATAACGGGACTTTTTTGTGAGAATGAAATTTCGACTTCCTTGAGTGTATCGACGTGAAATTTGTGTACAGGTTCCTCAGTAGATGAAAGGGTGTTGAAGAAAGGAATTAACTAAACTAACCCATGGGAATAGGGTTACAGGACTAATTATTTAGTATGAAAAATCGATTTTCTTGAGTATGCCACCGTGAAATTTGGTCTACAAGTGTAAAGGTGTTGGAAGGAAGAAATATACTAAATTCCCACGGGAACGTAAAACGGGACTCTTTAGTTAGTATTAAAACAATGTATATATATTTCTTTATTTCCACGTAAAAATAGGAAAACGGGTTCTTCAGTGGGTGTAATTAGATTCAGTTCTATTGAGAAAAAAATTACCAAAATTCACATGGTAACGAAACATTCCCAAAAACATAAAGCGCCTAAAATCTTCAACTTTTTTTTACTCGAGTACATATATTAAAACTACTACGTACTGTAAAATATATTTACTTCGAATAAATTACTTAATAAATAATAAATATTAGGTATGTAGGTACGTATATCCAACTACTTTTACCCAACCAGCCAATAGAAATGTTAGAAGTTTCGGTGTCTGAATGTTGGAGTGTAGAAATGAATTTATGGAGTTGCCACGGGAACTGAAATAAAGATAGATATTTTTAGGGGGTATGGGTGCGATCAGAAATGATGTCACTAAAATCCTGAGTCGTAAATCAACCAGTAATTAACGATTAAAAAAAATAGCGCGTGCGAAGCTGCGGGCAAAAGCTAGTACTTAGATAAGAGTGCAGCTTAGCAACAGTGTCTTGAAACGAAACCATTTTCATTTTAAGATGGAAAACCTAAAATATAATTACTTCTTGTAAAGAAACAGATTATGAATTCGTTGATTTTTTTTTTTGACTAACTTTGGGCTTAATAGTGTTTTATTTATGGAGGAAACTAAACTTAAATTGATAAACCGTTCTAAAAATTTGTTTTTAGATATCAATCCGCAAAGGACATCTCATCGGCTAATCATGAACAAAATGAAACAGAAAAAATTCTCAGCAAGTTGAGTCTACTTCATTGTAACATCAAGAAGAAAAACAAAATGATAATAAAGTTAAAATTAAATATCCAATCTGTTATAAGTAAGTATAGCGTAAGAACATTAGACGTAGGAAGGTTTTATAGCTAAAGTATGGAATGTTTGCATGTTTCTTCTTCTGTTTCAGATATCGCAAAAACCGTCTTCAAAGCTAAACAAGATGAATCAGTTTCTCTACAGAACCGTCTAATGAATGCTAGAAGTGAAGCCGCAGGCCTGTCTTCCGCAAACCATAGCCGCGAACAAGCACTGCGCGAACTAACGATGGAAAATTACATACTTCGTACAAATATTGAACAAATCCACAAACTCATAGAAATGAGTCACGCTAAATTATTAAAAATGAGAAATGAACCCCACGAAGAAATACCCCTGCCTATGCAATTGAAGAAAATAATAATTTGTTGTGGACAATATTACGCTGATTATTGCAACGAGCACGAACGCCGGGTCCAAGTGGAACAAACCAACAGATTTCTCAACAACAAAATAAACCTTCTGAAAATTAACTTGGACGCTTCTGAAGCTGAATTAGAAAATTTACGATATCAAATGATGAGGCTTAAAAGACAAAAAATAATAGGAGATCGTGATCTCAGTAATACAATTTACTCTGAATGCAAGTTACATTTACCTCAAAGAATAGCTAAGAAAAAAATTATGTTAGCGCAACCTTCTTCAAGGTTCGACTTAACAACTCACTTAAATTTGGTGAGGAGAATATTACAGGATCAAAGTAAACTCATCAATGAAGTCAGACATTTCTCAGATGAATTAAAAAATGACAACTAAGGAACATTAGTGATTGTTTTAATTTTGTTTAAGTAACCGTAAAATATAGAATAGCGGCAATACCATCGCCCTATCTCCTTCATCATCATCATCATTTCAGCTGAAAGACGTCCACTGCTGAACATAGGCCTTCCCCACAAATCATCACAACGACCGGTTTTAAGCGACCCTCATCCATGCACTCCCGTAGCCTTAACCAGGTCGTCGGCCCACCTTTTTGGGGGTCTGGCTACTCCGCGTCTTCTGGATCGCAGTCGCCACTCGAGAACTTTTCGGCCCCAGCGACGATCTTTTTTCGAGCTATGTGCCCTGCCCATTGCCACATAAGGGGCAAACAGGTGCGATACTAGCGCCACTTCGATAAATAAATAATAATTATCCTCTAAACCATGGCCGAAATCAAAAATATGCGTCTTTGACTCCCTAGATAATTAATAAGAAGCATATTTTTGATTTCGGCCATGGTTTAGAACAGAGACATTAACGCTACGCTCCTACATTTCTTATCTTAGAAGACATTAATTATTTATCGGAAGTGGCGCTAGTTTCGCACCGTGTAAGCCCTTAGCGCTTAAACAGACAACACCGCCGCCGCACCGCCGCCGCACCCCAACACTGTTCACGCACGCCACCACCGCGCCGCCACCGCACCGCCGCCGCCGCGCAATCAATGTAACACCATGGACACAATTATAATCCCGCAACACTGTTCACGCACGCCGCCACCGCGCCGCCACTGCACCGCCGCCGCCGCGCAATCAATGTAACACCATGGACACAATTATAATCCCGCAACACTGTTCACGCACGCCGCCACCGCGCCGCCACTGCACCGCCGCCGCCGCGCAATCAATGTAACACCATGGACACAATTATAATCCCGCAACACTGTTCACGCACGCCGCCACCGCGCCGCCACTGCACCGCCGCCGCCGCGCAATCAATGTAACACCATGGACACAATTATCCCGCAACACTGTTCACGCACGCCGCCACCGCGCCCGCCACCACCGCACCGCCGCCGCGCAATCAATGTAACACCATGGACCCAATTATCCCGCAACACTTTCACGCACGCCGCCACCGCGCCCGCCACCATCGCACCGTCGTCGCCGCGCAATAAATGTAACACCATGGACACAAGTATCCCGCAACACTGTTCACGCACGCCGCCACCGCACCGCCGCCGCGCAATCAATGTAACACCATGGACCCAATTATCCCGCAACACTATTCACGCACGCCGCCACCGCGCCCGCCGCCATCGCACCGTCGCCGCGCAATCAATGTAACACCATGGACACAATTATCACAAGAGGAATGTTCATGGCCAAACAAAATTGCGTCAGTCGCAAGTTAAAACAAGACTTGATTACTAAGAAATAAACTACTGAAGACTTGGCTGTATGGACTAAGTTCCTTTGCCTGCCCAGAATGGGCGAATTTAAAAACAACAACTACAACAAGTTTTAAAAACAACAAGTGTTTGTTTGTTTTGTTTGGGTCGTTTCGTTCCTGTCATAGATAATATATGTTCCTGTCATGTCGGTGTGTGGCATAGAAAAATTTTACTCTCTAGTCGAGAAGAATGATAACTACAAACAAATTATAAGTAGACAAAAATCGCAAGTTTGGATAGGGAGGCCCAGAGAGGGTGCGGCGCTGCGAGGGGCTAGAAATACGCGGGAAATTAATATAACCTGATGCGCATTGAATTATAATTTAGTTTGTTTGTTTGGCACTAAACCCAGCATCCACCGAGACCTAAAAATTAAAAAAACAAAGTTCAAAAACACCTTTTTAATTATCAATCTGTTTTACAAAAGTGCAATGATTTAGAAAAGAACAAAAAATAAAATATATAATTTCTTTTTTACAAAAAGATACAATAAACTGATACATACATAAACAAGAAGTCGGTTAAAATAGGTACAAAAACCTTTCCCTACGAACGTAACAATTATTTTTCTGAAAACCGCATCAAAATCGGTCGGATCTCCGAATCGGATAATCGCAGACAAACATACAGGTCATACTGATAACCTCCTTTTTTGAAGTGGGTTAATCTAAGAATCTTTGGTCTAAACAGAACTATTGGGTCAATATTAAAAGTTTAAAGTTACAGAACAGTTTTTATGGCAAATTTCATGATCAACATAATTTCGGCCGAAGAACCTACTCTGCTGAAAATTATATCAATACATAGTATAAAACAAAGTCGCTTCCCGCGTCTGTCCATAATATGTATGCTATAATCTTTTAAACAATGCAATGGTAACAAAGAAAGATTCTGATTCTGGATTTTTATGCGTTTTTTTTTTAAGATAGAGTGATTCAAGTTATACATGAGCAAAATAATAATAGGTTAGGCGGTACGAAGTACGCCAGGTCGACTAGTTTTGTGTAAATCAGAAATTAAATTGTTGTTTATATGATCTTAAAAAAGTAAATTTAAGTTGATTGATTATAATAAAGTGTCTACCCACCTACGACAAACATTTTGAAAAAAATTCAGCTAAATCGGCTTAGCCATGCATGATCAAGTTTTAGCGAAACAAAACAGCAATTGATTTTTATAATAGGTACTTAAAGATATAAAATATAGATAAGTGGGAAAGTGTATGAACACGTTTTATGTTTTGTACTACTGTACAAGTAGTACAAAACATAAAATAAACTAATCATCAGAATTCGTTTAACCGTTCGTTTAGTAAGTATAACTTATCTTAAGCATCGATTCAATCAATTGGAAAAGCGACCAGGTATACAAAGGTATTGTTAAAACTTAATCTTAATAAATGACAAAATACTAGACACGATAAAACTAACTAATGAACAAAAAACAAGAAACTTAATGCAACTGCAACAATATTATAAGTGCATTTTGTTAAACTAAAAATTTATTAAGTAGGTATTACATTTCATTTATTAATACATAATTCTGGAATATTAAGCCCAGCGACGTTTGATTAACTAAATTATATGGCAAATTTTAAAAAGACTGATTGAAAATTATAAATTATTCTAAGCTACCTTATCAGAAGTAGTGGAACTTTTGACGATCTATAGAGCGGTGATATTTTCTCTGTTCGTCCACATATTAAAATCTTGATTTATTCCACAGTAGTTTATTGTCTGCTGGTAGAAGTCACAGGCAGGTTTGTGTAATTTTTCCCGTCCGCTGATTCTTTAATCTAAAAATAAAATTAAATCTTAGCTCGTAGCCCCAGCCCACTACGTGAAAACTGTAAAACCTGAATAGGTATCTACATAGGTATAAACAGGGTTACTGGTAAGCAAAACGGACCATTTCCGGAGGTGACAAACAGGGTCATTGCCAATAATTTTAGCCCTTAGAGAACCCTGGTCAAACCCAACCGTTTCCAAGTTATTGAACTTTTTAGTTTTTTTCATAATATCGTCACCTTGAGAACATTTTTTTAAATTTAATTTGAATTTTCAAGCATTAGGATGTTTCTTTTAAATGCAATTCTTATCCTTAATAAATTGTTTAAATAAAAAATACTCAAATTGCAAAAATAATAATGATAATATGAGTTTTGCAGCCCACTCAACTGCAATATGTCCTAAAATTATTGGTAATGAATAATTATAATAACATATTACACTCAGAGCACCTAACTAGGAAGAACCTGTATCTAGGGTACCCAAAACACACACAGAGACGAACATTACACCCAGACCGGAAAGAAACATCGATATTCATCATATAAACATTCACCCGCCCGGGAATCGAACCCAGGTGCATGCTTACTCAGTCGACATCACTGCCAACTGAGCCACGGAGCAGCAGTCAATGAATGTCCCCTACTATCACCTCCTAAAATGGTCGGGTCTACTTACCAGTAACCCTGTATATAAAATTGCAGTCCCGAGTGCTGTTGTAGGTGCTCTATTTTTATTAGGTATATTTTAATTTCTGTTAGACATTGTTTTGTTTGGCTTCTGGTAACCCGATAATCGAAATAAACTTCATGCAGAATCGTAATAATATGAAACTAGAACTTAAAAAGGTTATTTTTAAGATAATTGTTAGGATCGAGAAGATTTTAACGGATTAAAAAAAAAACAGAAACTTAAATATTTTCCAGGATAGGCCCTAACTGCAGAATGGCTAAACCGATTACATTAATTATTTTTTTGTTATTTTCTTTAAAATTTGGAGTTGGTTTGTACGAAAAGAAAAATTAGCAAAGTCAAGTGGCCACACGTTGCAAAACTAGCGCCACTTCCGATAAATAATTATATCTTCCAAACTAAACCTGATCTTAGAAATATGCTTTTGTTGCCTAAAGTGACCACTTTTGATTTCACAAACGAATATTTTTAAGATCATTATCCTAAAAGCTACACAACAGAGCCTTAAAAATTCAAAGCAAGGTTATATAGGGCGTCTTTGACGCATGTTTTTGATTTCGGCCATGGTTAAGAAGATATAATTATTTATCGGAAGTGGCGCTAGTTTCGCACCGTATGGCCCCTTGAACAGAAACAGTTGGTCTTGCATTCCACCACTAGAAGGCGTTTGGAGAAATGATTAGTCATTACATCGCGTCAGATAGTAAAATAATAACAGCAAAGCTAACCACATCTTGAATTTCATCCACAGTAGTTTCTTGTCCACCAGGAAGTTAAAATCCACCAGGTTTGTGTCATATTTGCCCAAAGTTTGTACCTTAAATTTGATTAAAAAATATTATATAATTATTCAAACCCAAACCATCGAAGTCACAGTCGCCATCACTGCCAACTAAGCCACGAAGGCAGTGACGTTAATGTGCAAGCTATTCTATAAGCGAGATCTCGAAAACTAGACGTGACGACAGGCTGCGGGCGACAATCTTTACTAAAATTATAAATGCGAAAGTTACTCTGTCTGTCTCGCTTTCCAGAGAAAACTAATGAACCAATTTAAATGGAATTTTGTTTAGGGATAGTGATATATAGATTGATATGAAACTAAGCGACTTTTAGACGCGTATTATCGAGGCATTGTCGTTTATATTTAGAGTCGTGTCGTCTCGACTAGACGCAGAGCTGTCGCTTGCTTTGTGCGACAAGTAGCAAGCGAGCGTGCCTCGCAGCTTGACGTCGCGTCTAGCCGCCGACACGTCGCTGTCGCGTGTCGCCCCTAGTGTGCGCTAGATCTTATTTTTTATTATTTTTTTATCAGGATTATCACTTAATAATATTCACTTCGTTATTCTTTCAAAGGTTAAAACTCAAATTTACTAGTACATACGAACTAAAAGACGGTCTTTAAGTCTAAAAATAACCTCAATGTTACCCAGTAGTAATATAGTTCAATGAACATACCTTTGTATTATTTCGGATTCCGGGTTCTGAAAACCGTTTAGTTTTATTGTAGAATCACTTTTTACAGAATTCCGACATGTATAACACCTTCTTTGGTTTTCTTTCATTGCACAATAATTAATCAAGGAAACAAAAAATTAAAAATAACGGCCATTTAAATTGAAAATTTCAAAAACATTATCCATAGAGTAACTTTGACATTTTCATGTAGGGATTTACCTTCTCTCTGATTTTCATAAAATCCAGAGAGAAGTTAGGCACTACTCTACACTCTACACATAACTTCATGCTCTACTTTCTACACTATCTATGAAAAACAATGTGCTGCCAGCAGAGAGAACAAAATTGCAACTTTCTTAGCTTTTAAAAACATTCTTGGTATACAAACAAATCCCTGAAAGCCTATGGGTATCTAATCTCAGAAACAATCCAAGTCTGTGCACTTTTTTGTCGCAGATTCGACAGCATAAGTCGACACCCGCTGGTGTGTGGTGGTTAGTGGTTGGTGCTCGGATTATTAAATCTGACTAACTGATTGTTGTCTTCCATTTATGTTTTGGAATAAAGTTATAGTTTGTTTAAATAAATACATTACAACTACTTCATCAGACCGCTTCATTAGCTGCGTAGTGTTGAAACTAAAACGACCCACCGACCAAAATGTCTTTGGAGCAAGCAAAGCAAGTTGCCGCTTACCGGGCAGTGGATGAATTTGTTACAAACCACTGCGTGTTAGGTGTTGGCAGCGGGTCTACTGTGGTTTACGCTGCTCAACGCCTGGCCGAGCGTGTTGAGACTGAGAATTTACAAGTCACGTGCATTCCTACATCTTTTCAAGCAAAACAGCTGATCATCAAGCATAACCTCACTCTTGGGGAACTCGATACAAATCCTGACATAGACGTAACCATCGATGGAGCTGACGAGGTGGACGCAAATATGACTCTGATCAAAGGTGGAGGTGGATGCTTACTGCAGGAGAAGATAGTTGCTTCTTGCTCAAAAAAGCTGATTGTGATAGCTGATTACACTAAAGATTCTGTCAAACTTGGAGAGAGATACAAGAAGGGTATACCTATAGAAGTCATTCCAATGGCCTATGTCCCTATTACAAATAAGATAATAGCTCAATATGGAGGATCCATAAAGTTACGCTGTGCTGTTGCTAAAGCTGGACCTGTGGTAACCGATAATGGCAACTTTATTCTGGACTGGATGTTCAAAAATCAAGATTTTGATTGGGAATCAATAAACAAAGAAATTATGATGATTCCTGGCGTTGTAGAAACTGGATTATTTGTGAAAATGTGTCAAAAAGCCTACTTTGGTCAACCTGAAGGGGGTGTTATTGAAAGAATGCCTAAGTAAAGATGAATCTCAATTTGTTTTTGTATGTTTTTTCTATGAATTAAGTTTAACATGTATATTTCAGATTTTAAGAATTAAGTGTTTTGAAACTGAAATTAACAAATTATTAAGAAATACAGAGATAATATTTTTTATCAGACACTTTTGTTTTATTGTAGAATCAAAAAAAAACAAGCACGTTTGAACTAGGTAGGTACTGCAATATTAATACAACTTCACATCTTGTACATACTTATTTCTGGAAGGAAGGTTGGCCTTGTTTGAATTTAACGTGCACTGTAATTATACAACTCAATGTTAGTTTGCTGCCCACCTCATAAAAATTTCTCAAATAAATCCTTTTTAATAAAACTATTCCAAAATACCAATTAATTACCTTACAAATTTTAAAAGTTGGTTATTATTGTTTGGTATTGCTTACCAATTTTCTTTTCAATATTGTTAACTAGAAAATATGTTGTAAATAGGTATTATTTGAGAAGTTTTGTTTTTTATGTTGGCCTAAAAAATAAATAAACTGACTATAATTTTAAATTAATCTTTGGCAAACTCATGCAAATATGTAAGTTGCAAAATAAGTTAGCTCTATGGAATGTTTTTGGACCGCAACACAAAAAAACATAAGTACCTACTAATTTATTTGTTATACAATAAAGATTTGAATTAGAGGGCAGCAGTTTGTCACTTTTAATGGCAGTAAACAATTAAACCTCTGTCTGTCTGTGGTTTTTTTTCTCTGAGCCTGTCTGACATTATCATGATGGCTGCAATTTAAAGTACAATTTCAAATTATATTTCGTGGTTTCATTTTCGATATAAATCATTTCACTAGGTAGTCCTTTCACCTACAAGGCAACATTCGCACGTTCTTACAAATAACTATTAGTCGATCGATTTAATCGATATCGATTACTCGATTAATTTGAAATTTACCCATGCTCCCATCCCTACCACTCTACGCGCCCATCACTAGCAGCGTCCGCCAAGCCTGTCATTCTTTTTCCGTGCGAGGCAACGAAAGCACGCGTTCGGATCTTGTTCGCAAAAAATTAATTTTTCAAGATACCGAAAAGATCCTACGAATATTTAACAAAAAATTAAGTGAGTTACTTAAACTTTGATGGATTTCATTATCCTCATACTATAAATCGAGAGACAATGTCTAATGATACGGTAAGTTCATCTGCTTACCTACCTTCAAAAAAAAAAAAAAAAAAATATTTAGACAGAAATTTCGAATTGAAATTCTGCTTAAACTTACATTTAAAAAGTGTAAAAGAAATATTTTTTCAAAGCCATAGATTCGAACAAGAACCAGGCTGCCATACTGCCATAGATTCCAATAGGAACGCGGCAAAATTTAAAACTGTACATCAGTTTTTATCATTAAATTATTTTTTTTTGCAAAGCCATAGATTCAAATATGAACCAGGCTACCATACTGCCATAGATTCCAATAGGAACGCGGCAAAATGCAAAAATAATCATAATTTTTATGTAAATATAAAAATATAAAAAGCATAATTTTCTTTTTTCTTCTTATTCCAGTAGGCGAAACGCCTTTACAATTTAAGGAATGTGCCCAGAGCAAATATCATTCGAATGTGAGGATATATTTCTAGCCGAAACTATTCCCTACAACCCATGATCAGGTCTAAATGAGACTGAATCACCAAAAATCATGATGGCGACATACCAAGTGCCAATTGCCACCACTGCCCCAACAGTGATCACTTTCAATACCGTCACCAAAAACAGGTCCAACCACCAGCAATAACTTCCTTATTGGAACTAGTAGCGGTTACACCAACCAATTGAACTCGGACCCTGAGGCAAAGTTTAAATTTCCGGAACTGGACCCATAAATTTTATTAACCCTGGGCGAAGCCCTGGATGATGAGCTAAAGTTGTGTGATTGAATCTACGATAATCTCTCTCAAATGGCTAGAGAAGTCAAGGAAAAAATCCTTCAGCAATATACTATACCTAGCAACTACATATTGGTTCAAGCTTCAAAGCTAAATACTAAAATACTCTCATCTCAACTTGGACTGACTTCACATCACATCGGGGAGTAGGGCCATGGCCATTCTCCTAACTCGAGATATAAAATAGAGGCAATCAAGATTCTAAGCGAGGGCTCCCGTAGTTCATGCAACCTTTATAGCTCGGAGACAAGCTCGCATTTAAAAGACCGCACCAGGTCTACCAAGACGTTTTTGAATATCTTTCAGTACAGAAAACGAGATAAAGCACTGTTCGGTGCCAAATTTTAGAGAAAATTAAATTAAGCTTCAAAATTGAATAGAAATGCCTTCAAATCAGGAAGACAGTAGTCTGCCCAGAAATACTGTTGCTTACACAACACAGCCGCCTCTACGAGCTCCACGGGCACAGCTTGGCCGCAGTTTCAGGAAAACTCAGGCCCTCCTCGCTTTGCGAAAAACAGGGGGGGGGGGCGTGCCAGGGCCAGAGTACGAAGATACCACTCGTCAAGTTCCAAATTACAACGACCCAATACCGACGCAGTCGCACGTTTAGAGAACAACCCATCAGGCCACGTGCTCAACCACCATTCTGGCAGAATTCAGTACAATATTTTTAAAATGTGTTGGTTGTATTGTATATCACAAACAATAAAGGTATCCTTAATTGGATTTGTAACAGAATAATTAAATCTTTTTCTAATTTTCCACTTGAGCAATAATATGTTCCTGTTGTAACATGGTTAGCACAGTAACAACAAGAAATGTCAATCGCATCGCAACTAATAATTTGCTAGAAATCGTATCTAAAACCTTTTTGACACCAATTCAAATGGAGGTAAGAGATTTCATTTTAACCTAAAACTGTAATAAATTTGTAAGTAACTAAACTTCATTTCGAAATGGCAGAACAGCATGCAAGCTATTATTACATGGCATCTATTGACCTAAAATGTCTCGTAACTTTTTATTTCTGTCGCTAACTATCGTAAGTAGTTACCCACGTTTCCTGTTTAAGGATGTGAGCACACAGAATCTTGTTATCCACCTATGATTTCAACCCAATGCCTTATCTTATTGGCTCACGATAGCGCCTAGAACTTTTACTAAGATTAAAGAAGGGGTCGTAGGTCACTTGCGTTCATTTGGTCAAAAATTGGTAAATTTTTGTATGTGACGATATCCTTTACATAGACCGTAGTTACATGGAATATTTAAATAAAGTTAGGTTTACACTCTAATCACTCGAGTGCTTGGGCTTTATTAAAAACTATGAAAATAGTAGCTTATAGCCACAAAATAATTACAAATTTTCAGGATTTAAGTAAGTAGATGACTTAAATATGACTTTATCACTTACAAGCCATAAACGTAATAAAATAATAGAATTGGTTCTGAAGTGTTCTCAACTACCACCTGTTACAATCAGATAATTTTCACAAATGATTGGCATCCTAATGTCCGCTAGCGCAGCATTTTACAAAAGGCTGGTTGAAACCAAAAATACTTGAAAGGCAAAGGTACAGGTACCTTCTACCTACCTTCTATTCAGAGAATACTATGATAATTATTTTACAGGACCTGAATTGATGAGATAATAATATTAAAAGCTTTTAAAATTTCATTTAAACACAAAAATATGATTCATAAGTTAACACGGACTCGAGTCGTAAAGTCGTAACTCAAACTTACTATAGTATTTATATGTCGTATTATTAGCAATATACTAAGCCTTAGATGCCACGAAACTTAAACAATTTGTTAATTTTTATTATGGGTAGATAACATATTAGCATTAGCTATCAGCTACATTACGACACGAAGTTGCATACAATTTCCTAATTTCAATTAACTTACCAGATATATTTGGCCTTGGTTCGAGAAGCGAAAAATCTAGCTATTAACATCCTATATTACACGAAATATAATTTAGAGGCAGATCGAAGATTTAATTTAAAGATGCTTTTCAAACATTCTAGCGCAAAACTTAAGAAATACTTTTATTTGAAACAAGACCCAGATGCTACAAAGGGGCAGATGCATATTTTTTCTATGCCGATCCTTCATTTTTCGTTTTTCTTAACGGCCTACAAAAAATTACTGAGGACGAAACGACCAGTATTCTAGTATTCCCTTCTAGTACTTCTAGACCTGCCTGTTATCCTCCATTGATTGATATAGTTATTTCGTAATAATCACTTGAGGGCGTGACGAAAACCTATGTTGTCTACTAACAGGGACCGTCACCCTCTCCTACTCACGCTTACCCTGAGTGCCGCAGTATGCTCGAGCAGGCAATGCCAGGTCTCATTATCCCCTCAACAGCATCTCATCAGCATCTTATACTAGCCTCACTTTCTAATATTACTATTCAACATTATCAATATAATGTTATTCAATACTATGATTAAATTAGATTCTTTCGAATGTTCTGTTTTAAGTGTAATTACTTTTCCCTCCGACGTCTTCGAAAAAGACGCATCACAGGATTCACAGGGCATCATCATAAGAGCCACCGCTTTATCTCTGCTTTTAGGCAGAAATATTTCTTCGGATGATTGCATCAGCGCCTTCCTTAAAGATGTTATAAACTAATACCCAATCCACCAAAGTACACAGGTACTTGGTAAGTATCCACAATTGGTTCTCAAAAATCTCTAAAAATGTATACCAAACAAGAATGAACTTATCCTAGACAAAAGTAGCTTTATACTAACATTATCTACAGCCTACAGCACAGATGGTTGAAAGTCTTTCTCTAAATAACAGATTATTATAAATAAAAATAGCAATGGCATTAGAATCATAAAGTAAATGAAAAATTTATCAAAACTATAGGCGCTAAATGCAATCAAAAGCTATCAACCATTGTTAGTTTTACTTTATCTTACGGTGAATCCGTCTATATATAAGACGGTTATATAACCTTAACTAAATAAATCAGACCTAAATAAGCCAATCACCTCTTAATAACTGTGAAGCGTAACGTCCTCACAGGAACACAACAGCATAGTCAATAAGCATGTGGATCAGGCAGATCCTTGCGGTGTACGGCACACACAGCAGCACGCGACACGCCGCCGCCACATCGGCTGCTCATGCTACCGGCGTCAATCTTGATCAGATCAAAAGACGGCCGCCTGGACCTCTACCTCTAACAAGTTTGCTAAACTTATCAATGTCCTATGATGATTGATTATCAATTTTTTATCAAATCTCTGACCAAATTAGTTAATTAAAAAATATACAATAAGTATATAAGTATGTTATAAATAATGTAGCTGAGTACCTACCTACCAAGTACTTACCTAAGTAACTATGCAATGTTAAACTTTGAAGTACTCTATAAACTAACTATAATGATTACTTTTATATGTTAAAATATAGTGTTTTTAACTAATAAGATGAGTAATATTATTTAATAATTGTAGGTACCTATACTAAGAGTTCCAAAATAAAACTAGCCAAAATTACATCTTTTTAATTAATATTGTTTCATTATCATGAAAAAATATAGACAAAACAATGTCTCTAAACATCTACCTAGTGAAATGATTTATATCGAAAATGAAACCACGAAATATAATATATGATCAAACGAACTTCTCAAGTGAAGTTCGATCAATATTATATGAGTGGTTTCATTTGAAGATATAAATCACCCTCCCTACCCAAATCCCGAGTTTTGTCAAAAAAGTCAATAAACGACGTAATTTATGCCAGAAAACTATCTCCTCAGAATAAAGACAAGCATAGAAGGAGTCCTAAAATAAAAAGTCACATCATTGTGTTACGCTACTTACTCAAGTGCAACCATTGAATATGTTAAAAAGAGGCCAATATACTTTCTCCACTGGGTCGTATGACTCTTCCGCACCTTGCCCGTACCTGGGTTCGACTTTTTATTTTTAATTTTCTAAAAAGCTAGTGATGGCAAAAATAACTTGTCCTAAATCAAGTTGTCTATACTTTTATACAAGACATGGTTCTTTATTATGGAACTTATCATAACTAATTCAGGAGTAATTGTATGGTATTATAATAACAAGAAAACAAAGACAAAGATAAAAACGCTTTATTTCTATAAAAATGCAAATAAAAATACAAAATGTAACAAACCGTATAACATTTTTAACAGAAAAAGAATAAGGGCAATTGTGCCTTATCGATTAAAGCGATTTCTTCCAGGAAACCTACTGCACACAATAAGTTATTTTAATGAATAAAACGGGTGTCTTGATAAAAATATAATAATACTTACCTATTTCTAAAGATTTTCCGTTCATAAAAAACTCTGTCACATCAGATATTATTAGCACAGCTCTAAAATAATTAAAACTAAAAGATGTGTGCCTATAATAATATGTATATATAAAACAAGTAAAACAAATCTATTTTTGGAAATTTCATAATGTATGAATTAAGCGCTTTTTTCTTTACACACTCATTTTCAATAATCTTGCTCTGCACTCTGCACCTCAAATGTTTGTTTTTGCCTGGGTTGATCTTGATCATCACTTTGTTTGTATGTGAAAAAACCCTGCTTGTGGTTTTTTTTTGACACCTAAAAATATAATATGTTTTAATTAAAACTTATAAAAGAGAGTAAGTATTATAAAACCCGGGTGTAAACAATTTATACATACGTAAGTGATATCCTGCAGCAACAATGGCGCTTTTGTTTTTATCACAAAGTAAAATTTTCATGGAATTTTATTTGTTTACAGTTTACAGCATTGGTTTACCCAAATTTACGGTTCATATATTCTGTAGCTTTTTTTATCAAAGTATTTTGTGAGGCCTGTAAGAAAGCAAGAAAAATGTTCTTAAATATTATATTCAAGATAATAATAATAATAATTTATTCAAATATATATTAATTAAAGCCTTCGTATTTTTTTTAGAAAACAGGTATCTTAGAGAATATTAACTTAAACGATGACATCCCGCAACTTAAACTTGAAATTTTCATATACAATTATGAGGATCTGCAGAAAAAAAACATAGATAAACTTAAACCTGTTTTATCCAGAATGGGCAAATTGTATGTCACGATATTTTCTTTATGGCCTATATCCAGCAGTAGACGTTTTTAGCTGAGATGATGGTATTTTCTGGTTGCATTTCTTTCTTAGATATGAAATATGAATTGTCCACTGAATGTCGCTGTCCTATTTCCTTTAACATTAACCGTCTTATTCATAAAGATACAGAAGATTTTAAGTAGCGTTACTGAAGGTCTACTTCTCTGGTTTGTTGTATGGTAAATACGTGACATCCAGTCTAAAATGACATACGTCAAAAAACTAAAATGCTCTTTAACTTTTTATGAATAAGAGGGTAAGTTGATAACGAATAACATTTAATTAATTTGATATAAAATAAGCAATTGAAAGGGCAATATTTTATGATTACCACCAACCAACTTATTCAAATTGCAGCAGCAAAACTGTTGTTACAGTTTCAGGTTATAATCTTCACCATCTTAAATCTTCTTTGTTGATAAAACAGTATGTTGTGAATGTTTAAAATCTTGTCTCTTTATAGCATCCAGTCATTTTGTTTTTAGTATATAATTTACTTGAAAACTGAAAAAAATACAACAATTAGCATATTATTATGTCTGATTTTTATTTGTCCTTAAGTTAGAACGGATGATTTAGGTTCGATAACTTTTGTCTAAACATATTTTGGCACAACACTATCACAACCTTTACAGAAGGTGTTTTACCGTAATAATTCAATAAATTTAGGTACGAGTTCGACAAACAGCGTGTAAAATTGATGTTCTTGATAATTTATTAGTCAAAATAGTGCCCAGAAGTCTACAATGAAACAAAATTATTTACCGAATGGTAGGTGACCGAAACATCAAGATTTTGATTCCTTGACGCGTTTGATTCACATCCCGTCACTACACAAGAGATTGTTATACATTAAGTTAAACATTCACAATCACAAAACCAATTTATCACACCTTTTTCATAAAAAATAATCATAAAACTTTTGGAGCTGCTACCGATGTTTACAATGTCATATTATACGTCAAAATAAAACAAACCATAAACAAACCACCAAATATGTACCAAATTATTGGTTTTTAATTTTGTACGGTACTAATAAACCAGTGTCATCAATAAACCACTTTTATACCACAAGAAGAAAACTTGCAAAGAATTCTCATATTTTATCTCTCTCTAACTAATAGTCTTTTTGCCGTTTAAGAAGGAGCGTAACAATATGAAAATAACTTTTTATTTTAGCCCGGTTTCTATGCTTGTCTTTATTCTGAGACTATCTCTAAAAAGAATGACAGGCTTGGCGGACGCTGCTAGTGATGGGCGCGTAGAGTGGTAGGGATGGGAGCATGGGTAAATTTCAAATTAATCGAGTAATCGATATCGATTAAATCGATCGACTAATAGTTATTTGTAAGAACGTGCGAATGTTGCCTTGTAGGTGAAAGGACTACCTAGTGAAATGATTTATATCTTCAAATGAAACCACTCATATAATATTGATCGAACTTCACTTGAGAAGTTCGTTTGATCATATATTAAAACAGATTGCCACTTTCATATTATCTGCCACACTACCAATTAAAGAGTTGGATAGGTACAATACATAATAAAAATATAAACACTTATTTACTTAGCCCTTAAATACATATTGTGATTTGAATCCAGCTTGTAAATATTGTATCTATCTTATATTATGTAAATACTGCATAGATGTGTAAATTTTTCATGTGTATAATAATAATAATAACTATTTATTTTCAGACAACAAGGTCAGAAAAAGCAGATATGCCAAGTTACATGTTACAATTTCCCTGTTAATATTACTAAAAATATTATATAATACAAGTACAAAAATAAAAACAGGTGCTTTAAAACATAATAATCTTAGCATATTATATTATTATAGTAAATAATTAATCAAGAATCTTGCTTTTAAAATAGGTATCTTTAAATTTTGATTTTTATTTGTGCAGTCTATCTGTCCATGGTTAATTCTGATATTGACAACGCCTAAACATAACAATATTATCAACTAATAGAGAGCATGTCATGTTAAATTTTTAAGTGTGTAGCAGATTAAAAATTTCATGCATAAAAATTACTTAGTTTTAGATTTCCACATTGAAGATTCTTAGTATATAAAAGACTTGTTCCTTACTATTAACACACTACACCATGATCACAACATAATTTAACTATTGCCAATATCAGAATATTTTTTTCCTTAGATTTTCAATAAAGACTTGTTTTCTTCATGATCCGTAAAAACTCTTCTTGATTTATTTCACCATCTCCATCTCTGTCAGCTTCATCAATCATCTCGTGAAGTTCTTCATCAGTGAGATTCTCGCCTAGTTCCTTTGCAACTCTTTTAAGATTCTTAAATGAGATTTTACCTGAAATGTGAGGGTAAATGTTACATACACACTAGGGCATGAATACCGGAATCTCGTAATATCGGAATATCGGAAGAATTTTCCGATATTTTCAATTCCGATATTGAGAAAGCCAATATCGGAATCTCGTTACATTATATATTTTTTTTATTTGGGTTGTTTTAAGCGTTCTGCATGTCTACAATATAAAAAGTACCCTGTAAATTCGTCAATTCTTACCTTTTTTTAATCAGAAACCTTCTTTCAAAGCAGTTCACTTAGGTATTTGGTACTTTGTACTGGTACAATGAATCTTTGAATGGTATTCACTTAGTAAAAAAAAAGAATAGATCAATAAAGTATATTTTTTTTTTTAAATTCAAAATCATTTACTTATTAAATATTTTTAGTTTTTTTTATGTTCGCATTTGTTGTATACAAAACCTAGGAACAGATCATCTGAGCTTGATTGCTGAATCCACAAATCATGTTATTCAAATTAAATTAAATTGTATACTTACAGTTACTATTTAAGTAAGTAAATATTAGTTTCTTGAGTAATTTTTTTTGAGTTTTTACAATTCCGATATTAATATTGGAATTCCGGTAATGAGATAAAATGTCCGATATCAGTATCGGAATTGAAAACCTTCCGATATTACATGCCCTAATACACACCATTGATTTGTTTTATTGCAATGAGGTGCTGTTAGAAGACTGGATACGAAGTACCAACCTGTTTCATCATCATCAAACAGTTTGAATGCCTTCATTATTTCTTCTTTAGTGTCTTTCTCAGCCATTTTTACTGTCATAAGTTCTGAGAAATCCTCAAAGGATACTTTCCCATCGCCTTTGTCAATTTCAACAATCATTTTCTTGATTTCTTCTTTTTTTGGTTCAAATCCTAATGCACGAATAGCAACTTTTAGTTCTTTTGTGTCAATTCTTCCAGTGTTTTCTGTATCAAATAAATCAAATGCCTCCTTAATGTCTCGCCTTTGCTCATCTGATAGTTCAAACTTTGGCCCTGACTTTTTGCGCACACCTCCAGTGGGAGCTGTTGTACCTGATGGTACAGACTTCTTAACAGCTGGTGCCACAGCTGCAGCCTGAAATTATGAATAAAAAAATCATGTACCTACCTTTTAATAACTTACATAAAATAAATCTGCTAAGGTAGAGTCCACACCAGCTTACTCTGCACGCGTCTGGGGGCGCCAATGTATACGTACTTGACGTATGTACTTCACCCGCCGTTCAAAACAAATTGTTAGGGTAGGTATGTATTTGACTGATATATTGTTATTTGGGCAAGCACTCTAGGTGCACATACTGCATAACCACTGCTGTTTGTAACTAGCTTGGATCGCTAACTGATATATAGTTTAGCGCTTCGTATTTGTAGGTCAGCTGCGTGCGGTTGTGGGCTGCTTTTAACACTAATCAATAATACGGAGCCGGATACATTAGTACCTATGGTAATAATAGCAGATTCTAAGTCTACGTTACTTACCATTTTGGTATCCTTATAATTCGTCACAAATAAACTTCGGTAGGTACCAAATTTAGCAACCGAACCAACGATCACGATAACCCTTCGCTAACCACATCAAATCAAGCATCAAGCGAACGAAACCAATCCACAACAAACAAACAACAAAATTGCTGCCTTAGGTCTGATGGCAAGTGACATTGACATTAGAGACAGTGACAAATTGATTGATAGTTTTGTCATTGGAAAAGCAGTGTTGCCAGATAACTCACTCTCGGGAAACCTTAAACATCAGTCAATAAATTCCAGTGAAATGGGGACTTAGAGCATTTAGGCTTCAAACGCACAGGCGGATTTTTATCCGCGCGGTAACAAACCGCGCGGATAAAAATCCGCTGCTGCGGTTTTATTTCCGCGCGGTTGGAAAGGTTGTTATTTCATTTTCAACCTTATTCATAGGCCACGAAGGTAAAGGCGAATTTTTAGCCGCGCGGAAATAAAACCACGACAGCGGATTTTTAACCGCGCGGTTTTTTATCCGCTGGTGCGCACACTTCCATAGGATTCAGTATGTTACATAAAATCCGCGCGGCAAGAAACCGCCTGTGCGTTCGTAGCCTTAACCAACGGTGGGGAAAATCTTTACCATTTCGAGGCCATTTCCTTCAACATGGTCTGACCAGCGTTGCCAATGTGTGGGGAATTCCCCAAACTGCGGGGAATCCCGAAGTGATTGGGGAATTTGTGGGGAGAGGCACTGTGCGGGGAATATGCGGGGAATTTAGCATTTGACCAATTCAAAAAAACTTTCAACCAAAACATCCATTGATCAAATATAAAATACGGCCTATAATTATTTTAATTTAAAAAAAGGCTCAAACTTATCTTTAGGGAAGTGATTATTTACCTTATTCGTTTAAATTACTGAATAATAGCGAGATACAATAGTGAAAATGTATCACCCCACCCTAAATCATTTAGTTGGATATCCTTAGTACAGTCTTTGCTAGAACAGTCTTTGCTTTAATGACCTAGATGATAGTCTTTGCTATGTAATGTATACCTATGTATAAATATTTGTTTTTTTTTTTTTTTAAGTAAATTAGAAAAGTTTTGTTTTTTTTTTTTTGGTTTTTGCTCGCACAAGTTAAATTTACACTTTATAAGTTTTTACATGTATTAAGCCTGAACATAAGAGAAAACCGATGGAGGATTATAATATACTTACCGGATGATTTTTTTTTAAAGTGATAATGTGATTTTTTAAGTGTTCGTCATTAAAAAATGGTTGACTTTTTAAGTTTTTTCGTAAATAGTTCACTATCTCATTGTGTGGGGATTTTGTGGGGAATCAGGATATTTTTCTCCCCAAATTTGGGGAATTTGACCAGTGATCTTGGGGAATCTGGTAAATAGCCATTGGCAACACTGGGTCTGACAGTTTTAGGCCAGCTCGCCATTTTGAATGGTCATACATAATATTGTATAGTAGGTGATCTGTCAGGAAATAAGTGATGTGTCATTCTTATTGGAGGTAGTCACGGACTAAAGATAAAAAGATAAAGATAAAGATAATTTATTTGCATAAATTGTGGTACATAGGATCTTATATTTAGGGAAACCAACACAATTTGTCACACATTATCAGCGTTGCCAATGTGTGGGGAATTCCCCAAACTGCGGGGAATCCCAAAGCGATTGGGGAATTAGTGGGGAGAGGCTCTGTGTGGGGAATATGCGGGGAATTTAGCATATAACCAATTCTAAACAAACTTACAACCAAAAGATCCGTGATCAATTAATATAAATTACTGCCTTTATTTATTTTATTGGTAAAAAAGCTAAAACTTATCTTTAGAGAAGTGATTATTGATCTTTTCGTTTTTACTGAATAATAGCGAAATACAATAATGAAAATGTATCACCCCACCTTAAAATCAGTCAATAGGTTATCCCCTGTCTTTGCTAATGTACCTATGTACATATTCGGTTATTTTAAGTAGAAAAGTTTTTGTTTGATTATGTTAATTTACACTTCATAAATTTTTACATAATATTTAACCTAGTTTTTACTTTTAGGCCTGAATAAAAGAGAAAACCGGAGGAGGATTATAATATACCGGATGATTTTTTAAGTGATATTGCGATTTTTCAAGTGTTTGTCATTAATAAATGGTTGATTTTTAAAGTTATTTCGTAAATAGTTCACTATATCATTGTGTGGGGATTTTGTGGGGAATCACGATATTTTTCTCCCCAAATTTGGGGAATTTGACCAGTGATCTTGGGGAATCTGGTAAATAGCCATTGGCAACACTGCACATTATTGACATGCAAAATTTACATAATTAGCTAGTTACCCTACCTCTTACAGGTACTACTTTAAACAAAATATAATTTAAAATTTAAATTAAAACAGTGTTTTTTTTTATAATATTTGATAAACATAACATAATTATTTTATAACAATTTCTTTATTGTTAAGGTTAAGAAAATTGTTAATACTGTAAAAACATTTGTCAGCTAACCAACTATATAGTCTTTTTTTAAACAATCCAAATGGTAACTCTTTTAAATTATCAGGTAACTTATTATAAATCAATACATAGTATAAAACAAAGTCGCTTCCCGCGTCTGTCCCTATGTATGCTTATATCTTTAAAACTATCCAACGGATTTTGATGCGGTTTTTTGTAATCGATACAGTGATCCAAGAAGAAGGTTTATAAGAATAATACATGAGCAGGATAGCAATAGGTTAGGCGGTACGAAGTTCGCCGGGTCGACTAGTTTTTATTATAATAGTGTAACTATTTCTTTGGCATAAGTCAGTGGAATATTGAGGAAATACTAATTTATTGGGAAAACGTGTATGGAATGTATATTTATCACAATTTTTAATAAAAAGACTTGAATGGGATTTTGTAAAACAAGCCATCTCATAAATGTATAAGCATGGCAGTGAAAGAAGTTTATGTTTAATAAATATTGGTTTACATGTGTCACGTGGCCTTAAATTATATATAGCTCTAATACATTTTTTCTGTGTTTTAAATACTATATCTATGTCCCTTGCATTGCCCCAAAGAACGAACGAAACGAAGAATTGACATAGCATAACCATGATATGCAATAATAGCTGTTTTTTCACCAGATATTTTCTGTAACCGGTGTAGAGCATATACAAAACTATTAAGTTTGCTACATATTTTTTCTAAGTGAGGTAACCATGTAAGATTTTTGTCTAAAATTAATCCTAAGAATTTTGTTGTATTACTCTCCATAACATTTTCTCCATTACATTGAATATTTAAGTTTATATGTGACATTTTTAAATTTCTAAATTGAATAAATTTTGTTTTATTGACATTTATTTTAAGATTATTAAATTCGAGCCAATCTACAATTTTTTGTACTGTAGTGTTAACATCATTTTCAAATTCTACTGTATTTTTACATGCTACAACAACAGAGATATCATCGGCAAATAAGATACATTTACTATCTATTGTGTCAGGCAGATCGTTGATATATATAAGAAAAAGTAAGGGTCCTAACACACTTCCTTGTGGCACTCCATATTCATTAATTTGTGGTGTGGATCTATATGTTATATTGTCATAGGTTTTACTATTGATTCTATTTATTTCTACTGTTTGTTCTCTATTGCTTAGATAGCTATCTATCCAATCAGAAACTATTTCCCTTAGTCCATAACGCTCACAGTTATTAATTAGTAGTTTATGATTTACATAATCAAATGCCTTACTCATATCGTAAAAAGTGACAGCTGTGGGTTTACCTTTATCTATATTTTCTGTAATTTCTTTAATAAGTTGAAATCCAGCTAGTGTAGTGGATTTATTCTTTTGGAAACCATTTTGTTCAATTTTTAAAATATTATGCCTATTTAAGAATTTTGTTAACCTAGTATGCATTGTTTTTTCAAATATTTTTGAGAATATAGAGATTAAAGCTATTGGTCTATAATTATTTAAATTAGTTTTATCATCCTTTTTATATAAGGGTTTAATAATAGACGGCTTAAGAGCTGCTGGAAACCTTCCATCTTGAAATGATAAATTAACTAAGTAGCTCAGAACTTCCGATATTAAATAAACACTAGATTTTATAATCTTTGTTGCAAAACCATCATATCCAACTGAGTTTGTAAGTTTTAATTTTTTAATAATAGAAATTATTTCATCAGCGCTGCACGGCTGAAGAAACATTGTATTATTTACTATGTTAATTTTAGTTAAATAATCAATTTTAGAATTATTTTTAATGTTATTTTGGTTATCTTTATCAATAAAGTTTTTATTAAATTCGTTTGCTATGTGTATTGGATCTGTTATTTATATATTATTTACTATTACTTCCTCTATTTGGTTGGGAGATGTGGATTCATTTTTTTCTTTAATTATATTCCATGTGGCTTTACATTTGTTTTTGGCGCGCTCTAAAAGTCGATTATTTAAGTTACTTTGTGCCTTGTAGATACAGGCTCTAAGTTTTTTAGTATAATTATGAAAAATAATTTTATCATCAGCATTTTTAGTACTATAAAATTTGTATCTTAAATATCTATTATGTTTACAAGAAAGCTTTATACCAGGTGTAGTCCATTTAAGTCCACTAACTTTATTATTTATTTTTACACGCATGGTAGGAAAACATAAACCATAAAATAGTGCGTAAAGTTCCTTAAATTCTAAAAATGCCGCATCTACATCACTAACTACATATACTTGTGACCATGACAATGATTGAAGGCACTCGCAAAACTTTATAGTATTATCTCCACTGTAGTCACGTTTTGTAATATAATACTTATTTAATACATTTAGTTTTTCTTCAACAGGAAAAGATATTACTTGACAAGTGTGGTCTGATAATCCACTTTTTATTACTGACATTTTAACATTATCTTTAATATTACTAGCTATATTATCAATACAGGAATTCAGTCTTGTAGGTTCATTAATATGAAAATCTATATTATAGTTATGAAAAACAGATTTTAAGTCTTTGCTATCTTTTTTATCTTTTAATATATTTATATTGGACTAGGAGGCCGTAACAGATTTGTCTATGGTTTCGTCAGCCCTAGACTGTATTACCAAAGTAGAAGAGCTATTTTGCAATACAGAAAAACCGGAAGTGTTACGCCGAACGTGTCCGCCACTGTACTTATATATAACTTGAACAATTACTTAACTCAGTTTTTGTTGGTAACTATTTGTAGACCTATCTGTTGATTAATTGTATTAGTAGCTAGTCTTACTTTCCATTTTGGTAAGTCAGCTAGTACCTACAATTTATATTATACTGAACATATCTTTATACTTTTTAGATTGCCTAAGATTTCGGAAAAGCGAAAGGCTTGGCTTGACATAATTGGTCAGGAAAATATTTGTACTGCAAGAAAATATATTTATATTTGTTTGCTTCATTTTGAAGAATCAAGTTGTAATTATAGTATGCAATACAATTATTATTATTATTATTGCCTTTAATTATTAAATTATATTTTATACCTAACCATTGTTGCTTTTTGTATTTCTTACGAGTCGGCCTGATTATTTAGTAGAATACTGAATAATGAGTAAAAGCTAAAAAGAAGTTTAGGAAATTTTGTGGACTACCATTTGGATTAGTTTTTGTGGTTGCCATGGCAACCCTAAACCTAATATTTGTGCAGTAAAATAGTAGCACCAAATTAAACAATCGTAATCTTAGCTTCCGGAAGTGTTACGCCGATCGTGTCCGCCACTGTACATCGATATCGATTTTTTTAAGTCCGCCATGGCTCATCACTAGTGCAATCCGCCATTTTAACGTATACGTCAGACTTAGCAGGCGTTGCCATTTTTTTTTTTGTTTCATCTTTCATCTCCTTTTTAGCGTAGCGTTTCCCCACCTCACTGATGGAATGAGAGTAAAGAGCATAGAAAAATAAAATTATATCTCAGGACTAAAGCAAAGCAAGTTTTTATTTTAGGACTACTTCCATGCTTTAGTCATAGTCCCATGAATGCACAGACCAACTAGAGATACTACGTATCATGAATGATTATGTACAGTGGCGGACACGATCGGCGTAACACTTCCGGTTTTTCTGTATTGCAAAATAGCTCTTTTTCTTTGGTAAGTAATACAGTCTAGGGCTGAAGAAACCATAGACAAATCTGTTACGGCCTTGTAGTGGGGTACGACCACCCACCTTCCACCCACTTGTACTTAGGAGGTTAAGTTATATCATAATTAAACTAATATTCAACCTGATCAGACGTCTCTCAATCATATAAGAGTTACATCATTACATGGCGACCCTGCCAGGATGAAAAATATAAGACGAAGAAGCTTCAAAATTAAATATGAGAATTAAATAATACCCAAATAATGGGACTTTTTACAACATGTGACAAAATCAAAAGTATATATTGTATGTTTTTTATTGTTAATTATATTTTGTATTTTTTTTAACTTTTGACAATTTAATTTTATTAGAAAAAATATTGTAGTTTTAAGAAATAAATATTTTTTAATAAAAGGGGGGAGGTGTAGTGGGGTACGGCCACCCACCTTCCACCCACTTGTACTTAGGTTAAGCATTATATAATTAAACATATATTCAAGCAGAACACACGTCTATCACTAACATTAGAGTTACATTCCTTTCATGGCGACCCTGCCAGCCGGCCTGCCACCATCTAGGCAGCGCCGGTCGGCCTGAAAGTTTTTTTAAATTAAGAAAATGTGAAAGTAGTGAAAATGTGATAAAGTTTAGACAGTGAAATGGACACCAATAGTTAATGAAAATAATATATAAGTGAAATAGATATTAAGAAAACTTAATGTAAGAAAAATGTTCCCTTTGCATTCGCTTCGTCTACAATTTCTACAACTCGGAAATTCGGAACAACAACACAGTGAAGTTTTTTTTTTTTTTGGTTTCACAAGACTCCTACGGAATCCGGACCTACAGTTTTTTTTTTGTGTTTGGTTTTTTATTTAAAAAAAAAAGTTTAAATTTAATATAGTATTCAGTGTTTTTTTAAGGTGCGTTATTTGAGAATATTAATATTGAATTTAGGATAAAAAAATTAAATACGTTTTTAATTAAGTATAATACCTACTTATATATTTTATTTAAGGGTTTTTTTTTTTTTTCTCTAGAAACAATTCTAATATTTGTTTTACTTTATTTCGATTGTCGATGAGGTTTTTTTTTGAAAACATAAATATGTTACTATTAGTATTTTTTTATATATATATTTCAAAAACGTGAGTAAGTATGTGTTATATTTTATGATTTTGTACAACTATGTATTTTTTAATTGGTTTTGTTTTAAAAAATATTATTGCTTTGTCATTTCAAGTAACTATAGTCTACATAATGTTCTGTAATTTAAAATAATTATTATTGTCATTGCCTTTTTTAAATCAGGTATGTATCACGTAACAAGTATCAGGTACCGAGCGCACATTCTTAAAGATCAGCAGTTTTCAGTTCCATATCTGGCGATGTCTTCATAACATTGCACAGTTTAAGACACTTTGTAATCAGAAGTATTTTTTTGTTGTTTTGTTTCGGAAATATTTTTAATTTTTTTTTATCTTAACTATTTTCAGATACATTCTATAGATACAATTATGAAATGAATATGTATGGTATTGTTAAAATATGCAGTAGAATTTGTTTTATTGAACTAATTTTGATTATGTTGTATTTTATTGGAAATGACGTAACTCAGGATATGACACTGTTGCTTTGGATTGAAGATATAGTAAAGTTATAATAATGGAACAAGGTTTAAAAGTATTTAAGGAGTATGAACGCGGTGAATGGAAATGATTGGAGATTTAAAGAGTCCGAGTGACTAAAAGGAAAACTAATGATTAAGTTGCATGGTTATGGTTGTTTTTGAAATGTTTAAGTTTACGAATCTTTATTTGTGAAATATTGGAATAGACATTGGACTGATCACCCAAGAGAAGTTTCAAAATCATTACAATGAAAATTCAATGGAATGTAGGGAAAAGATTATTGAAAGGGAAATGAATGAGCATGCATGGATGATTTAGTTCAGCGAGTCTGATAAGTCAGTGCAAAAGACAAAAAGTATAAAAAGGTACACACAGGCAGTTGGAATCCTACTCTGATCATGATGATGAACGAGATTCACTTCGTGAAGAGGCTGGACATGTCTATGATGTTAAAAGAAGATGCCTGTTAAGAGAAATATAAGTGAAATATATATAATTATTTAATAGAAAGAAGAAAAATGAAGTATTATGAAGAAGAAATAATGAAAATGTGTACCTTGAGAGAAATATTAAATATTCATAAATGAAATGTAGTTGAAAGGATTATGAGCTGTTTGCTTAAATAAATAAATTATATGAAGAGTATTACGAGAATAAAAAAAAATATATGAAAGTGACTAAGAGAAAAAAAATAATATGAAAGGTTAAGAGATGAGACGAAATATTAATATGAAAATGATAATAAATAAATGTGAATTAAAAGTGAAAATTATATTATAATAATGAAAATAATAAATAAAAGACAAAAAAGGAGAAAAGGATGAATTAAGATAAAAATATAAGACAAAGATAATAATGGATTGACGTTCAACTGAACTACAAAATGTGACAAAATAAAAAGTATATTTTATGGTTTGTATTGTAAATTATTATTTTGTATTTTTGTTTTTTTTTGTTTGTTTAATTTGATAACTAATGTTTACTTATGTATTTTTTAAGGAAAAATATTGTATTTTAATTATAATAAATATTTTTTTAATAAAAGGGGGGAGGTGTAGTGGGGTACGTACGACCACCCACCTTCCACCCACTTGTACTTAGGTTAAGTAATATCATCATTAAACTAATATTCAACCTGATCAGACGTCTCTCAATCATATAAGAGTTACATCATTACAGCCTCCTAGTCCGTGACTGTACATACTCTAATGAGAGAAGAAGTTTTCAATGAGGGGTTTCAGTGATATTTAAAAAAATATAGTTTCGTAATACGCCCGTAGATGACGTAATAGACATAAGTAATTCAAATCAAAACAATAAAAACAAATACTATTTGACTGGCCCACCTGGCTACCTTTGACGAGTTCCAGTTTTATTGAACTTCAGCTTAAGCTTTTAGCTTTAAGCGTAGGCTTGATAAAACTAAACCTCTCATTTGACATCTCAGAAGCATTCTCTATAGAAAGATCAAGATACTATTTCAACGACATCTGTTGGCAGTTAAAGGAACCTTTCTTTGAAAGTCTCTCAGTGGAGTCAATGTAGGGTGGAATGAACGGGTACTTATTTGTATTTTGTACAATATTATTTTCATGCTTTGTAGTAAATAGTTATACAAGTATACTACGCGAAAATACCATATTTTTATCGTTAGGCAAAGTGTCTTGTTTCAATCGGCTTGTCATTTTACTTTTTAACATTTACCCTAGGGAATACAATGTACAGTGGCAGACACGATCGGCGTAACACTTCCAGTTTTTCTGTATTGCAAAATAGCTCTTGTTCTTTGGTAATAAAGTGTAGGGCTGACGAAACCATAGACAAATCTGTTACGGCCTCCTAGTCCGTGACTGTACATGATCTTACTAGTAACATACCTACATACAAAATTACAAGTCAGCCCAGCCATTTCCGAGTAACTATTTCCGCAGATTTCTGACAGGTACGGTAGGTACGTTACGTACCGTACCACCCCAAGTAGCACTGAAGAATTTTGTTTAAATCGCATATATCTTAACAGTGCCTGTATTGTGATTTAACTAAATAAAAAACGATTTCACATAGTCAAATATTTCTTAAAGGCTATATAGTATTCCAATACCGCTTTTTGAGAAAATAAAGATTATACAAATCGTAGTTAAATCATCTTAAACCTATTCAGTATTAATTAAGGTTTCAGATAAACCATAAAACTCTCATTTCACTCAACTCTCATTATTTGTAAACTGAATTAAATCATTAAGGGATAGTTGTTCGACTTATACAGTCGCACTAATGCAAAAAAGATTTGCTATCCAAACTAAAAGCCATATTAAGACGTTTGTCCTCAAATCAGTTTTTGCTAGGCAAAACACAAATAAATTTTGTATTAATTATTATTTTATAAGTAATAATTGATTTAGAGGGACGGTTTGTACAAGATGGAGAAAAATTAAATTAGCAAAGACGTTGAAAAATTAAAAAAATAACCTTTAACAAAGAAATGTCCCTTTCCCATAATTTTCCTTTTACATAATGTCCCTTTCTAAAATTGTATTTTCCCAAAATGACCCTTTCTCAAAATGTACCACATCGAAAAAACCTTTGTCGTAATGTCCCTTTTGCTTTTATTTCTTGTAGACAGTTTCGAAGAAATATTTGCGAACGGTGCATTATGGGTCTAAATTGTAGGGCCTTTCACTCTTAATCGATGCAAAGTAGGTAGATAGTTACGGTCACGGACTCGTTTAGCATAATACATTTTGTATGATTAGTCTTTGAATAAGTATTTGATACACTTAAATAAGTTAAAAGTATTAGGTTGCCAATGCAGGTAGTATATATATATTTTCCGAACTAGCTCTAACACAGCTTTCTTAGCTAAACAAAATATGATAACTCGATGATATGACAGCATTGAAAACCATTGCTGATTTTCTTATGGTATGTACTTTTGTGGTTCTTAAAAACCAGCAAAAGGCAGTGAAATAACTTATTACAACAGTTTTTGTTTTGCCACAAGTGTGAGCAGAATGGTCTGATAGAAATACTTGCCACACACACTTGACTTTATATGCAAGCTCTGCTGTTGTTTAAATGCACTTTATTGCTAAAACACCAAAAAAAAACATAATAACTTTCTTTGAAAACCATAACGCTTTTAAAGAATTCTCAAAACGTCCTTTTCGCAAAATGTGCTTTTCGCAAAATGACCCGTTCGAAAAATGACCATTTCTCCACTAGCTCAAGTTTACATGTACATACAAAAGGGACACTATAAAAAAAAGTCATTTTGCGAAAGGAACTATAAGCGGAAGTGATGAATACTTACAAAAGCTTGAATTCGAAATTATCCTTTTAAATTCTGCCATATAGACATAGCCAAGTCACGTCACTTCCTACCCGAATCGCCAACATGCCAGCCACAAACATAGATCATATTAATTCGTTTGAACAACCTTGTAATGCATTCTGATAAACACAATTGTACATAAACATCTAATTTATGTGTCTAATAATATTGCATACGTCTATCACTTTCAACACTTACACTTGGTATTAGAAAAACTAACTCTATTGCAAAACAAAGAAATCTTGATTTAAGAAATCAAAGTAAAGGATCAAATAAATCAGAATAGTATTCATGAAATCAATTGGAAGTATCACTTAAATCGTTGAGGATTTACTTAATCAAACTAAAGGATCACTTAATACTGTGAGATAACGTCGGCTCCGTGCTTAAGTGTTCAAACTCCATTTTGGTCGAAAATGACTTTTTGATGCAGGATTGTTAACGATGTAATTTAGGTCCAGAAGGTCAAGTAAAAAAAGGCTTTTCCTAGAAAAAAATACAATAAATTTCACGTTTTAAATTTTGAAGCCCACATCATCGTAACAAAAATTCCGTGCTTGTTTAGCCAACCTCCACAGCATTACCCAAAGTCCCGCATCGAAATATTTGTTGCGTGCTTGAGTGTTCAAACTCCAGCCGGCCGACCAAGCACAGCACAGTACGTCACGCTACCCGGCCATTTTGTTTTTTCTGTGATGAACTTGGTTGCTCCTTTAGTTTGCTTGCAAAAACCTAATAAATTAGTTTTATTGTGTTCAAAACTAAGAAAACTAACTACGAGTAATGTTAAAAGCTGCAGCAGGATGGCGAGTACCAATTTCAAAACAAGCAAAAGGCGTACTTTGGCGACTTTCGAGCAATAAGTACTTTTTAATAATGTTCATTTCCGAATAGAAACTTAAACGTACTGATACAGGATGTTAATTAATTCACTTTGTAATAAAACGGTTGAGAATTAAGTATATTATTATGTTAATTCTGTTTGATAGTCCTTTTGTCTGTCTTTCACAATGGTTCAACACAACAACCAAATTTTTAACAATAATTAAGTAGGTATATTTTATCATTTCGTTATGTTTATGTTATTATTACTTGAGTCTAAATTATTTTTTATTTTTTTATTTCTTGATTTTAATTTCTTATACCTTTTATCATCTAAAAACAAATTTTTTTACGAAGTAATTTAATCATCCTGTATATGGTATTAGGAGGTTGGACAAACAAGCACGCAACAATTTTAAGGAACACTGTGCTATCTCCATGGCAGGAGTGTTGTATTTCCATGAACGAACATTTTTATTCGCAGTTTTGTTCAACCTCCATTTTAAAAGTATGATAAAATACGTAAAATCAAAGCATCGTGAACAAATTTATTGGCAATTCCATATATTAGACTAAAAACTATAAATTTGCATTAATCATTCCTGAAACTAAACATCTCGTTTGATAATAAGTAAAAAAACCTTCTCCTGAACAGTGTACAAATGGAAGTTGAACATTCAAGCACGGAGGCGGCGATAAGAAATCTTGATTTAAGAAATCAAAGTAAAGGATCAAATAAATCAGAATAGTATTCATGAAATCAATCGGAAGTATCACTTAAATCGTTGAGGATTTACTTAATCAAACTAAAGGATCACTTAATACTGTGAGATTTAAATGTTACTTACGTTTGATTTAGTAAAACGATTAAGTATTAAGTGAGATTTGAGGAAATCGTTTTTGAGTAAAACATTTCTAAAATAGCATTATTTCAAATCGAACTTATTAATCTTTGATTTAATTGATACTCAACTACCCTTTTGAATCCTTACTTTTCTAAATTCAGATTTCGTCAAGTAAAACAAGATTATACGCCATTTTGAACTTTTAGAAAACAAAACAACAAAACAAAATCGAAGTGATATCGTGAAAAAAGTGTGGATTTCAGTTAAATGTGACTAGTGTAATAGTTTTTAATGAAGAAATAAGTGATTACGTGATGAGAAAAGGTAATATTAATGACATAAATGATAACTTTATTTTTATTCCATATAGAAAGAAAGAAAGAAAGAAAGAAATGTTTATTTGCGTCAACTTAAACACACACCAATTACACATGAAATACAAAAACAAATACATAAACAAAAATTAACACAAAACACGTACGTAAAATCAAAAACAAATTAAATTAAACATAAAAAGTAATAATTATAAATTAAAATAAATACTAAATGAAAACAGGTGCGTATGGTGTGTCGCAGTTGGTGCAAAATGGCACTGACTCAGCATTTGCTGAAGGCTTTCACCAACAGCGCTGTACAATTATTCTTTATTTTTTTGTTATTTCAAGCTATTTCGAGAGCCCGTTTATTTTATGGCTCTTTCTATCGATTTTACACGATAAATGATCATGCGTTTAAGATTTTTAATGCTTACGACCAAATAAAACGGATTTCTAATTGTCATATTTACTTATAGTTTACAAATTCTTAACACTAAGTAAAGTTCTTGTGTTGTAGCATAAAATGTTCACCATATTTTCTTTATTATGATTACTTAAATTGAAAACGTTTTAAATTTTTCTTCGCTTAGCAAAAATTGCCTTAGTGATTTAGATTATAAAACAGTTTTAATTTTGCATTTAAATCTATTTTGCTGCCTTAACTTAAACTTCAAGATATCGCGAAACCTTAGTTAAGGAATCTGGAAAACCCTATTAAATCCCAATTGCTTAAGTAAGGTTAAAGTATGATTTAGCAGTAGTATTAACTCCCCCTTCATATTCTCCTAAATACCGTGCCCACTTTTTCTTAACTGACCCTCCAAGCAAGTCTTAGGGATATCTTGAGGGACATTATAGTTTTGGCCAAGGCAATAGCTGGAATTAGCCATATTGCCTTCAAGAAATCTTCAATCTCAGAATAATAATAACACAAGAACAAGCCTATACAGTCAATCACTCAGTGCGCAGTGTAGACAGATGAGCTATACATACCTATAGAGATATGTGTATGACAGCTAGGGATGTTAATCAACTACTTACGTACCAATTAACGAGATGTCGATAAGTTATTTGCATTGGGTGCATAAGTATACTTACCGGTTTTATTTTGCATCTAATACTTTACGCAGAAGAAATCTTGCGAGAAAGCTATTTGATTTATTAAATAAAAAACAACGTTTTGTTTATGTTTTTTTTTATTAACAATTTATGTTTTTTAAAAGCATTTATTTAAATTGCATTGCAATGTATGTATGAATGATTGTTCGGATGAAATCTTACAACTCAATTTTGAAGCAGATATCTTTAAGGTGGTAAGTAACTCTTGGCATGGCGCGAAACTCAAATTTTCTAACTTAATCAAAAATGAATACTTTTGCCAGAATAATTAAAAAATGCGAAAAAAATTGAATTTCACGATTAAGATGAAATTTTGTTCAAAATTTTGTTTATTGTTGATGAAAGATTGTTCTTCATCAGTACCTACTGATAGTTTAGCTCTCTCTTCTTCCGCGTAGGTATGTAAAAAACTTTAAAAGAATTCGCGCATGTAAAAAACCAGCTCCCACATACTAATCGTTATTATCACATATTATCGTTTTTGAAAGACAGAGTCACCGATTTTGTGTTTAAATAAGAAACTTGATTTGGTCTTTCACCCTATACAATACATACACAAAATCAGTAGGTCTGTCTTCCAAAACCGTTGCAACGTTCCAATGTGGGAAACGGCTTTTTTAGATACGCAAAGTCATTCAAATTTTCATTGATAAAACTCTTCCGTTACTGACTGACTGACAGACAACGCAGAGCCAAAACTACTGGGCGTAGCGGGCTGAAATTTTGCATGTAGGTTCCTTAGGGAGTGTAGGTGAGCACTGAGAAGGGATTTCCCGAAATTCCCACGGGAACGGGAAAAAACGGGAATTTTGTATTTATGAGAAATCTGCGCGGGAAAAACCGCGGGGCAGCCTCTAGTTATTAATAATTTCCTTTTTACAAAAAGAGACCCCTGCCTTCATTATTACACTCGCCTAAGTTCACTTAGGTACACTCGCCTAAGTTCGGACGAACATTGGAGAAATTTCGAAGCCTAGGCATTTCAGGCAGGTATTTTAGCAGTCATCAGTCGCGAGTCGCAACCGTCGCAATCGGACGTGTACGCGTGCACTATGAGTGTCGATCCAGTTTGTGCAGGGGCATTGACCTCTAAAATGGTTAAGTGTGCATCTTGCAATGTTGTTATTAACGAGTTGCTGTGTTTCATTCAAAACAAGCAAGATGTTATGGACGAGGAGAGCCTACAAAAGATCTGCATATCATCTTTTTCGGATGCTGAGATTGAAAATGCGAAGATATTATTGTTTAATTCTATTGCTACGCATAATAGAATGATTAATCGGAAGAGTAAAGGTAAAAAAGAGAGAAACTTGGATGATATTATCAGCCTTATTAAGAGGACCGACCCTAATGATATACCTGTGTTTGTTGCGAGAAATCTCAATCAACTACCACCAATTACTTTCGACCATGTAGACGTTTCCAGATTGCTCAAAGATATTCTGTTATTGCAAAAAGATGTTAAAGATATCAAGGATAAATATGTAACCAGTGGAGACATAATGGAATTAAAAGCTGAGCTTGATTTTATGCGAACGGGTTCAATTATAAATTACCCTAGAACTAGTTTTGTGAACACAACAAGAGGTGGTGGCAACAGGGAGTTTAATATGGATAGTGGACCAATTGGATTGCAACCAGTTTTTGACCAAGATAAAGCAGGTGAACAAAATTACAATATGACGCCAATTCAAATTGCACCGTTGAACATTGAGTGCGCAGGCGCATCATCGGACAGCGCGCGCGTGGAGGCCACGATTGGAAACACCTCGGTTTCGAACGGTAAGCGCCCCTCCATACCGCACCTTTCGCCGCCGGCATCGCTACCGCCGTCACCCGCTTCTTCGATGACTCGAAAACCGGTTAGCTTTGCGGAGGCCGTGACTGTGGTTTCGAACAGCAACACTACGGCAACTATGCAAGTGCGCCCTTCGTCGCCTAGTATGCATAATACGCGAGGTCATTCACCGCGCCAGGCAACGCAGTCGCGCGAATGCGAAAATAATCAATGGACTCTCGTACAGAGAAAGCAATCAAGGAATAAATTTAAAGGAAGAAGAGGAGTTGCGCAGGTGGATTCAGAATGTGAATTCAAAGCGGCGGATATAAAAATTCCACTCTTTATTTATAACGTTAAAAAAGATCTTCGTGAGGAGGTTATTGCTAAATACATATTTAATAAGACAAGAATAAATGTTATACCTGAGAAAATAAATATGAAAGAAAACAGAGAATACAGCTCTTATAGATTTTATGTACCTAAACATAAACTGTCTCTATTCTATGACGATTCTCTGTGGCCAGATGGCATTTATTTTAGGAGATATTTTATTTTTAACAGATCTAAAGACCCTGAAGTAAAACAGGTTGTGCGAAAGGATATAAATAGCAATAACAAAAATGGCGTCAATTAAGATAATAGACCAATGTAAACTTATCAGTTTCAACTGCAAAAATTTGAAAAAATCATTCGAGTGTGTCAGAAGTTTATGCCATAACGCGCATGTGGTTGCGTTACAGGAAACCTGGCTTCTTCCCGCTGACATTCCTTTGCTGGGAACTATTCATGAGGATTTCGACTACACGGGAGTGTCTGCTATTAACACGGACCAAATCCTGAAGGGTAGGCCGCATGGTGGTGTTGCGCTGTTATGGAACAAGTGCATGTTTGAGTCTGTATGCGTCATACCCTGTAATAATGTGAGAGTAACGGCAATCAAAGCAGTGACTATGAATAGATCTATGTTATTTGTTTCAGTGTATATGCCTACGGATGAACCCGATAATCTTGTAGAGATGGTGGATTGTCTTAGTTGTATTACGTCAGTGATAGAACAATATAATGAAGAAGCTGTGTTTATACTTGGGGATTTTAACGCACATCCGGGGGAGCGATTTCATAAGGAACTAACCAGTTTTTGTGAAGAGCAAAGGTGGAAATGTGCTGATTTATTGTCACTTGGAAGTAACTCGGGGTGTTATACGTTTATAAGTGAAGCCAATGGAAGTAGGCGGTGGTTAGACCATTGTGTTGTAACGGAAGCTGCGTGGCTTACAGTAACCGATGTTAAGGTGCACTATGACGTTTACTGGTCAGATCATTTTCCGATTCAAATTGATTGTAAAATAAGTTTATTGTCAAGTAAACTACCGAGCGCTAAAAAGCAGGTAAATAGTGTTATATGGGGCGTGAGAACCCAGGATGAAATTAATATTTATTCTAAATTGTGTAATGAAGAGCTTAGAGCGATTAATTTTGATGCTACTTTATTTGGAACTTGTTGTGACAGTGGGCATTGTGATAACTCAGAACATAGGGCGGGTATAGAAGCCTTGTATACACAGACTATCAATATTATGTCTCAATCGGCAAAAGCTTCGTTTAAGGCCTCTAGTACGCAATATGGATCTGTTAGCGGAAAGCGTTATGTTACGGGATGGAATAAATATGTCAAACTGTATCACGAAAAGGCTCGACTTAGTTTTCAAGTGTGGAACTGTAGTGGTAAACCTCGTTCTGGTCCTCTTTATGAGCAAATGAATAACGATCGTAAAAGTTTTAAAAATAAACTGAAGTGGTGCAAAGCTAACGAAGAGCAGATTAAAATGGATATCGTGGCCTCGCACCATAAATCGAAAAATTTTGGAAAGTTCTGGAAGGAGGCAGGGAAACAGATACCTAAGTCGAGCCTTCCTGTGAGCGTAGATGGCATAAGCGGTTATCAGGACGTAGCAAGCCTGTTTATGAATAAGTTTAAAGTAGTCCCACCGGGTAGCGGCGTGGTCTCTGCGGGCGCGGGGGTGAATGGTGTGCAGGAGAAAACCGAATGTGTACGTTTCACAACAGCTGAAATACGTGATGCAATTAAGTCGATGAAAAAAGGTAAGTCTCCTGGGCATGATTCACTTAGTGTAGAGCACTTGCGTCACGCTGGTCCGCACTTGCCTAGAATATTATGTTTATTATTCAACCTGTGCATTGTACATTCATATTTACCGGAAAACTTGATGCAAACAATTGTTGTGCCAATTGCCAAGGATGGGACTGGGGATCTGTCTAGTAGCAGCAATTACAGACCTATTTCTTTGGCGACAGTGGTTGCAAAGGTGCTTGACAGTCTGCTTGATAAACGTCTAGAGAAGCATCTAAAGATAAATGATATGCAGTTTGGTTTTAGAGCCGGTCTATCTACAGAAAGCGCTATACTAACGTTAAAGCAGACTGTCAGGTACTACACTGCAAGAAGGACAAACGTGTACGGTTGTTTCCTGGATCTCTCGAAAGCTTTCGACACCGTTAATTATGACATTTTATGGAGAAAGCTTTCCAGGGATACGAGCTTCCCAAGCGACCTTGTTTTTCTGTTTCGATATTGGTATCGGCATCAGCTAAACAGGGTAAGATGGGGAGATTCTTTTTCGGACGCATATGGGTTGAACTGTGGAGTGAGACAGGGTGGATTAAGCTCTCCGAAGCTTTTCAACCTGTATGTGAATCAGCTGATTGGTGAGCTCAGCGGGACAAATGTTGGCTGCTCTATTGATGGTCAAATTATCAATAATATTAGTTACGCTGACGACATGGTCCTGCTGAGCCCATCAATCAGAGCCATGAGAGAGCTTTTATCTGTGTGCGAAGCTTACGCTCAGACGCACGGACTGAGCTACAACGTAAAAAAGTGTGAATACATTGTGTTTACTTCTGGCGCGGGAGTGCATTTTGAAATTCCCCCACTTTTATTGTGCGGCTCACCTATAGTGAGAGTAGCTCAATTTAAATATCTGGGGCATATTGTAAACGAACGTTTAAATGACGATCCGGACATAGACCGTGAACGCAGGGCGCTGGCAGTGCGTTGCAATATGATAGCTCGCAGGTTCGCGCGCTGCAGCAGGGAGGTGAAAATAACTCTATACAGAGCTTTTTGCCAATCTATGTACACGTGCGGCCTGTGGGTCAACTACACAAAGCGCACTTTTAATTCGATGCGAGTGCAATATAATAACGCATTTAGGGTGATGCTGGGGCTGCCGCGGTTCTGTAGCGCGTCGGGAATGTTTGCGGAAGCTCAAGTAGATGGCTTTTTAGCCTTGATCAGGAAGAGAGCTGCTTCTCTGATGCGCAGGGTCCGCGACAGCTCCAACACCATCCTCGCACTGCTATGCGACAAATATGATAGCCCTTTCATGAAACACTGGGTCAGTGTTCATGTCAGAGAGGGTTTGAATTTTATGTAAATTATTTTATTTTATTGTATTATAATAAGTAGGTATATATATATATATATATATATATTTGTAATGTATATAATGTTTATATTTGTATAGATAGTTGCATGTTTATGTAAGTAGTATAAGATATGTATTGTATGGATCTTGTTATCTGAAATAAAGACTTATTATTATTATAATAGGTACAGTCACGGACTAGGAGGCCGTAACAGATTTGTCTATGGTTTCGTCACTGTATTACCAAAGAACAAGAGCTATTTAGCAATACAGAAATAACGGAAGTGTTACGCCGATCGTGTCCGCCACTGTACTAAAACCTTTTCCTGAATGTAACAAATACTTTTGTGAAAACCACATCAAAATCGGTTCAGCCAAACTCGAGACAATCGCGGACAAACACACATACATACATACAAGTCAAACTGATAACCTCCTTTTCTGAAGTCTGTTAAAAACGAATACTTTCGTCATAATAAATAAAAAACACAAAGATTTATGAATTTTGCGCCATACCGAGAGTTTCCACCTTAAATCCGCCCGGCCGGCTAGAGTTTTAGCGAGAAAACAAACCCCGATTGATTTTTATATCTTATTGTAGATAAAAGCTAGAAGATTATCATAAGATTTTAGTGATACAGTTACATTAATATACTCTGCAGATTATAAACATTTGATAAAAAAACATCGACTCTAACGTTGGTCGCGGCACATCACTAAAATCTCGAGTGGGGAGCAAGTGGGGAGTGTGGTTAGGTGCGGTGTGGAGGCGGGCTTGTGCGTACCCGCCTCTCGCGTCTCCTTCAACCCCGCGATTATTGAATTGTTTTTATAAAAATAAATATGAAAATCGACTTACCGGTGAAATGTAACACTTGATTTCGATTTGGTGTGTTTTCTGTTATCATTTTTGCAACAATCAACTGCACATTTCACCATAGTGACGGCGAAATACGAACAAAATCTCTCCAGGACCGCACGGTACAAGCAATCATCACAGACTATAGACGCTCGCGGCGGGAACGCCTTTTTGTTCTCACCTGTGTCTACTGTTCCCACTTGGATGTACTCCCTCTATAGCTGTAATGTATACTCTAACCCTCTTATTCATAAAGATACAGTAGATTTTAAGTAGCGTTACTGGAGGTCTACTTCTCTGGTTTGTTGTATGGTAAATACGTGACATCCAGTCTAAATTGACATACGTCAAATAACTAAAATGCTCTTTAACTTTTTATGAATATGACGGTTAGTCTTCAATACTCAGTTAAATCAATCGGTTGTTACTTGGGACCGTACGTACCAATCTTTTGTCTTTTAACCCCCGACGAAAACCTCCGAGGGGTGTTATAATTTTAACGTGTGTATCTGTCTATGGCATCGTAGAGCCCAAACGGCTGAACCGATTTTCGTTTATTTATTTTTTTGTATCATTAATAATTTGGCCAGTGTTCTTAGCTAAAGCTAAAGATGTTAGAAGATCATCAGCTCTTTTTTGGGTGATGAGGGCATCTAACTAGCTTCTATCCGTTACTGACTGACTGACAGACAACGCAGAACCGAAACTACTGGGCGTAACGGGCTGAAATTTTGCACGTGGGTTCCTTGGGGAGTGTAGGGGAGCACTAAGGAATAATTTATATATATATATTTAAAAAAAAAAAAAAAATAATAATAGAATAAAATAAATAAATTATAATTATTAAATTCCCATGGGAACGGGAAAAAACAGGATTTTTGTGTTTATAAGAAATCTGGGTCGGTGGGTTGTCTGCGCGGGTAAAACCGCGGGGCATCCTCTAGTAGCAGTATAAAAAGTAATCAACGAATTTATTATGAAGATTAGCTAAGTAGGTTACCTGCTTAATAAATGAAACCAAAACAATATATATAGGCGGTATTCCTTTTAATAATTTCATTTATTTTCATTGAAAGCATCTTAACTAAAGTAAACTTTATTTCTTCAATACAGTAGTGCTGACGAAGCAACCTTCACGTTCACGTGACCAACAGAGTAATGCTTATGGTTATTTAAGCTCTATAGAGGCGCGAGGAGGTATATAAATATATCAAGAATACAGGTATAGATATGTACCGGTTTCAAAATATAGGAGCACGCACGACAGCACGAGCTAACTACTAATAAAAAAAATATACTAAACAAGTACCTAAGTAAAGTTGCAAAATAGTCTACGGTATTAATTAGTCTATGGTTTAAATAGTATTATAAAACTTAGGTAAGTAGGTATTTCGGTATTTCTTGTGATAGAAAGAAATTATAGGTATATAAGGTAAGGTATACAACTGCTCAGGAAAGACTATTTCCGAATACATAGCCCTATTTTCAAAACTTTTAAGAAAGAAAAAAAACATAATAATAATTTACGGCGCCTTCTTATTTTATAAGCAGATGCGACGCCTGCGTCGGATCTGTGCCGCGCTTTATGTGCACCAGTATGGGCAGTCACAAGTTTATTGGAAATACATATAAAAATACAGAGAAATAACTTAAACATAATATAAAATTACTACTTACAAACAATAAATGATCTCTTTATTGTAAAAAAAAACGCAAAAAAAAACTAATACTAACATGCACGAGTAAGATGACAAAAGGCGTAGGGTCGCTCGTCTGTTATAGCCCTAAGTGACTGATTACTAATTGGTTCATATTTTGACCGCCGCAGACTTCTGGCGCGCACATAAGAAGGCCACCCAACGAAGCCAAATCTGAGAAAATAATTATCGTTCCTAGCGAAAAGCAAAAAAAAGTATAAGTAAGTATAGTATCTTTTTTGTAAGTAAGTAGTTTTTTTTTATTTATTTTTTTCCATTCTCTACTTTTAAAACATTGTTAAAACGCTTTTAACAACTATACCAAGTAGAAAAATAAAAACGCTTTTACAGGCAATTTTTCCCGCGAAAGACTCTTTTTGGTCGTTGGGTGGACTATATACATAATATTTGTTAGTGGAAGTATGTGAAGTTGGCGGGTGTCAAGTGTCAAGGAGCCGAGGGCATGGTGCCCACAGACTTCATGAGATGGTAGCAGTGCGGCAGGCGGCTGCGATGGCCGACGCGCGCCAGCAAGGCCGCCGCCTGCGCCAGCATGCCGGCGCGCTCGCCCGGCTGGGCCAGCACGCCGGCCGGCAGGTGGCGGCACGCCATGTAGAGGGCCACGGCGCGCTCGCCCTCCCCGCCGCCGCCTTCCAGGGCGCGCTCTGTTACAAACAACATTCAAATATAACTACTCAATCGGAATATTTCTATATCCGGCAAGACATAAGTTACCAGGAATCGGATAATTGTAATTGCAGTTTAATAATCTGATTGGATCCGATTGGGAATCGGGCTACCAATTTCCTATAGGAACACATTTTACACGAATAAATAAAATTTTAAAGCACTCAAATGTTATCTGTTTTGATGTATGTATATATTTGTTACATGGAATAAATCTTTCAATCAATCAATCACAAAAAAAAAAAAAACATTATTGACCCTCTTACAACACTTTGTAAAATGCCAATAATCCTTAAATCCAGCCTGTAAATGAAAACATGCCAAAACTAGTAACGTAACGTATGGGAGGCCAAGAATGAGTCAGCTAACCCTAATTTGGTAGGTTATGTACCTTTTCCGCAAATAATAGAAGGTCTATTAGTCCTTGGGCGCAGACTGCCGTCGAGCAGCTGCTGCGTGCGGCGCGGCGCCGCGCCCGCCATCATGCGGCACACGGCCGCTTGCAGCAGCACGCGACCCGTCACCCACTGCGAACAGTCATTTAATAACTATAGAGTCATTTGTTGTTTGGCTAAAGTCTAGCCGCTAGACTGATGGGTAGGTACTAAGTATCAAGTCCAATTGCAAAAAAAACTTTAACAAATATACTTAAATTTTAGATTTAAATAGTAGCATTACCAAGTATTCTAACAGTTAGGTGACAAAAGGCAACTTTATTTTATAGCTTAAAGAGATGTCTTCCAGGCAACCTGTTTTTTATTATTAAGAAAGTAAGTACATATTTTAATTGAAGTAGATGCTCGTAATGCCGCATTGTTTGCATGTAGTCGACAAGATAAATCCGATCACCACACATAACTCACAGGCAGAGTCTGCGCGAGCCGCCTCATAGAGTGCAGGTCGCGCTGGAAGCCGCGCAGCTGTGCGGGCGGCGCGGGCGCGGCGGGCGCGCCGGGGGAGGCGGGGGGCGGCCCGCCCGCGCACTGCTCCCACACGCCCGCGCGGACTTCGAGTAGCCAGTCGCAGCAGAGGACTTGCATCATCTGGTTTGATATAGTTTTTTTTTTGTGGATTTAGTATTTTCTAAACATAGTATTTTAGCGCTGGTAGCATGACCGACCATTTTTCGAATCTTTCTGTCACTTTTGACAATAATCTCAATAATTTTCCCGGGTGTCAAACGAGATCAAATGTGTCACAAAGATTCGACAAATTGTCGGTCTTCCTACCAGCGCTGATTATGTATTATTTTATGAACATGAAGTGATGAATGAAGGCCAAATGTGTTATACTCTACATAAATTGAAATCTAGGGACAATCTTGACAAGAATCAGGAGGAGTGGTTGGTGAGGTCGGTTAGTGTCGGTCGAATAGTGGTCTTAGCCCGCTGAGGAAATCCAAGCAGGCGTCATAAAAAAAGGAATTACAGAGTTCTTACAGGGTAATGGTTTGTACTTGGTTCTTATTATAACCTGCGCTCTTAAAGTAACGATCTCTAAATGGCGGCCGTTGTATGGGCTATCTCTTTTCTCAACTCTTTCCTCATACTAATATACGCGTAATAGCATGCGTTCGGCCGCCATTTTTTAATTATTTCTTTATCTGCGCGGCTTATACCACATGAATAAAATACATTATTCTATAGTATTCATTAATATTAAATCTTCACCCACCGGATAATAAGAAAAATCTATGTAACAATTATCCTATCGAGATAGGACAAATTTGTAAAAAGTTATGGTGTACCAGTTTTTTATAAAATAGCATTGTCCTATGTTGTAGGATCTACAACATCGCAACACAAATGTATTTTTATAACAACACTTAGTGCACTTAATATTTTGGTCGTCTTCTTTTGTTTTCGTGATGAGAGCGGCTGCCGCAAAAGTTGCTTTGTAGTAAGATTGCACATAAAAACAGAACAAGTGCAATGCAACTACAATGCACTCTCGCAGCAGCCAGCAAAATCTTCAATCTCTTTGTTCTTGTTTATCTTCTGTCTTCTACATTTTTCTATTTCTTCTACGCCCAAATATAAATTTTGGTTAAGGTGGAACATACAAACGAACATAAGACTTATCTAGAATTAAAGTATGGCACATGACACCTATTTTATCTAGATATACGGGACACATGATGCGAAGCAAGACGCCAAAAATGGTCTAAGCGTGTAATTGAGTAGTACCCAAGAGATGGAAAGAGAAATTATCAGAAGATGGGAGGACGAAATTAACTCACAGCGGGACCCAATTGGAGAAGGGTAACCCAAGACATAAAACAATGGAAAATGCTAGAGGAAGCCTATGCCAAAAGGCTAAATGAGATAAGAGCATAACATAGAGGAAAAGAAGGCACTAAAAATAAATCTCAGAATCAAAGGCTGTGATGTAATGTAAACCTATTTTATACAAAACTCAGATTAGGATATTCTCTAACTCCGCAGTAAACATATTCAATTACACAGTAGTAATTTGATACAACATACCATCATGAGTTGGGTTGGTTTCTTGCAGCAGTAGTATGCCAGGGAATCTGCCAGCTTGCTCCCCGCGATATCGCACACCTAGAAAGATTTTAAAAGGATACAACACGACATAACTAATTACAGATCATAAAAAAAAAAAAATAATGCAATAAATAGCAGCATAAACAAATATCCTGGAAATTTAGATTCGAAACTGATTATTAATACATCAGGTTTTTTTTTCATCCTTATGATTTTAGTTAGAACATAAATTATTTCTGCTTCAATTTACGTGCAGCTTAGCATACACAAAACAAAATTCAAAATGTAATTTGAAAAAAAAAAACTCAAAAACTCAACATCAGAATAGAATTTAACTACGGCACTTAACAAAACTAAGTCATAACCAAATAATTGATACAATAAAACATACCTTGAGCACAGTGTCAGCGGTACGCTCGAGAGAGGCCTCATCCCTGCACTGCGCCAAGCTGAGCAGGCCGCGCCGGCTTTTGTACGCCATGTGCAGGGCCCTTACAAAACAATGGCACAGTCAACCCGTGTTTACAATGGAGACAATATAGTTTTAATAACACAACTATAAACTATGGATTGTTTTTGTAAACATTAGACTGTGAGTGTAGAATTTCTAAATGGAGTTGTATTTGTTGCAAATATTGAGTAGGATTAAATAAATTCGTGGCCAAGACGCAAGGTTATTGAACTGCTACTTCAAGTTGGATTTGATAATTACAAATGATCAGCTTTTATTGGATCATCAATCATTAGAATCGATAGACGTTCACTGCTGGACAAAGGTTTTCCCCATGGATTGCCACAAGGACAAACACTATGGGGGAATTTGCCATAACCATAATAAAATTTTCAAAGAAGGATGTTGCTGCCCGGTCTTCGGAAATTTCCTTAGTCGCTTTATACGACACCCACAGGAAATGTTGCGGTGGTGGTAGTACGTGGTGCGGGTATTCTGTGCCGCTACCACATGGCAAGTACAATATAAATTTTTTAACAGTTAAAATTTATTTTAGCACTTCAATCAAAGTAAACAATTGTACACTAAAATTATAAAGAGAAATAATTTGATTGTTCGTTTGTTTGCATTGAATAGGCTCCAAGACTACTGGACCGATTTCAAAAATTATTTTACTGTTGGGAAGCTACAGTATCTCCGGGTGACATAGGCTATGGTACCAATTTCTCCGTGTCTGCTAGTTTCTTAATAACTTAGTTAAATTAAATTTTAGATTGACGGGCCATGAATTTAAAGGATTCAAGCAAGAGTAATCCATCACACATGCACTCACGAAGGCAAAGGGTCCTCGCAGCTAGCCAGCGGCTCCGGCAGCATGTTGAGCCGGTCGCCGAGCTCCAGCGCGCGGTGGGAGTCGGCGAGCAGCCACGTCGCCGCGACGCCCACCATGTTGGCCCACCACTCCATCACCGGGTCCCAGCATCCTGGACCATGCGAGAAGATAGATCAGTTTATTTATAAAGTAAAAAATATTTCGTAGATTTGCCAAAAGCTGGCGTGATGTGTACTGTGCTGATTTTTATGGTTTAAAAATGTGTTTCTTTTTAAACGCTTAACAGCAAAACAACAGAACCGATTTGAATGTTTTTGATAGAGTAGCAGGCGTCTATACAATTCAGGGCTTCATTAAAAAAAATATATAGGTAAGATATAATAGTCATCAATCAACATAACATAATAAAAAAAATCTTAAATTAATACTTTAATTATGTTTATAATCAATATTATAGTAGGCACGCGAGTTCATTTCCATCCTGAGGAATGCGTTATGAGTCTGTGGGTATGCAGAATGCGCGCGTCAACGTCAAGCAGGAAAAGCATTTGACTCCGAACGAATGCGGCGCGGTGAGGTAAAGGCAGGGCGCGCTGCCCCCGCTCATCTTCTCAGGCCCCGATAGAAAAGAGCTCGCGCGCTTACTGTAATAAGTGAGCTATGAAGAGTCGGCTATGACGAGCTGCACGAGGTCCAGCACAGCAACATCTCTACATCAACATTAGTGAGTGAGCTATGAAGGCGGGTGTACCAGTGTGTGTGGGCGAGGAGGCGGCCACGTCGGCGATGACGAGCTGCACGAGGTCCAGCACAGCAACATCTCTACATCAACATTAGTGAGTGAGCTATGAAGGCGGGTGTACCAGTGTGTGTGGGCGAGGAGGCGGCCACGTCGGCTATGACGAGCTGCACGAGGTCCAGCACAGCAACATCTCTACATCAACATTAGTGAGTGAGCTATGAAGGCGGGTGTGCCAGTGTGTGTGGGCGAGGAGGCGGCCACGTCGGCTATGACGAGCTGCACGAGGTCCAGCACAGCAACATCTCTACATCAACATTAGTGAGTGAGCTATGAAGGCGGGTGTACCAGTGTGTGTGGGCGAGGAGGCGGCCACGTCGGCGATGACGAGCTGCACGAGGTCCAGCACAGCAACATCTCTACATCAACATTAGTGAGTGAGCTATAAAGGCGGGTGTACCAGTGTGTGTGGGCGAGGAGGCGGCCACGTCGGCTATGACGAGCTGCACGAGGTCCAGCACAGCAACATCTCTACATCAACATTAGTGAGTGAGCTATGAAGGCGGGTGTACCAGTGTGTGTGGGCGAGGAGGCGGCCACGTCGGCTATGACGAGCTGCACGAGGTCCAGCACAGCAACATCTCTACATCAACATTAGTGAGTGAGCTATGAAGGCGGGTGTACCAGTGTGTGTGGGCGAGGAGGCGGCCACGTCGGCTATGACGAGCTGCACGAGGTCCAGCACAGCAACATCTCTACATCAACATTAGTGAGTGAGCTATGAAGGCGGGTGTACCAGTGTGTGTGGGCGAGGAGGCGGCCACGTCGGCTATGACGAGCTGCACGAGGTCCAGCACAGCAACATCTCTACATCAACATTAGTGAGTGAGCTATGAAGGCGGGTGTACCAGTGTGTGTGGGCGAGGAGGCGGCCACGTCGGCTATGACGAGCTGCACGAGGTCCAGCACAGCAACATCTCTACATCAACATTAGTGAGTGAGCTATGAAGGCGGGTGTACCAGTGTGTGTGGGCGAGGAGGCGGCCACGTCGGCTATGACGAGCTGCACGAGGTCCAGCACAGCAACATCTCTACATCAACATTAGTGAGTGAGCTATGAAGGCGGGTGTACCAGTGTGTGTGGGCGAGGAGGCGGCCACGTCGGCTATGACGAGCTGCACGAGGTCCAGCACAGCAACATCTCTACATCAACATTAGTGAGTGAGCTATGAAGGCGGGTGTACCAGTGTGTGTGGGCGAGGAGGCGGCCACGTCGGCTATGACGAGCTGCACGAGGTCCAGCACAGCAACATCTCTACATCAACATTAGTGAGTGAGCTATGAAGGCGGGTGTACCAGTGTGTGTGGGCGAGGAGGCGGCCACGTCGGCTATGACGAGCTGCACGAGGTCCAGCACAGCAACATCTCTACATCAACTTTAGTGAGTGAGCTATGAAGGCGGGTGTACCAGTGTGTGTGGGCGAGGAGGCGGCCACGTCGGCTATGACGAGCTGCACGAGGTCCAGCACAGCAACATCTCTACATCAACATTAGTGAGTGAGCTATGAAGGCGGGTGTACCAGTGTGTGTGGGCGAGGAGGCGGCCACGTCGGCGATGACGAGCTGCACGAGGTCCAGCACAGCAACATCTCTACATCAACATTAGTGAGTGAGCTATGAAGGCGGGTGTACCAGTGTGTGTGGGCGAGGAGGCGGCCACGTCGGCTATGACGAGCTGCACGAGGTCCAGCACAGCAACATCTCTACATCAACATTAGTGAGTGAGCTATGAAGGCGGGTGTACCAGTGTGTGTGGGCGAGGAGGCGGCCACGTCGGCTATGACGAGCTGCACGAGGTCCAGCACAGCAACATCTCTACATCAACATTAGTGAGTGAGCTATGAAGGCGGGTGTACCAGTGTGTGTGGGCGAGGAGGCGGCCACGTCGGCTATGACGAGCTGCACGAGGTCCAGCACAGCAACATCTCTACATCAACATTAGTGAGTGAGCTATGAAGGCGGGTGTACCAGTGTGTGTGGGCGAGGAGGCGGCCACGTCGGCTATGACGAGCTGCACGAGGTCCAGCACAGCAACATCTCTACATCAACATTAGTGAGTGAGCTATGAAGGCGGGTGTACCAGTGTGTGTGGGCGAGGAGGCGGCCACGTCGGCTATGACGAGCTGCACGAGGTCCAGCACAGCAACATCTCTACATCAACATTAGTGAGTGAGCTATGAAGGCGGGTGTACCAGTGTGTGTGGGCGAGGAGGCGGCCACGTCGGCGATGACGAGCTGCACGAGGTCCAGCACAGCAACATCTCTACATCAACATTAGTGAGTGAGCTATGAAGGCGGGTGTACCAGTGTGTGTGGGCGAGGAGGCGGCCACGTCGGCTATGACGAGCTGCACGAGGTCCAGCACAGCAACATCTCTACATCAACATTAGTGAGTGAGCTATGAAGGCGGGTGTACCAGTGTGTGTGGGCGAGGAGGCGGCCACGTCGGCTATGACGAGCTGCACGAGGTCCAGCACAGCAACATCTCTACATCAACATTAGTGAGTGAGCTATGAAGGCGGGTGTACCAGTGTGTGTGGGCGAGGAGGCGGCCACGTCGGCTATGACGAGCTGCACGAGGTCCAGCACAGCAACATCTCTACATCAACATTAGTGAGTGAGCTATGAAGGCGGGTGTACCAGTGTGTGTGGGCGAGGAGGCGGCCACGTCGGCGATGACGAGCTGCACGAGGTCCAGCACAGCAACATCTCTACATCAACATTAGTGAGTGAGCTATGAAGGCGGGTGTACCAGTGTGTGTGGGCGAGGAGGCGGCCACGTCGGCTATGACGAGCTGCACGAGGTCCAGCACAGCAACATCTCTACATCAACATTAGTGAGTGAGCTATGAAGGCGGGTGTACCAGTGTGTGTGGGCGAGGAGGCGGCCACGTCGGCGATGACGAGCTGCACGAGGTCCAGCACAGCAACATCTCTACATCAACATTAGTGAGTGAGCTATGAAGGCGGGTGTACCAGTGTGTGTGGGCGAGGAGGCGGCCACGTCGGCGATGACGAGCTGCACGAGGTCCAGCACAGCAACATCTCTACATCAACATTAGTGAGTGAGCTATGAAGGCGGGTGTACCAGTGTGTGTGGGCGAGGAGGCGGCCACGTCGGCTATGACGAGCTGCACGAGGTCCAGCACAGCAACATCTCTACATCAACATTAGTGAGTGAGCTATGAAGGCGGGTGTACCAGTGTGTGTGGGCGAGGAGGCGGCCACGTCGGCGATGACGAGCTGCACGAGGTCCAGCACAGCAACATCTCTACATCAACATTAGTGAGTGAGCTATGAAGGCGGGTGTACCAGTGTGTGTGGGCGAGGAGGCGGCCACGTCGGCTATGACGAGCTGCACGAGGTCCAGCACAGCAACATCTCTACATCAACATTAGTGAGTGAGCTATGAAGGCGGGTGTACCAGTGTGTGTGGGCGAGGAGGCGGCCACGTCGGCCATGACGAGCTGCACGAGGTCCAGCACAGCAACATCTCTACATCAACATTAGTGAGTGAGCTATGAAGGCGGGTGTACCAGTGTGTGTGGGCGAGGAGGCGGCCACGTCGGCTATGACGAGCTGCACGAGGTCCAGCACAGCAACATCTCTACATCAACATTAGTGAGTGAGCTATGAAGGCGGGTGTACCAGTGTGTGTGGGCGAGGAGGCGGCCACGTCGGCGATGACGAGCTGCACGAGGTCCAGCACAGCAACATCTCTACATCAACATTAGTGAGTGAGCTATGAAGGCGGGTGTACCAGTGTGTGTGGGCGAGGAGGCGGCCACGTCGGCGATGACGAGCTGCACGAGGTCCAGCACAGCAACATCTCTACATCAACATTAGTGAGTGAGCTATGAAGGCAGGTGTACCAGTGTGTGTGGGCGAGGAGGCGGCCACGTCGGCTATGACGAGCTGCACGAGGTCCAGCACAGCAACATCTCTACATCAACATTAGTGAGTGAGCTATGAAGGCGGGTGTACCAGTGTGTGTGGGCGAGGAGGCGGCCACGTCGGCGATGACGAGCTGCACGAGGTCCAGCACAGCAACATCTCTACATCAACATTAGTGAGTGAGCTATGAAGGCGGGTGTACCAGTGTGTGTGGGCGAGGAGGCGGCCACGTCGGCTATGACGAGCTGCACGAGGTCCAGCACAGCAACATCTCTACATCAACATTAGTGAGTGAGCTATGAAGGCGGGTGTACCAGTGTGTGTGGGCGAGGAGGCGGCCACGTCGGCGATGACGAGCTGCACGAGGTCCAGCACAGCAACATCTCTACATCAACATTAGTGAGTGAGCTATGAAGGCGGGTGTACCAGTGTGTGTGGGCGAGGAGGCGGCCACGTCGGCTATGACGAGCTGCACGAGGTCCAGCACAGCAACATCTCTACATCAACATTAGTGAGTGAGCTATGAAGGCGGGTGTACCAGTGTGTGTGGGCGAGGAGGCGGCCACGTCGGCGATGACGAGCTGCACGAGGTCCAGCACAGCAACATCTCTACATCAACATTAGTGAGTGAGCTATGAAGGCGGGTGTACCAGTGTGTGTGGGCGAGGAGGTGGCCACGTCGGCTATGACGAGCTGCACGAGGTCCAGCACAGCAACATCTCTACATCAACATTAGTGAGTGAGCTATGAAGGCGGGTGTACCAGTGTGTGTGGGCGAGGAGGCGGCCACGTCGGCGATGACGAGGTGCACGAGGTCCAGCACAGCAACATCTCTACATCAACATTAGTGAGTGAGCTATGAAGGCGGGTGTACCAGTGTGTGTGGGCGAGGAGGCGGCCACGTCGGCGATGACGAGCTGCACGAGGTCCAGCACAGCAACATCTCTACATCAACATTAGTGAGTGAGCTATGAAGGCGGGTGTACCAGTGTGTGTGGGCGAGGAGGCGGCCACGTCGGCGATGACGAGCTGCACGAGGTCCAGCACAGCAACATCTCTACATCAACATTAGTGAGTGAGCTATGAAGGCGGGTGTACCAGTGTGTGTGGGCGAGGAGGCGGCCACGTCGGCGATGACGAGCTGCACGAGGTCCAGCACAGCAACATCTCTACATCAACATTAGTGAGTGAGCTATGAAGGCGGGTGTACCAGTGTGTGTGGGCGAGGAGGCGGCCACGTCGGCGATGACGAGCTGCACGAGGTCCAGCACAGCAACATCTCTACATCAACATTAGTGAGTGAGCTATGAAGGCGGGTGTACCAGTGTGTGTGGGCGAGGAGGCGGCCACGTCGGCGATGACGAGCTGCACGAGGTCCAGCACAGCAACATCTCTACATCAACATTAGTGAGTGAGCTATGAAGGCAGGTGTACCAGTGTGTGTGGGCGAGGAGGCGGCCACGTCGGCTATGACGAGCTGCACGAGGTCCAGCACAGCAACATCTCTACATCAACATTAGTGAGTGAGCTATGAAGGCGGGTGTACCAGTGTGTGTGGGCGAGGAGGCGGCCACGTCGGCGATGACGAGCTGCACGAGGTCCAGCACAGCAACATCTCTACATCAACATTAGTGAGTGAGCTATGAAGGCAGGTGTACCAGTGTGTGTGGGCGAGGAGGCGGCCACGTCGGCTATGACGAGCTGCACGAGGTCCAGCACAGCAACATCTCTACATCAACATTAGTGAGTGAGCTATGAAGGCGGGTGTACCAGTGTGTGTGGGCGAGGAGGCGGCCACGTCGGCGATGACGAGCTGCACGAGGTCCAGCACAGCAACATCTCTACATCAACATTAGTGAGTGAGCTATGAAGGCGGGTGTACCAGTGTGTGTGGGCGAGGAGGCGGCCACGTCGGCTATGACGAGCTGCACGAGGTCCAGCACAGCAACATCTCTACATCAACATTAGTGAGTGAGCTATGAAGGCGGGTGTACCAGTGTGTGTGGGCGAGGAGGCGGCCACGTCGGCGATGACGAGCTGCACGAGGTCCAGCACAGCAACATCTCTACATCAACATTAGTGAGTGAGCTATGAAGGCGGGTGTACCAGTGTGTGTGGGCGAGGAGGCGGCCACGTCGGCTATGACGAGCTGCACGAGGTCCAGCACAGCAACATCTCTACATCAACATTAGTGAGTGAGCTGTGAAGGCGGGTGTACCAGTGTGTGTGGGCGAGGAGGCGGCCACGTCGGCGATGACGAGCTGCACGAGGTCCAGCACAGCAACATCTCTACATCAACATTAGTGAGTGAGCTATGAAGGCGGGTGTACCAGTGTGTGTGGGCGAGGAGGCGGCCACGTCGGCGATGACGAGCTGCACGAGGTCCAGCACAGCAACATCTCTACATCAACATTAGTGAGTGAGCTATGAAGGCGGGTGTACCAGTGTGTGTGGGCGAGGAGGCGGCCACGTCGGCTATGACGAGCTGCACGAGGTCCAGCACAGCAACATCTCTACATCAACATTAGTGAGTGAGCTATGAAGGCGGGTGTACCAGTGTGTGTGGGCGAGGAGGCGGCCACGTCGGCTATGACGAGCTGCACGAGGTCCAGCACAGCAACATCTCTACATCAACATTAGTGAGTGAGCTATGAAGGCGGGTGTACCAGTGTGTGTGGGCGAGGAGGCGGCCACGTCGGCGATGACGAGCTGCACGAGGTCCAGCACAGCAACATCTCTACATCAACATTAGTGAGTGAGTTATGAAGGCGGGTGTACCAGTGTGTGTGGGCGAGGAGGCGGTCACGTCGGCGATGACGAGCTGCACGAGGTCCAGCACAGCAACATCTCTACATCAACATTAGTGAGTGAGCTATGAAGGCGGGTGTACCAGTGTGTGTGGGCGAGGAGGCGGCCACGTCGGCTATGACGAGCTGCACGAGGTCCAGCACAGCAACATCTCTACATCAACATTAGTGAGTGAGCTATGAAGGCGGGTGTACCAGTGTGTGTGGGCGAGGAGGCGGCCACGTCGGCTATGACGAGCTGCACGAGGTCCAGCACAGCAACATCTCTACATCAACATTAGTGAGTGAGCTATGAAGGCGGGTGTACCAGTGTGTGTGGGCGAGGAGGCGGCCACGTCGGCTATGACGAGCTGCACGAGGTCCAGCACAGCAACATCTCTACATCAACATTAGTGAGTGAGCTATGAAGGCGGGTGTACCAGTGTGTGTGGGCGAGGAGGCGGCCACGTCGGCTATGACGAGCTGCACGAGGTCCAGCACAGCAACATCTCTAAATCAACATTAGTGAGTGAGCTATGAAGGCGGGTGTACCAGTGTGTGTGGGCGAGGAGGCGGCCACGTCGGCGATGACGAGCTGCACGAGGTCCAGCACAGCAACATCTCTACATCAACATTAGTGAGTGAGCTATGAAGGCGGGTGTACCAGTGTGTGTGGGCGAGGAGGCGGCCACGTCGGCTATGACGAGCTGCACGAGGTCCAGCACAGCAACATCTCTACATCAACATTAGTGAGTGAGCTATGAAGGCGGGTGTACCAGTGTGTGTGGGCGAGGAGGCGGCCACGTCGGCTATGACGAGCTGCACGAGGTCCAGCACAGCAACATCTCTAAATCAACATTAGTGAGTGAGCTATGAAGGCGGGTGTACCAGTGTGTGTGGGCGAGGAGGCGGCCACGTCGGCGATGACGAGCTGCACGAGGTCCAGCACAGCAACATCTCTACATCAACATTAGTGAGTGAGCTATGAAGGCGGGTGTACCAGTGTGTGTGGGCGAGGAGGCGGCCACGTCGGCTATGACGAGCTGCACGAGGTCCAGCACAGCAACATCTCTACATCAACATTAGTGAGTGAGCTATGAAGGCGGGTGTACCAGTGTGTGTGGGCGAGGAGGCGGCCACGTCGGCTATGACGAGCTGCACGAGGTCCAGCACAGCAACATCTCTACATCAACATTAGTGAGTGAGCTATGAAGGCGGGTGTACCAGTGTGTGTGGGCGAGGAGGCGGCCACGTCGGCTATGACGAGCTGCACGAGGTCCAGCACAGCAACATCTCTACATCAACATTAGTGAGTGAGCTATGAAGGCGGGTGTACCAGTGTGTGTGGGCGAGGAGGCGGCCACGTCGGCTATGACGAGCTGCACGAGGTCCAGCACAGCAACATCTCTACATCAACATTAGTGAGTGAGCTATGAAGGCGGGTGTACCAGTGTGTGTGGGCGAGGAGGCGGCCACGTCGGCTATGACGAGCTGCACGAGGTCCAGCACAGCAACATCTCTACATCAACATTAGTGAGTGAGCTATGAAGGCGGGTGTACCAGTGTGTGTGGGCGAGGAGGCGGCCACGTCGGCTATGACGAGCTGCACGAGGTCCAGCACAGCAACATCTCTACATCAACATTAGTGAGTGAGCTATGAAGGCGGGTGTACCAGTGTGTGTGGGCGAGGAGGCGGCCACGTCGGCTATGACGAGCTGCACGAGGTCCAGCACGCGGCGCGTGTCTCCGCGCGCGTCTGCGCACAGCAACATCTCCAGGCTGGTATGTAGCAGTTCCAGGTGGTATTCCTAGGAATGAATATACACTAAATACACAAGACATTGACGCATCACATTCAGAGCTTCTAAGCCTGTATCTAGGGTGCAAAAAACATACAAACACACCCCATACCGGGACACAAACATAAATTTTAATCATGAAATGTGAGTCTATTTTGCCCTCCTTCCGGAAATCGGCCTCCTACCTACAACTCAGACATGGCCCAACATTACTTTCTAATATTCAGTAGCTTCGCTCAGTTTTTGCAGCCAAATCCAATAATCTAATATACCTTCTATAAATGCGAAAGTAAAACTCTTCCTCACTTTTACTCAAAACTAATGAACCGATTTCAACTTTTTTCTTTTATTTTATTTTTGTTGTGTTTTTAATTTATTTATTATTACTTTTTTTTTGTATTTAAATGTTTGTTCTATTGATGTATTTGTGACACAGCCTGTTCTGTAAATAAATAATTTCTTTCTTTCTTTCTTTAAATGAAATTTGATACAGAGATAGTCTTTAGTAGCTTGAAAATCCTACAGGAACAGAAAATAGAGATTTGCTTTGTTACAAGAGAAGTTACGCTGGCGAAACATTATCATTTTTTAAAAAACTGGAGTTACCCGCATAGCATAAGCGATAGGATCAGCAGGATTAGACAGCCTCGAGAAGAGCGCGGCTGGCGGGTGAGCCTCGTCATAGCTCCAGACACGTCGCGACAGGAACTGCTGGCCGCGCGCCGCCTGCAGCCAGCTCAGCCGCGCCGGCGTCGGCTGCGTCCCGTCTGCGCATGCGCGGCTCGACAGGCGCAGGTAGTACCTGGGTGGACCAAGACGGCTTTTAACTGTACAGTGGCGGTCTAGGAGGCCGTAACAGATTTGTTTATGGTTTCATCAGCCCTAGGACTGTATAACTAAAGAACAAGAGCTATTCTGCAATACAGAAAAACCGGAAGTGTTAAGGCGACCTAGACCGCCACTGTACGTAGTCTATACAAGGAAACGTTCAATGGTGGGAAGGTAATATTAGTCCTAAAGAACACAAAAAATTACAATATGTCACAAGTAAAGAGACTGAAAACAAACCTTTTTAAGGCGCACTCTTTCGGTAGGTACGTTACAAAACAAAGTCATCGACGATAGATCAGATAATAAAAACCCTATAGATGGGGCCTGTGACATGTGGCGGCCTCCCACATGCCTCCCACTGACAAATAAAGTCGTGTCGCACAATAGTGTCAAGTATTTTCCCAACCAAACAAACAACCAATTTCACAACTAATTCCTCGAAAACCAAGGCAGCAGTTCCCTAGGTGTCGGCCAGCATGAGGCTGCGGCCGGCGACTTCGACCAGGTTTGTAGCCTACTAACTAATCCAACAAAACTCACCCGCACAACCAGTGTCCGATCTTGGGCATGCAGTCCTTGAGGACCAAGGCAGCAGTGACGTAGGTGTCGGCCAGCACGAGGCTGCGGCCGGCGACCTCGGCCAGGTTGGCGGCTTGCAGCGCGAGCAGCACGCGCTGGGCCCGGCTGCCTCGCGCGGAGAGGGTCTCTAGTTGAGCTAGTCGGTGCGATGCGCCTGAAACTTCGCCTGCCCACTGCCGGCTTGCGACACGTGCTGGGCTGCGAACATTCATGAACATTATAGGATAACATAATATAGGTTAAGCCGCCCAAATCTTGGCCTGCGCCTCTTATTGTCATGGTCAAATTAGCAGCTGAATATAAGGGTTCTTGGCATTCTACAGCATCAAACACCAAACATACATAGTTGCCAAGAAACCTCATATTCAGCCTCTAAATGGGCCATGCCAATAACAGGAAGGGAAAAAGAATTGGGCCTACCCTAAGTGTACAACTTTGTTAGTTAAAATTTTAAATTAAACAAATTTAAAATTAAATTAATAAATTTCTAAGTCTGACTTTAAACAGTTTCCAATAAAGGAGCTCCGGCCCAATTTCAGACTGATCTAGCCAAATTCATGCATATTCAACATACCTATCGCTATAAAGATCGCCAGCGCGCCGAGCCAAGGAGCATCCGAAAGGCAGTCGATGCAGCACCTGCCGCAGCACGGCAGCGACGAGGGCCGAGCACTCGGCGCGGCCCGGCCCGCCCGCCTGCACGCTCTTGCCGCACGCTGCCAGCGCACGGTGCAGCTCCAGTCTAGCGTTCTCCATGTCACCCTGACAATTAATACAAGTTTTATTTATATTTAAGAAATAAATAACATAAAAAATCGGAGATTCGATGTTAAGTTCTTCCCCTATAAATTAGTGGTACAGTGGCGGACAGTGACGGCAACACTTCTGGTTTTCCTGTATTGCAAAATAGCTCTTGTTATTTGGTATTACAATCAAAGGCGCACGAGACAATAGACAAAAGTGTTACGCCGTCTGTGTTCGCCACTGTACTACTAAGAGCACAATAATATTTTATGATTAAATCTTTTTTTTAAATAAAACCAATACAGAGCTGTTTTGCGCTTCTTGTTTGTCTTAACAGTGTTGATCCTATGTTGTAATCTAATATCAAAACAATTAAACTAAACAGCCAAGCACATTTTTATTGTAAAGAGGTAATTTTTACTAATAAATGCTCTTAGTTTGCTCATTGGCTATTATCACAATATTTCCGCTGTAATACTTAAAACACAAAGACTGACCTTTTTTAAATATTGATCAGCTTGCCGCTTGTGTTTGTAGAACAACCCAGCCTCCTTGGACTGCGACTTGGGCACGGAGTCCCCGTACACCAGCAGCTTGACGAGGCAGGCGCCCAGGACGAACGCGTTTAGCAAGTACACGAAGAAAGTGTTAAAAAGCCAAGGGGCCCAGGGGAAACTGTGCTCTGAAAATACCAAGAGCACAAAGAATGTGGTAATTGCCTATGAGGCTTATGAAAGACTTTTCAAGATTGTTTACATTATAGGGAGATTGTTTTTTTATTGGAAGTAGGTAAGTGGTTGTGCTTCTCTGCTCTTGTTAAATCCCTCTAACTTTTTTTGTCAACAATATTGAGATAAAATTAAAACTGAAATCTGGTGTCCTAAATAAAAAACATATTACCTAACATAACTATGTAGAGCCTTAATACATACATGAAGTATAGGACAGGCTTATACAGGATTGTTTTATACTCTCTGTAAAAAATCCTTAAAAAAATGACTTACCTTCTGGTAACTGGTCCCTAGCCAGAATTCTCCTCTGGTCAACCTTGGCAGAGTAGTCACCCCACATAGAAGATTCACTGCCAAAGTTTCCAAAGAGAGCATTGAATGGGTTGAATGCTATTAGGCCAATCATAAACGCGCAAAGTGCCAGGCGAGAGTGGTCGCCCATTCCAATAACAACTTTGGAGTACTTTTCTTCCATCTGTTAGAAATTAAAGATTGGTTAAAAGTTTATTGCATAAAAAAGTGGAATCATATTAAAAAACAATATCTTCTAATTTATTAACTATTACATAGATTTAAATTTCCTTAAATCTATACCAATATTATAAAGAGGAAAGATTTGTTTGTTTGTTTGTTTGTAACGAATAGGCTGCGGAATTACTGAACCGATTTGAAAAATTCTTTCACTGGTAGGAAGCTACACTATCCCCGAGTGACATAGGCTAAATTAGATTTTCAAAAAAATTAGGGATCTTTACTTAAACTCAAATAATGTACCCTAAGCTGCAATATTTTTTTCCGTTGTTTACACATATTTAGACATGTGGTTTGTAGTTGTAGTTTATTTTTTGATTCGCCCATTCTGGGCAGTCAAAAGAACATGGTCTATAGAGCCAAGTCTTTGAGTAGTATCTTATCTTCTATGGCGTAACGAAGTAAGCCGGGACTGCTCGTTAACTATACATTTAGAAACTGCCTTTATTCTAGAATCTAGGATATCAAGTTATAAAAGTGCAATTAATGTAGCTTCAATTATGAAAACTAAGAAAGTCAACTGTACTTGTAGTTACATTAATTGCATTATAAATTTTTGTATGAAAAATCATAAATTTCTGTACTCACTTTATACTCTGGTGATGATGGTGGATCACTGTCGATACCGTGCGGTGAATGGTAGGGTGAAGAGGTGTCGCTAGGCGGCGGAGTATAAGATCCTTCAATTATGGGCTCTTTGACGCCAGACTTCTGGAATGCCATCTTTAATGCCAAATTCTCTTGTTTCAGCCTTGTGTTTTGATTTTGTAGGTATTTTATGTAATCTATTGTTTTGCGTAGTATTGCTGATTTGTTTAACTGAAATCATAGATTACGAATAAAAACAATGTTTGTTTGTAGGTTTCTAAACCAATTATAGTCAATAATAATAATAGTTGATAATATGTATGTGGGATGTGGAAACCAATTAGACACCATTTAAAACTCGAAATACTATTTTATTTAATTTAAACACATTTTATTTTACACACTGCCTAAAATTCAACTTCACCGTCATTTGTCATTCTTTTCTCTACTTCTTATTTTAAAACGAATAAACTAGACAGGAGTCAGCTCGCCGTCAAGTCTATGCTTGGCATAGACTTTAGCTATCCAGCCTATGCCTATACCTACTTCCCACATGTATATAATTGATAATTTTTTTTATACCTTGGCTTCTTCCCCAACAAGCATATTCTTCAGCTCAATAATTCTATCATTTATGCTAGTCCTGTACCTCCTTTCAATGGCATTGTGTGCACTTCTCTTGACCTCTTTGACTTTAGGCTGCGGAGTGCCAAGACCCGGAGCTGGGCCTAAAGCTATTTTGTCACCATCAAGGACCATTGGGATGCCAGTTGTAAGTACAGTGGAACCACTATTGCTTAAGAAAGTGTGCACAGGTCTGTTTTCTGAGTTTACTTGGGTACTTGTTATAATGTTGTGTTGCGTTGCTTAAAATATAAAAATAAATAGGTATATATTATAATACTCATCATATTGGGCTATTGGGCAATTAAGTAACTGAACAACTGAAATGAAATGAACTGAAAGGATACTACAAAGGATTTGTGATCTGGAATTAACAATGTGTGGTACAGTGGCAGTCTAGGACTGTGTTACAGATTTGTCTATGGTCTTGTGCACCCTATATTGTATTACCAAAGAACAATATCTATATTGCAATACAGAAAACCTGGAAGTGTTACTCCATCCTAGACTGTCGCTGTACAAGTACAAGAACCAAGATTTATCAGAATGATTTTTTTTTGTGAAACAGATAAATACATAGTCAAATTTAAGTATTTACCTTGTATAGGACCACTTGTGTACATGACATTCTGTGCTTCAGTGTTCATCAGATTAGATTGCAAAATAACTGGTGAGAAATTTGCATCTCCTTTTAGAATCACAGGTGTGCCTTTCACATTGTTTTGTATTAACAACTGCTGTCCAGATTGTTTGTTGTTAATCTGGGAAATATTATCTAACTTCAGCAAGGATGTTCTGCCTTCAGGTAGTTGAATGTTGCCTGCGCCCAAATTGATGTAAAATGGGCTCTGAACAACCTGCTGAACAACCAACGGGCCCTGGCCTCGGTGACCATGCTGGGTAACATCTGGTAATTGCACAGTTTCCTCGACATCCTTGGAAATATAACCTAGTGGGTTCAACTTAGTTTGAGGTGGTACTCTCTGCTTTGTACCACTGCTCTGAGAAAACAAAGGATTTGTCCTAATTATGTTAGAATGCGGTGAAACCTGTGGCGGCGTGGTAGATTCTAATTTCGTGTCTATATTCAAGAGCCCTGAATCACTGTCTGAAAGGGCTAGCTCCTGTTCAAGTTTAGACATAAAGTCTCCATCGCAACCGCTAAAGAACTCTGAAATAAATGATTATTTTGGGATAGAGATCATGAGCTGTTTGGTAACAAACAAGGTATTAAACAATTCAATAATTAATTACAGTCACCTTCAATTTCCGCGATGTCGTGAACGTTGAATACATCCGAATTCATTAGGGGTTCATCTCTATCCATTGTTAAACATATCAATTTAACTAGATTTAAACAAAACTTAATGAGGACACCACCCACCACATGACCACAACAATATTTATTTACGTTTGCTCAACGTTTTGATTTGACATTATCGGCTGATGTAAAACCAGCCAATAGCAATCGAGGAATAGCATCGCGTGATATTGCGTCAGAAAAAAAATCTGCGTTCAAATAAATTTAATTTTTTATAATGAGGGGTTTAAAAAGTGACAGAAAAGAAAAAAAAAGTTTCATAATACGCCCGTAGATGGCGGTGTCTACAGATTCTTTGGATAAGATACTAAATTTTCTGCTAAGTATATAGTAGGTATATATTATTATCTCAATTTCATCCCTGAGTTTCACCCACTCCGTCACTGCCTCAGTTAAATTTTATTTAATTTATTTTGAGCTAGTCAATCATTCATTTCATCTTGACCGCTGATTTTTAGTTGTTATAATAATAAAGTATAATTCACGGAATCAAAGCAATGCGGGTACTGCATCGGATAAATAGGATTCCTTATAGTTTTAAATTTGTCATACGTTTACAGGATGACTATTAATCATTAGCCCCAGAGGCAGACAATGTGCAAGTGATTTAGTATAGTTTTTCTTATTTTTACATTTTTAAAACGTTGTCAATTGAAAACGCAGGCCCATCATGATTGCAGCCTATTTTTCCGAGGTCCTTCTCATTGTCTTTCTTCGATCTACACACGTCTGCCAAACGTGCAAATCATAATTTTTTTTTTAAATAATTAAAATAAATTTATAAAATTTTAAAATTTACATCTAAAAAAGTTACGAGGCCTGGATGTCTGCCTCTTCGATTTTCTGTATTTACATGATGACTGTAATCATTAGCCTCAGAGGCAGACACGTGCAAATGATTTAAAATAGTTTTTTTTTTACATTTTTAAATCGTTGTCAATGAGGGGTTTCAAAGTGACAGAAAAGAAAAAAAAAAAGGGTTTTTTCGCGGGAAGCGTGAGGAAGAAGTCGGGCTTTTGTTTCTCAGTTTCATAAATTAGTTTTCCGTGGCTATTATTGTGCTAGTGTGGTGGAATTAGTGTAATAATGTGCCCTTTAAGGAGAACTGTCTAGTGAAGTGAGAAATAAAGGAAGGCGCTCCCGAACAATTCTGATCGATGTCCCGCGAAAAAGTCCGTGTGAACATTGAAATGTGAGACCACCCTCGCATTTCAATGGGTTAGGTTAGGAACCTAGGTTAGGAAAAACAAAGAAGTATACTACAGAAGACTTGATTAAAGAAATAAACTACTGAAGACTTGGCTGTATGGACTAAGTTCCTTTGCCTGCCCAGAATGGGCGAATTTAAAAACAACAGAAAAAAAAGTTTCATAACACGCCCGTAGATGGCGCGGTCTACAGCAATATCAGGGAGATGGGAGATCGATTATTGACTGAATATTTGGATTGGATCATGGAACTAATTAGATCATTTTCTTTTAAATATAAATCTTAATTTCACCCACTCCGCCACTGCCTCAGTAAAATTTTAATTTATATACGTTTTTTTTGAGCTATTCATTCATATCATCTTGACCTATTGCTCCTGGCTTAGCATAACTTGTTTTTTTCTTCTGAGCTGTCAAATGGGGAAGAAAACTGCCAATTTATCCCGCTAGTGTCGTTTGTACGGTCGACCCATAACAAACAAAGTTTTGTATGTGATTTGCATTGGTAGTCCAATTATTTATCAAAGAACCCACTATGTAGCTGTTGGGTGTAAGGAAAATGAAAATCTTATGTTTCCTAACAATTCCCGGCTAGGAAGTTATGAGGTTAAAGAACTTCAAAGAAACCGAACGGATCGATGTTATGTTTTCGCCATTTTGAAGATTTCAACTACCGAAGTATTAGTTTTACTACAGGTTTGTTTCTTATTATATATCTTATCGCTGTTTAGTGGATGCGCAGTTCTCGCACAGGGTTTCTGACCCTGAGATGACCTTAGATTGTTTTTAGGTTTAGGTTATATTTTGGTTTACTTGCAAAAGTTATTTAAAATGGTTTATTCGTATGAATTTGTGTCCATACACCCTAGTAATTAAATGTGAACTTGAGATAATGTTAAGCAAATAGTCCTAGCTTACATTAGCTTAAGTTAATCCACTGTTTACCTGCTCACAAAGTTCGCGTTTTTGCCACGTAAAAAGCCTTTTCATTCATTAATTTCTTCTTGAAACTATGTTTTCTTCAACGTTCCATACGATACAATACAATACAGTGTAAAACAACGACGAAAAACACAAAAAAAAATGCCTGGTTATTGAATGTAACTTGTTTGTAATGGGCCGAACATAATAGAGCGTCATCTACAAAAAGTTTTCCGTGTACAACCCCATTAATAGCGTCCTTATTTAGAAAATTTGCTCGCCACCTTATCCACTAGGCTGACATCTAGCTTAAATGAATCAAACCATGTGCCTTTACATTACGATTAAAAAAATTAGTGGTTTCAAAAAATCACAACAGATGGCAACAGTTTGGTGAATTTTGATAAATTATATTTTTGTTTTAGTATTCTGAATCTGGTCATCAGATTTAAAAAGTGGAAATAAATTAAAAAAAATTGAATATCAATAAAATAAATAATGCCTTAGGATGAGGGTGTGGAAGGAGGCTGGCTCCAAAGTCTTACAAGAACGATAAAAAAAACTTAATTCAAATTGGAAAATGATGGTTCCAGCCATCTGGAAGCTAGTAGTGCACGAAGGTAGGTAAACATATCTTTATTAAGTATCTTACCAAATTATACCTCGCGAAGACCTAGCGCAGCGAATAACTGCTATAATTTGACTATTTTAATACAAGGCCTGTATGCAATTCTTTCTTATTAAATAAATTAGAAAGAAAGTGACAGATGCGACGATTAGATTTAAACAGAGATAGATATTACGGGAATAAATTCAAATAAACCTACAATATTAAATTACTGCAATTTATAGTAAGAAAGTGGGTAAGTACTACCTACCAGATTTTTAACCGTCGACGAAAATACAGAAAGGAGGACATTCTTAATTCGTCGCGTATATATATTTTATTTAGTAGGTAGTAGTACTTACGTACTTAAATCAAATTATTTATATATGAATAAGTATCTTATCTCTATCTATATATGAATTAATATGTTACTTCTGCCAGTACCTACTATAAGATATTAAGTGCTTTTGCTCTTTTATGCTTCAAATTACATTTTAGTATATTTTAACCGTTCTAGTGTGGATTAGGGGAGGTATGTATTCTGAAATATTCTGAATCCAATCCGGTATCCTTAGAACTCTTGATCCTCCTCACATTTCAAGCGGTTTGAGCTGAATTCCCAAATTCTTGTGCTCCTGAAGGAGATTTTTTTTTTTTAGATTTGTTCCAAAGAATAAAATTCTAAAATTGAACTGATGTCTTAATTAAATATCACAACACAAGCTGTTCGAGCATTGTCTTTTAGTTTATTCATTTTATTAAAGTAGTAGTGATCGAAGTTTAAGAATTATAATTATACTCATCAATATATATAAAACTCTTCCGTTACTGACTGACTGACTGACTGACTGACAGACAGACAGACAACGCAGAGCCGAAACTACTGGGCGTAGCGGGCTGAAATTTTGCATGTAGGTTCCATAGGGAGTGTAGGTGAGCACTAAGAAGGGATTTCCCTAAATTCCCACGGGAACGGGAAAAAACGGGAATTTTGTGTTTATGAGAAATCTGCGCGGGTGAAACCGCGGGGCAGCCTCTAGTCAATATATATAAAACTCTTCCGTTACTGACTGACTGACTGACTGACAGACAACGCAGAGCCGAAACTACTGGGCGTACAAAGCTGAAATTTGGCATGTAGGTTCCTTAGGGAGTGTAGGTGAGCACTAAGAAAGGATTTCCCTGGGCGTAGCGGGCTGAAATTTTGCATGTAGGTTTGTAGGTGAGCACTAAGAAGGGATTTCCCGAAATTCCCACGGGAACGGGAAAAAACGGGATTTTTGTGTTTATGAGAAATCTGCGCGGGAAATACCGCGGGGCAGCCTCTAGTGGTTTAATAAATCTAGACAGAGTATCTTACGTTTGGTCTAGCTAAGTAAGTACCCCTATATTATTTATTCCCTACACTATGTAACTCCTTCTTAACTTCTACGACTAGGTATCTATATACATTTTTTACTAAATTATACCGATGATACCTAGTATGTAAATGTTTTTAGTTTTTAGTGTTAACTTAGGTACCAAATGATATTTTCATAACTGAATTAGCAAGTACGTGTGCATAGATAAACTACTGCATCTATTATAAAACTTTTTTTATTTTAAAACATATTATTTGTAAATATATGTAGAGTTCTTATTACAATAATGATGAAAGGTACGAGATAAACAAACTCGAAATAATATAACCATAAATACATAGGTAGTCAACTACATGATAAAGTAGGTAATATATAAGTTAATCTGTTTATAATAAGAACTTAAAAAGACAAATTTTATCGTGCAACACATTAATTTTAATAATTTGCTGAATATAGGCACGTGAATGATAATTAGATAATATACTTAAATTAACACTCTTATATGTATAAACATAACAATGAGATTTAAGACACTTCAAGGTGGGAACATAAATGTAAGAAGAATTTTACAAGATGAAAAGTAGCACAATCTCATGAAAACTAACAACGCATTAGAGTTCTTTTTTTTAGATTTCCGAAATAGTAGTTTTGTTCAAATAAAACAAATAGGTAAGTAACTATATAAATGGTTAAATCTGTTTAACTTTTTATTTATCAGAGCTGTGCTTAAAAGATTAGCGCTACTTTATGTCTTTTTATTATTTACAACATTGATTCAAAGTTATTCTAAGACATATTTTCGAGTCCTTTTACAAGTTCTAATACATAACAAACCGATACTCATTACTCAATCAGATAAGTGCTCAGCTTGATGATTATACAAAGTCACTTGAAAACTGTTATAATTATGTATATCCTACTGGAATGTCCTAAAATAGTTTTTTTTACAACGAGAAGGCACAACACAATGCGACCTGGAATAGGTACAGCACTCCTAGACACTCGTGAAAACCTAACATAGGCTTGTATGAAATTACTTAGTTAAATCTATGGCATTTCCAACTAGACAATAGTATTTGATCAGTCTTCCAGTCATTTACAAAATAATATTAAAAATAACTTATGCCATAAATTAAAAATTATATATTTTTCTAAAATGTTGCATTCTGATCCGTTCGATATTGTTATTGTGATAAAGTGCTACGATTAAACCTAATGTGCCTGATTTTTATACAATTCTCACAATGATTGATGAACTTAAATTATTTACTTCCAATCCAATCCAATAAACTTATCGATTAATAAAAATAATATCTTGTGTGGGTACAAAAATACAATGATACTTATCTTAATACATACTTAGGTTATACATATAATACCTAATTGATATTTTCCTAAAGTTACAATTTTCATGACGTTTTCTGAGTTAAATATTTGTTAGTTTCATGCACAAACTCCAATTCTAATAAGAGCAGATTATGTTGAGCATTTCAATGTTAAACATACACTTACACTCTATAATTTAAAGTAACATTTACCTGTTCGATCGAACTTTGCAACATTAAACATAATGTGGTATTAACTCTATTATAATATTAAGTAATTTTATTGCTAATAGTACACTTATTTCACGAGCAAGATTACTACAGTGAGGACATCAATATAACTATTAATGTGAACATCGAATAAAGACTTATGGCAAATCAAATCGTCGTTAATAACCCGTTTAGATATCGCTAGTTTCGAATGAGTACCTACATCATAACGCATCGCGAGAGAGATATTATTGCAAGAACATCATTTATTGGGGCGTGCGATGCGTTAGACTAGATGTGAGGAGTAGCGAGCGTGAGGTAGTGGCGGTATTTCAGTCTATAAACATCACAGTCGCGGACTACAAATTGCACAATAAATAACTTTCTAGGTGGACGAAGACGACGCGCGACGTTGCGGCGACCGTAAACGCGACGTCGTCTTTCCTGTTAATCAATCTGAGGTGGTTACCAATCCAAAATTACACAACATTTATTTTCTAATTAAAAAGCTAACTTATTTATTTCACTATAACAAAGACATAAACGTTAAAAACATAAAAACGAAGAGAAAAGTATATGAACAAAAATAAATCACAAAAGGACCAAACAATAATCAACCTAGACGGAAATTATATTTCGTCAACTAGTTGTATAGATGGAACTTGGAAATAAATAGAGAAGGATAGAGGTAGAATTATGAAGTGGCCACGGGGCCCATTGCAATCGCCCGGCCGGAGCGCCCGGTCTGCGTGGCTAGCGCGCGCGGCGCTTACTACTAGGCTATTATATACCATACGTGATCGTATCTAATCATCAACACTATTCCTAATTTTGTACGCCTAATTCAGTCTTAATGAAAGTATTCGCCCTCAACTTAACAGAATGGCTCAGTCGCGTTCACCACTGCTGCAGTCAAGAGCGATGTTTCTAGGCGGAACAATAACGCCCGAAGGTGGCTCTGGATCGCGTCGTCTAGATATTGAAAGATCTTCAACGTGATCTTCATCGTGAATTGGTGACTGTGTCGCCGAACGCGGTGACGTTCTTGGGGCCATCGCGGCATGTGCCGCTGCTGCCAGTGCCATAGCATGCAAGGCTTCGCGGCCGCCATCACGTGTGGCTCCCTCTAGAGCTTGCTGAAGGAATGAAGCATCAATAAGCGGTGTGTTCGTGTGTCCATCTTCATTACCACCAGTGCCGCTTAGACCGAAGGGAAAAGCAGCACCATTAGATTCTCTCTTGATTCCTCGACTCATTGGTCGGCTTGTCGTAATGCCAAGTTTCTTAACTTTATCATACAGAGTGCGTGAAGGAACTCCATATTTACGGGATGCTTGCAAAGCGCTCATGCCGTTTCGTACACACTCGATTGCTGACATAATATCTGATCTGGTGTATTGCTTGTATCTTTTCCATTCTGGTTTTTGCTGTGGTGGTACATAAGGAGCTAAACCAGATCTGACGTCTTGCTGAAAACCTGCGGGCGGCGGGGACGGGTGAAATGTGCGAGGTACATCATCTTCAAACGAACGCTCAGTGTAGGGTGAGTGAGCATCTTCTGAACGATCAGAACGGCTATAGTGTAAAGGAGACGAGGCTCGAGAAGATAATCGTCTTGGACGGTAATCGAAGGGCCGCTGGGGACTCGGAGCCCGGTCGTGATCGTTTGCTGATCCATTTGAATTAAGGCGAAGGGGCACATGCTGTGATATCGGATGGCACACGAGGGAAACTGCCTGGGATGAATCCGGTGGAGTATTCTGTGCAAGAACGTTTCTTAAGATTGGAGTATCACGGGTGGCTAGCATACTAGAGAGTTTTTTACGCTTGAGTGGGTTCATGTCAGCAGAATCGTATGCAGCAGATAAAACTGGTGCAATGGGTGGGTTTGGCCACCTCGCTGGCGGCGGCTGAACCGGGGGCGAGATGCTGGAGGGCGCGGCGGGGACCACTCGGGGCGGAGACGCGGCCGGAGTGCGCTCGCCACCGCCTGGTTTCCGTCTTAACTCAGTCATATCAAAGAGTCCTTTAACTTCGAGTTGTTCTGCGACTTTCATGATCCGAGGAATGTGTGCTTGGGTCACATTAACCTCTCCCGTGTACATGTATTCTAACAAAGCACGCATCTCAAAGTCTTTTACGCCAGGAAAAAGGATGCTGCAATGATCCATAGGAACATCAGCCAGGATGGATTGAAAATATGGAGAATTTGCAGCTAGTACAACTCGATGGGCTTTAAACGTAACCTGTTCGTCCACTACTAGGGTGCAGTCGACGTAAGTCTCGACCTTGATGAGGGCTTCGAGAATTTCGACCAAGTTTGTTTTGTGATGATTCCATTTCAGGCAGTAGGTCTGTGGTCCCTCACTGCTACCCATTTTTTTTAGTTGTGATTCTGTGAACAAAATAATCTATTCAATAATTTGTCCCTGCTAATTTACATTATCTATCTCTAACTTACTTGTTAGTCAGGATTATATTTATCACTGAAACTCGAAAGAAAATTTCACAGTACCTGGCATAAAATCGTCCCAAGTAGTTGCGGCAGGAAACATTACGAAATGCAAACGTCACGTGGAAACTCAGTTATAACATTCAGCACACATACACTGCGACTAGCTAGTTTGTATTATAACTTTTTTCGCGTTATAATAGATCGCAGCAGAACGTGCGTCACGGTTCGTTGCTACTGCCGGACTGCACCTCCCTTCCCTATTTACATACATTTCGTGGCCCTTCCTCTGCTAAATTGACTTTTTACCTTTTATTCGGCAGGTAAACCATAATAGGGGGCCGCAAAAAGCAGCTTTCATTCGACAACCCTCGATCAGGTTTATAGTTTTCAGGATAACAATTGTTTGTTTTATATTTTAATAGTATTGAACTAAGGTTCATTGTGCAATAACAAATATTGAACAAAACAAAATCGTAGTCTAGCTAAGCTAGATTCGTAGCAGCCATGCTACGCCACGCCGCCCCCGCCGACTCGTAGCTCGTAGTCCGTAGCCCGTGCGTAGCAACTTTGCAAAAAACTAAAATAAATTTAGCAATTTATTTTTACTTAAAATAACTTACCAATTATTTAGTTAATCCAAGCTGAATGTTAGCTTCGCCAAAAAAAGTTCATTGGGAAACTTCTCACTGGCACAGTTAAACACTGAGGGGTGTTTGTTTCGCGTCAGTAAGTGGGTCGGGATGACACCCTGTTGGGGGCGGCGTGTTCTCGTGAGCGCCTGGCTTCAACTGCTGGTTGCAGTGCGCGACTCGCGGCCTTCCTCCGAAATTCCGCCCGCGCACTTCGCCTTTCCCCCGCCCCGCGCTGCGTGCGCTTTTTACGCACAGCGAGCATGCGCGACGAGCGCAGCATGCAATTGTGTGCGGGCGGGCGCGGGCTGTGCGGCGGAGGGACGGGGCGCGCCGTGCGGGCGGTGAACGAAACGAGCTGAGGAGGGCGCTCGCCGCTGTGTGCGTGAGTACGTGTTGCACGTAAATTGTGCGCGTACGCACTATGTGAATGTGTGCTGTTCGCTTCGTCGCGGCGTGCCTGAGACGATAGAATACACCGATAAAAAATTGTTGCCTCGCCTAGTCAGCCCTTTAATATACCAAAGTTTCAAAGAATAAGCTTCGTATCATCGCAGTGGTCATCATTAATGGAATTTGTTTAGTTTGCCTAACTTTAAAAACTAACTCAAGGTTCAATCATTTTAGATACGCGTAAAATTGTTTTACAATATGAATTAAATGTTGACTAAAACTAGTTTAGATTTCTACGTACAAGAACCTACTAACTTTGCATGTGTAAAAATATCTGCTCCTAGATAGGAGAACGACTAAAAATACACCTCACGCTTGCATTAAATGCAGGCGCACGAAACGCCCCAAAATTCCCAAAAGTGCGTAAACAAATGGTACTGAACGAGGTCATTGACACATTGCCTGCGGAGGGAACGCCAAAATAGCGCAAAATGCAGTTTAAAAATAGAGCAAGCTGTGTGCAATATTTTTTGTGATTTGACCTGGTTTCCGTCGTAATCTCAGAGTTGAAGCCACATTTTTCAGTTTCATGACGACAATAATACTCTGTTACCAAATCCCGTTGATAAAAACCTAATAACATTTTATATTGTATTTTGTGAAAAACTTTACATCTAAATGTAAGAATTCGAAAACTTTGCGCTATCAAAGTTTGATATAATTTCTATGCAATCGCCGCCGCCGCCGCCGTCGCCTCGCCGCCGCCGCCGCCCCGCCGCGCTATCAATCTATATACGGGACAACTGATTGTCTGAATTGATACAACTATAGGGGAATTTAATCGATATTTCATTCTCATTCATTCATTTAATCATATACTTAGTACTTAATTTTACACTATCAAGAACATTGATGACGTGCAATGTGCACTGGAATATACTGTTCTCGAAGTTGTATTATTGCATGTCACTGTAGGTAATGTATAATGAGAAGAAATGTTTATGTGTATGTCCTATGTAGAAGAATGGTAATAAGAGTAAAAACAAAAATATACTTATATAAGAATTTTCTCACGACATTTTTAAAACTTGTTCAATAATTTTAAACAAAAGGACATGTCAGAATTTATTTCGCCTGATTTAAAGTGCTCTTGAAACTTAAATTGAGTGATTTGCATAGCAGCTCTCGCAGATCGATGACTATATAAGTACCTCCACTCCTATTATAACCATTAGGTTTGTTATGGGAAACCACTCAAAATTGGTAAGTGGTAAGCATTCTTTACCTGTATATTTCTCTAAACAATATAAAAACATCATTATTACAAAAAAATATTAAAAATCTAGTGTCTTATTAGAAACTAGATTTTGATATTAGAAAAACCATACATTAAAGTTTGATATATGAACCATACATTACCAGTTAAAACGTAACAAAAAAAAACAATATCAAGAAATACAAGGCATTTAGTGGCCTTTTAAAAATTTCACAAAAATTTAATTCGCACATCCTTTAAATCCTCTTATAAAGTTATTTTAGATGATACTTTTTTTTTAACAAAAAAAAATTGTGCATTACATAGTGCAAAATATTGTGACAATTACAGAATTATTCACACGATCAATATGATGAATATAACACGTTAGGTTTGTAATGCAATTTAATACCAGCATAAAATTGCGTTTGTGACACAAACTGCGACCTATCCCACGACGCGCGCGCATCACAAAAACAGCAGTGTAACGCGGGGTTGGTAAAAAAATAAAGCATAATAAAAAAGCAATAACACATCCCGCATGGTGGCTCGTTGGTGAAAATTGATGCGACTAATGAAGCAAATGAGCAAACAAAATTAAATTCATATTGCGCAATATATTATGTAGTTTTAGTTTTTTGTAAAGCTAAGATTAGCCTTGCCTGCTGTCTGTTGTTTCTTTATTTTATAAAACTAACTAATTCTGCTGGGATTAATTCAAGAATAACTTAAATTTGACTGCAATCTTTAACCTAATAAAATAACCAAGTAGGTATAGGTGTCGTGGCCATATCGTTAAATTGGCCATTTCATGATATGGCCAGCCATTTCATGTAATGTGAATTTTTCATGAAATGGCCAACTTTCGTTGGCCAGATCGTTAAAATCTCAACGTTCAACGATTTGGCCAAGTGATCATAATGTTGGCCAGATCGTTAAAATCTCAATGTTCAACGATTTGGCCAAGTGACCGTATGACTATTTCATAAAATGGCCAAACGTAAGCGATCATATCGTTGAATAGTTAAAAAATTCTCCGCTAGTGGCGCTATTGTTGCGTGTGTTGTGTGATTTGATGTGACGCGCCATTACGGTTTACAATAATAAAATGAAAAAAGTGAATTTAAGTGAGGAAAAAGACGATAAAAGTATGTCATGATTTCCGAAATTGTTATTCTGATTATATAAGTTTTTGTACAACAGCAACACTGTGTTGGCAGCGCTGACGTGTTGGCAACACTGTTGTATTGGTAGCACTGTTGCGTTGGCAGCGCCGACGTTACCTATTTAAGCGGGCAACACTCGGTCGCACGATCATTCCAGACTGAACCACGTTAAGGGGCGAATCTATGCCCAACTGTATATCGGTATTTAAAAAGTGTACACCTTATACTTAGTGTAATTTGAAATAAAGTTATAGTAAAAGTTTCTGTTGGAGAATTATTATTATAAGTAAGTACAGAATGTTTTGGTTCGAAGATTTGTGAGTTTTATTCAAACCAATCGATAAACGAAAGCAACTTTAAAAACCATGGAGTTCGAACGATTTTTTAAAGGTCCGTATTTAAATCATACATTACTCGAATTGTAGTAAAATATCTTTTTTTTTACTGGTTATTGTGTTGTGAGTTAGATTATTTATATTTAGCTAGTACGGGGAACTTTACAACTTAAATATTGAATTTAATTTTAAACAGAAAAAAAAAAAAAAAAAATTAATTTTTTAGGTTACACAACAACAATTTGGCCAAACGTGGTCGGCCAAATCGTTAAACGTTGCGGTTTCGACGATCTGGCCAAAGGAATATTGGCCACTTCATGAAATGTGCACTTTTCATGAAATGGCCGGCCAGATCATGAAATGGCCAATTTTACGATTTGGCCACGACATAGGTATAACATTTACGAAATTAAGCTTATTTACTCAAAGACCGGTTATCACGTTACCACAATACGAATATATACCTCTTTGCAAATTATCTCTTTGGTTTGGTATAAATGTGAATATTATAATGTTTAATTCATCTAAGGCAATTACATTTTAACTTTGCATAATTACGATGGGGTCGCGGCGGCTAATCCAATGTACAGTGTATGTAATTTCACGGAGGCCTCGTCATTTGTCACCAGCATCCTGCCACGCGCTATCCGCAATTTATTTATTGTTATTTTATATCATCCGGGGAGAATTTACCCCTTATCTTCTGAATTAACGGGTAAGAGACAATTAAATAATAGACGACACGAAGGGTCATCCTACACAAATGCGTGAGATCATTAATAAGAACACAATTATAACGATACGTTAATTGAAAAACTATACCTATAAATTGATAGGGTAATGCATTTTTATTTGAGTTAGTAACAGATCATGATTACTTACTTAGTGTTTGCTGACTTTTGTATAGTCACAGAATACCTAATGTATAGCGAAAAACCAAATACATTAATAGGATCATATGATGATTCTTTAAGTTTACTTTTTTAGTCTGTCTGAAAATGCAACATTTCTAGGTTCTGTGGTGTGACGGCTAAAATGTGTCCACTCCAGCGCTACCTATATACTCTGCTGATGCATCTTCTAAGATCTCAAGTAGGGATGTAAATATTAACGCGCTCATTTTAAGGGCTTGCAAGGTGCGAAACTAGCGTCAATCCCGTTAAATAATTAATGTCTTCTAAATTGTAGAATAGTAGATATATATTTATATAATATCTAATTCATGTAGCTTTCAGGTTCCAAATCTAAGAAAAAAACCGTTTGTTGCCTAAAGTGGCCACTTTAGTTTCGTAAAAGAATAAGATAATTATCCTAAAAGCTATACAATAGGGCCTTAAAATTTCTGAGCAAGATTTTCTAGGAAGTCAAAGACGCATATTTTTTATTTCGGCCATGGTTTAGATGATTTTAATTATTTATCGAAGTGGCGCTAGTTTCGCACCGTTTCGCCCATTAAATCATTATAATTATTGTAAATGCATCAAGCCCTAGTCAGACGCTCCCAGCGCGGGACGGAAGTGGTTCATTGTAGCGAAACTACCCGCGGGTAAAACAATGCACCTCTTCCTCCCATTGTCTAGTGGCCCTTCGTCTATTAGCATTTGTATATTAGACATGACAGCATTCAAGTTCCTATAATTTGAATTCGCTATTTCAAGCAAAGCTAGCACGTTGTTCCAAGTTTTTCTCTTTTTGTATAAAATGTTTTGCAATTCAATAGTTATCTCGAGAAGAGATTTAGAACATTTTTTTTAATCTCTTAGAAAATATGATCATAACATAAATAACGAAACCCGTTAAAATGTTCGAAAATTACAGTGTAACATTCGATTGCATTTGATAGAAATCAAGTTTATAACGCGTGCAAGACATCGCCGCAGACATGAAATATTTTAAATGGTGTAGGTGTACTCAATTTTGATTTAATTACCTAAATTTTGATAATATTATCTTAGTTATGGTTTTGTTTTCTCCAAGAACATTAAAATCTTCTGTAACATATTGTAAAATTAATATTAAAGTATTACTTATATGTATTCAGTCATGCAACATCAATGCAATGTGAAAAACTGTTTAGATAGCATCAATGCACGTCGGATTGGGTCAAGTTTAGTCAAGTGGCTATAGAAAAACACGCAATAAATTTAAAAATGGGCGGTTCTGCTAAGTATCTTTGTCAAAATATCGGGAAACACCTGCCTGATACAGACAGGGAGGCGCGTAACGTAACGGACTTTTATAATTCACTTAATTTGATATTTTTAGTGCACGCAAAAGGTAAGAACCTGTATAGGTAGGTATATTGGTAAATTAAAAAATTTAAGAACCACTATAAATACCTGAATGTAGTTTTCAATAAAGTTTCCTTTAGTTATATATTTGTTGTTTACCTAAAATTTACGAGTAACTACTTATTTATTAGTAGGATACATACTCACTTGTACCATTACTTTGATGATAGAATAAGAATTCGTTAAAAAATAAATCCAGCCTCTAATTCGCTGCAAGTTTGGACCGCCTTGCGGCCTCCTACCGAAAGTTAACAAAACTTAAAAAAAAACGACCGCGAGCTATCTTGCCTTTTTGTTCGTTTTTTATACAGGATCATTTTTCTCGCTGGTCATAGGTTTAAAATTATATTTTATCTAGTTTAATGTAAACTCTATTTATTGAGTATTAGGGTTCAGTGAGAGAAGATGCTATGGCGGACCGGACGTCCTTGGGCGGACTCGATCTGCTCGTCGAGAGATCGTCCCACTGGGCTGGTGGCTGCCAGTGGTCGTTGCACCGACGACGAGACACTTTAAATGCATTGGAAAGTTTAAAGGTTTTAGTAGATTTCTTTGGTAATAGGTACGTTTTATTACAGGTTCATTTTACAGATCCGACAGACAGACAGACCGATCATACTAAATCAGATTAAATTGTATACAAAAAAAAGGACAAAGAAAACAGAAATCAGTAAAACCACTTTATTAAATTAGATCATAATTTTCTATCACAAAGAAATTAAAAAGATTTTAATGCAAATAAGCATACTTAGTAACACTGAATTTTACAATAACGTACAGTGGCGGACTAGGAGGCCGTAACAGATTTGTCTATGGTTTCGTCAGCCTTAGACTGTATTACCAAAGAACAAGAGCTATTTTGCAATTCAGGAAAACCGGAATTGTTACGCCGACCGTGTCCGCCACTGTACCTCAGTAGTGATTTTTAAATCTGGGCCCTATTTGATATAACTTACAAATTCACAAGTAAATAAGTGACATATTTGTTAGGTTTTTTACAAGTGCTGTTTAATAAAACTTACAAATTGTAAAATTACTACAGGTAAAAACCTCACAATTGTTCCAATTACAAGTGCTGTTTAATAATACAAGTTATATTTAATAAACCTTACAATGTTAGAATTTTACAGGTAACAATCTTACAATTACATATTCCAAAAGTTTTCAAGTTAAGAAAACCCCTGCAGATTTCTATGACAATTGTGGCTACAATAAAATAAAAATTAAGCAATTTGTTAAGAGTCCTTTAACGCGAACAGTGACGCCACTCTAAAAAAAAGTAAGTAAGGCTGTTTATCAAAAATGGCTCCCTAGTGCAACAGATATTGTTTCTTAGTATTTTTTTTAAGTATTTCAAATAGTATGTTAAAAACAAACAGTACAGTTATAGTACTTAAAACAGTCTAAAACTATCACCATTGCTTTAACACTACTCACATGTGTTTTTTTTCGAAAAAAAAAATCACCTATAGACTGATACACAAAATTGTAAATATCGGACACATGACGAGTCCACTTGTAGAAATTTTACTACAATTTACAAATATGTATATGTAAACTTGTAATTACAATTATGCGTTCAATAAAACTGTTTTCTCTACAAATATGTAAGTTTTCACCTGTAACAAGACAACCTTTATTAGACAGAGATTTGTAAAATTGTAGCTACTATTCCAAAATTTGTAAATTTTCTACAATTGTAAACTTGTAAATCGATTTATTTTTACTAAACAGAAACTTTTAAAATGTAGCCTGTAAATGCAATTACAATTTTACAATTTGTAAGTTATATTAAATAGGCCCGGTAATTTTACATTTTTGTCGTGTTTTTTAAACGTTGACCAATGAATGAAGAGTCGTCAATTCAATAGCAAACCTTAAACTTTGTAGGTCGCACAGTCGCACCTCTCACGACACGCGCCCATTACTAATGCAAAGAAGTTGCTTAAAATAGTTTCACCGTAATTTAAAATACGCATCTGCGTCGCTAAAATACTGATAAAAAAACCATTTGCTTTCGCAACGAAAACATGAACTATTCTTACATGCGTTCATGTGGAACAAGGTTTTTTCTTTAGACATTTAAAAAATATTCGCTCTTACCATAGAATACGTAATACTCTTACCCCACATAGAATACCAGCCCACTCGACCCTACTATTGAAAAGTTATTTTAACTTCTATGTTGCCTGAAAGAAATCGCTATATAAGGCCGTCCTTTGTAATATGTCGAAGGTATTCATGCTTATGGTTGTCACAAAATAAGAAGTCCGGTGACAGGAGGCCTAAAATGAAATTTCTTAACATGTAAAATGTTACTGAATGAAACAAAAAAAAATGTTAATCGCCTAGACACCCTAGATTATTTTTTTTTTTATTTCATTCAGTTACATTTTACAGGTCATGAAAATACATTTTAGGCCCCCTGTCAACGGGCTTCTTATTTTGTGACGACTATAGTTCATAATAGTTGTACCAAAAATTTTACCATTTCTCTCTTTAAAAAATCAGCTCAACAGAATAATGTTTTTAATAAAGATTCAGGTATATTTTGAGTGCCACTTAGTAATATTTTTTTTATTTTAAAAGAGAATAAGAATTATTTTGTACAGTTCGGCACGTAATCATTTTAATTATCAAAACTCTACTCAATGGAAAATCAATATATATTATTTTAGTCCCCGAGGTTACTGGGAGGGTGGAATTTTATATGAAAAGATCGTACAAGTGATACCGACCGACCACTGCGGTGTAATTACAGGTATCATTCGCAATAAAATTGTCCACAGAGTCAACGTTGTCGACACATGCAAATACAGTGCAAAGTGACATGCAGAATATTTTAGTTTTTAAGGAGTAATAATTGTTATTTTTAACAAATCGTGTTATAGGCTCAGAAGCGTAGCGGCGGTTTCCTTTCTATGAGGTTATAAGTATTTAGTAATGCGAATTTAGCTTCATATGACATATCAAAAAATTAAACCAAAATTTTATAGGTAATGGATTTAAGGATTTCAGAGCCTAGGATTTTTTTTTATATTACATAATTGTCTTGTAAGCTACGGCTTTTTGATAATATGTAACTTTAAACAAATTTATGCTTGAATTTAAAATCTCAACTTTTTTTAAACTTTCCCAAGCCCTCAGTGTTGCAATTGCCAGAAACAACGCGATGCAACGTGGCGTCCAGCATATTATGTCGATAAGCAACGATTATTGCGGTGTTTGGCTTCAGGTGGCTTTATTCGCGATCACCCCATGCGAGCTGCCATGTCGCCGGGGTTGTTGTGGCCAAATTGTATTTTTATAATAACTGCTCTGTATTATCGAGAATCCGGTAGGGTAAATATTGTAGGGTTTTCTTTGGCTACAGCGCAACATCGTGTAAGGGTAACACCTAATTACTTATGAATAATTTTATTGTTCACAATGGTTTCAGTACAAGTTTGTTTATTGTGTTCGCGAAATTCGATACGTTTCGGTTACTTGTTCGTGAACATGATGATTTCAAAAAGCAAATATTGCTTGTAAACTGATGATCCAACTTTAATATCAATGTAAACTGGTATTGCATTATTTTAACTGACAAACCAACTGCACGCACACCGCACACCCAATTCTTGTTGAATATGTATTGTCAATTTTACAAAACTCTTTTGTTTCCCAAACCTATAAATATCACTTTCTCTAAACCAATAACCATAAAAAAGGTAATTTTCATTCGTGAGTATATTTCAGCAAAAAAATCCGGTAAACACGTCCTCTTGTCCGAAACTCAATTCGACCCGCTTCAAAGGGCTTACTTTGAAACCCTTTTCCCATTTTATGACATAAAATGATCGCTTATAGCTATTGAGTTGGCAAATATTCCTTGATCCCCTTTCTTAGTAATGCTGTTTATAACAATACATTTAAAGCGTTAAACGAGTAAGCATGGGGTAAACGTAGACATTTTGAATCAACAAAAATACTAAGTTTAGAATATATGATAAAATATAAGAATAAAGATGCGCTATCTATGTGATAAATTTTAAAAAAGTTGATCGGACTTCATTATGAGTTCTCGGTAGACCTCTGCTTACAATTTTTTAGCTTCCTATAATCTAACACAAAATTAATGGTTTTAAATACAAGTCATATTATTGAAAACAAAAGAATAAAAGACACCTACATGTTACCTAATTTAACACATATTGGAATGCCATACATATGCGTACAGTTTGCGTTGCGAAATTATCAATATTTCTACTTGGAACGTGCGAGTTGACGCAGTGCGTATCGCGCAAAACGCACAATCCCGTACTCGTACGCACGCGACGAGCAGATAAAACGCGTTCTTGTGATAAACTCTGCCGCTTGGTTGCTGCTAATGATAACCATACTTTGTTATGATTTAGTGCACATTCTGTAAATTTGTTTTTTTTTTCAAACAGCACAAATAACTTAATTTTACTTAGTTTGGAAAACCCCTTCAAAGTTTATCCGGAGATCCAAAATTACGTTTGTGCGTGCGAAACAAAATGGCAAGTGTGTGTGTGTGTCTGTGTGTTAGTCCCACACACTACACACATAACTTTTCTCGTTGCAAAGGACAAAGAACCCTCGAAATTCGCTAGAGAAGCCGGATCAGCTTATGAATGGAAGTGTAAAAGCGTAACCTCGACACAAAAAAAATCGCACAAATAATGCAGGTTCGACTACCTTTGTTGTGAAGACCGTAATGATGACATAACAATGACAAATCGGCGCGTGCGCGTGCAAAAAACATGAGTAAGTAATTATTGTAGGCGGAATAAAAGTTACGTCAATTTCGCACAATTGTACTAGGATATAAGAAAGCATAAAGAGGGTTCGAATATTTTGCAGCGCGTACGCAAGCTGCCTTTAAATTGTTAGATCAGGCCAGACAGTGAAACCTACTTAATAAAAGATTCATGTACTATGCTTTGCATAGAAAAAATAGTGTTTTAATTTCAATTCTAGAATTTAGTCTCTAGTACTTAGGATTTTAGTGCTTTAGGTATTGAGATCAGATAATTCTCACTGGGATTTCATGAGTGTTGTGGTGGTACAAGTACTAAGTAAGATTAGTCAAAAAATAATTTGTTGAGTTAGGTTAGGTTAGGTTAGGTCAGTTCTTTTTTAAACTCATTGTAAGTCATTAAAAAAAATATATATTCAAACACAAAAATCAACACTAATACTTGAAAATTGTAAATCATCATGTTGATTTTTTGTGCATAATTATTAAGGAGTTACTGAAATAACAATAATAATAATATTAATCAAAGTTACTTTGGTACCTTAATAAAGTTTATCAATTTTAAATTCTAATTTAAATTTTCCATTTTTTTAACATTAAAGCATTTATTTTATTAATTTTGTGAACAATATAACCTTTTGAAAAAATAAACTTAACGTATATAAGTATTATATAAATAATTTAATCTAATTTAAATAAAGCCTAATAACATTATTCGTAAATCTTGCGCAAAAGTACTAGGACATCATGCGAGCAAAGAGATAATTCGCAAAATCGCGAAAAAGTCACGAATGTGTTCCAGTTTCGGGAGTTGAATGACCTCGTGTATGCTGAGCGTATCAGCCTTATATACCGACTGGCCAATCTTCGCTCAGTAAATAGCCTCTGATCATGGTGGTGTGCGTGTCTTGAGTACTGAGTGGTCTGATGACGATGACTCATTTTTTGGCAAGTTAACTGTGGGTGTTGCCAATTTTACAGAATACCTACCTGTTAGCGATTTCGCGAGTTGCTGAGGCATTGGATCAACTGAGCCCCTGGTACATAAAATATGCCTAGTGTAGTCATATGATTGCTCAATGAAATTAGTTGGTAAGCTAGTTTTGCTAACTCTTAGGTGCAAAATTAGACGCTATATGAGTTTTGAAGGTGTTTTAAATCAAGTATCTTAATCTGATCTAATATAAATGTAGGTAGAGATCTGAAATTTAAATATAATATTTTTGAGGATACAACAAAGCTTTTCATAATTGAGAAACACTAGCGGAATAAAAAAACCTCAATACATTTTTCGTCAAAGATGACTATTCCAATAAACGAGAATAGAATTTCGAATTTCTTCGAAATTCCTTAATAGTTTTTTTTTTAACTACATAAGTATAATGATAATAAAGAAAATAAAATTCTGGTGATCGATTTTAAAGTTATACTTAAAAAAATATTTAATATATATTACTTTTTCCGATAAAATGTAGAAACCGATGAGCGTGACTGACATATGACTGACCCTTTTCCTTAGTATGGAAGAACTATATCGAAGCTCTATCTCTGTTCATTTTGTTCGCTTGTTTTCTTTGTCTTATATCCTCTTAAGTATACAAAACATATAACATAACATAACATAATCTCACGCCTTTAATCCCCATACATATAATATACTAAGTAATTTATTTAGTTATAGTAAATATTATAATTAGTACTTTGTAGAATACGGTTCGGTTTCGGAGGTAGCTTTCTTTGTCTACAAAATAAATCGTCGCATAATAGACCGCAGGTTGGACTTTCTTCCGCATGGAAACGCCGCCCGCTAGCATATTGGGAGCCTTCGAGCAGGGAACTTTGGGCGGTTTCTTCAGTTAGGTTTTTTATAATATTTTATTTCGTTTTAATGTTTGTATATTTCTTGCCCTTAGTTTTCTACATGTTGTAGAATGCTAGATTTATTTTTTAATTTTATTTTAATATTTTTTCTGGGATATTACAAAAAATATTAAAATAAAATAAAAAAATAAATCTAGCATTTTCCCAAACGCATTTGTTACTCGATCCTACTTAGACTCAAGTCAAGCCTATTTATTCATACCAATTTTTATCGCATGTTTATTCAAGTATACAAATTTAATTCAAAAAAGTTTTTTTATTGTAATAATTAATTTAAACAACATTTCTTACATTGTTGTTATATTTTAAACATTTTTTTTACTTATATGGAAACATTTAACACTGTGGTTATATTGTCTCTTGTCCAAAAAAATTAACAGTTACAAAAAAATAGTAACATAAATAGGATGTTAATAAAAATAATCTTTCTAAGCAAAAAACAGACTTTATGGCATGTATGTGGATACAAAATAGAATGGTCATTTAATTATTTATTTTTATACTTTTTCAAACAGAGGAAGTGTTTTATCGTGTCGTTCGTAAGTAATTACCAACAAAGAGGTTTTGGCCTCGATGCGTCCGATCGACATCTATTTGTCTTCCACACGCAAATGTGGTAGGGGAGTTAGTGTGAATAATTGATAGGTTTCATTTGGCAACCCCCCTGTCTCCACCAGCCCACATTACCTTTGGGCCAGCAACTATTAGCGTCCAGTGAGTACTTTTCTTTAGTTTAAAACGTAGCTGAATTTGATCATTCTTTCAAAGTTACAAGTTGTGATTTATCCGCTTGGATAGCAAGATATAATACTAGTATTGCCCTAAAGTTATATTTTTTTATGAAAATACTTCTGGGCCATTCAAAAATGAGGTCCTCGGTCTTCATTAAATATGGAACAAAATCAATATTAAAAGGTGAAATTTCGGCATGCCGGACAGGAGGTGGCAGAGATGGCCCACATCGATATTTCGTGCATTATTGAGCACTCTCGTGTTCCCTCCCGAATTTCAAATGTTTGGCGATTGATGTATAGATTGACTTTTGTCATTTGCTTGGCCACGTCAAATAGTAAATGTTTTCCTTGCTCGAATTATAGTGGTCCGAAACGTAATGGACTGAAGGCTTTTTATGTATATCGTGCAAGCATACTTATCTGATTGGCCTGCTGATTTATGAAAGTCGTCCTTTATATTATTTGTGCTAGTGTAGAGTAGAAGATTTGATCATATGTGTGATCGAGTTCTAATTGGGTGTCCATTTGAACAATATTTGTGTTTTTACAATTAATGAAATAAATAATGTACTGTTTTGTGTACTTTGTGTGCATGTATGTTTACGGCAGTAAAATTTATGTAACTTAGTAATGTTTTTAAGGTTTTCACTATATTAACGGAGTCAATTATTTAAGCATAAGCTTAAAATCTAACTGAAAATGTTTCAGGGAAAGATCGCTTGAAGCTTATTATAGTTTGAACAAAGAGGATGCAACGGTAGATTTTCAATAAGTAACATAAAGAATGCTCAGCTAAAGTTATAACTGTACCGTCGAGCGATAAAACTTCCGCTACTAGGCTTGTGCAAAATTAAATCGCATGGGTGGGCCGAAAAGGCAAGAAAGGTCATAAAAGCGGTTTCTTTGAACATGCCTGATATAAAAAGTCGGCTTTTTAAGCTTAAGCGCCACAAGTAAAAAAAAAAACAAATTTTTTTCCCAAAGAAAGTTTTATTTCGCGGAAACAGTTATGAAGTTCTTTGTTAAATACACTTTCTGAATTGGCCAATCGATGAATAACTTTTGTTAAGAAAAGTCTGCTCAACCCGTACCCTTTTGAGCATTGAAAGTTAAAATACACGTTTGGGTAATAAACGAAAACAAAAATGTACCTAGTAGTTTATACTTTGCCGTGAATCTTAAAAAACAGCCGTGTGTGATAAGTCGGTAGGTAACCATAAAAATCTTTTTTTCTATAGATTAATTAAAAAACCTATACCTATCTCTGATTTTAATATAGTGTTCGAAACAGAATTTCTCCTTTCGTCAAAAGATATATCAACTGAAGCTTTTTTTTTCGTAGAAGCTATATTATATACCTATATTATGTATATATTTTTCTCTGTTTCTGCCAATATTTACTTTAGAAAAATAATTAGATGTCCATATTTAAAAGCTATCTTTGGAGTAAAGTATATAGCCACTTGAACGACTGCAGCGATCATGGAGTGTAGGGTACCATAATTAAATACTAATTAATCCTTTTTTTTAAATCATAGCTTAAAAATAACCCATAATTGTAATTGAGATCAAATACTTCAAGAAAACAACTTATAAATTTAGGTATACCTATCATGTTTTTAGTTGAAAAAAATATGGCCTTAAAAGTTTATATAGGAAAAAACAATACTAAGTTATCTATTTAAAGAAAGTGTATTGAAAAGAAACGTGTACCGTTATTACCGCCGAACGAAAAAGAGTTAAATGTCTGAACAACGGAAATAAAAGAGAAATCTCAGTCCGCAACATTAAACCCTTTGCCAGCGCACAAATTCTGCAGATGAATAGCGCAATTTATATTATTTTACAACCAGCCTCACTTAAATATTGCACAGAACTCCGCAAAGACGCCGACTGAGCCCCGCAAAAGGGGTGTCATAAAAGCAAACGGAAAGGGTTTACACAAATGCGGAAAAATTACGCAATCACAAGTTTTGTGCTCACGGACAAAACGCAAAAAAACACTGCAGGTACAAACCAATAATGATTCTGCGTTTGCTAACTTTGTTGGTGTCGAAAATCGCTCAGCACTCGTATAAAAACTACGAAACCCCAAGCTGCGAATACAAGTGCCATTCAAGAACACAATGACACTGTATGCAAATAAATGCATATCGTTTTACGATGTTCCTTTTTTTTATAAAAGTAGAGCAAGCACATTGTGTAGAGCTCTTTAAGCTTCCGAATACTATTGAGTATTTTGTTTTGGATACTTAGTTATTTGGTTTACATCATTATGACTAATTCATTACACCTTGAGAAATTAAATTTTTGCATAGGTGGGTAATAAATTATGTATAATATATGTAATCGCTTAATAGTGTTGATGCCTGTTTCGCGAAGAAGTGTATTGAATACTTTATTTAAATATTACTTTTCTACTTTATTCTAGGGGCATAACACAAAAATTAACAGAAGAACCTCCAGAAAACATTCTTGAAAAGCTTACTGCGATTTTAAACAGTTAAATTAGGTCATCATCATCATCATTCATGATGATGCTTCGCGCTTCAAACATGCAGCCGTATTCAATGACTTTATCAATTCTATCTAGCTTGCAGTTACATAACTAAGAATATGCCTTTTGCCACTGGAAAGATACAGCGCACACATGCTCAGAAAGTAATCAACGGCAGCGTCATGTCCATATTTTGCTGATTACATATGAAGATGCATCGATGTGGGTGACCTCTACAATACTGGCATGCATGCCCATGATAGTACCGACCGGCCGACACAGTTGTGGGTGTGGGTTGTGAAGGAATAACGCACACAAATGCACACATATGCATGTTCTAGCCACGAATTTTGTTCGCTCTATGCTAATGCGGCAGAGATTGGGCAGGTCATTGGCCGCATCGCAACCCGCGCTCCCGGACACAAAGTCATTCGGCAGAACCCGTCCTGTGGCTTGGCTTGGCATCCACCCTCGCTGTTCTATGCGCTTTGTTAGTCTTAGAAATTAAGTCGAATACTTGAGTTCGTTGGTATACTGTTGAGATTTTGAAAATGAGAGAGCTAAAGAACAGGTGGCATTCTAGCAATTCTAAACGTAATATATATATATACGAATATATAGATTAATAGATTAAGTATATATAATATTAATTAATCTATTTTTTTTTAAGTCCAGATAATGATTTTGAGGTTTTGTAAATTATATTAAACTTGCAACACAATTAAATTAGCACATAATAAACAAAAACTATTAAATACAAATAATATTTGTTCCAGTATTCATGTAGTTAAATAGTTAAAAATTGATGACTTGGCTTTCTGCCATATATTGCCGATGATGGCATGCGACGACGACGACGCGCGCCACTGGGCAGTGACCTTGAGCAGCGCAGGCGCAGCAGATTAGGCGTTCACAAACACACATACAACAGACCTATCAACAAACAAATGGCCTGTCTATGTGTGCTGAAGAACCCACCCGTTGCAGCAGCAGCGGCAACATTCAAAATTATTATATCAATTTGGATTTTTTTAATTCTTTTAGTTTTTGGTCATTAGAGTAGTTAATAAACCTTTTGTTTTCTCTATTATATATTACTAGCTGACTTGGCAAACGTTGTTTTCCATATAAATAATTTTTAAGGGGTATGAAAAATAGATGCTAGCCGATTCTCAGACCTACTGAACATGCTCACAAAATTTCATGAGAATCGGTCAAGCCTTTTCGTAGGAGTACGGGAACGAATATTGTGACACGATAATTTTATATGTAAGATAATTTACAATAGGTACTGCATTTTTTCATATTATTTTCATATATTTAAGCGTTTCCAGAGAGTGAAGGGTGAAAGAGAACGCCGCCGTAGAATTAAAGCGCATAATGCATATAACCTCCTATGCGCCACTTCTCGTGAAAGTGCATGCATGAGGCTGCAGCCTTGGCCGGCAGCTTTCCCTCGTTCATCATGGAGTAAGCTTTGCCACGCCTCATTATACCTAGCTACAACCTGATTATTATTTACCACGAAATTTTCAATACTTGAATATTAGTTTCTTTGTTTATAAAAGTTTTATACAAGAAGGGAGGATAGCTGATTCAGTCGTATATTATACGGCTTCTTTGAAGTTGAACTCCTTCCCCTTTCCGTTGTTGATAGGCGTGCTGTGCATGGTAAAGGCAACACATCCTGCCAGGGCGGCGCGGCGTCGACAATAGGGCAGGTGGGGGGATGGCCAGCCAAGCGGTTATTTCGGTATGCACATTGCAGCGCAGCCCAGCGCATCGGCACTTGCCACTCAAAATAGTCAGGTCAGAGACCTTGAGCAACGCCTCGAACCTTCTCCAAGGTCAAGACTACATCTCCAACCCGCCACCGCAGCCCATGGTCTCGCTTCCCCTATCTAATGTTAACGTTAAACACTATATCAGCTCGCATGTATGTTAAGTCACTTAACTAGCACCTATGATGTTGTTTTATTTCTAAGAAATTTGTTTTAACAGAACTAACTACCTATATGTGGATTCACTCGAAAATATTCTTTTCGAATTGCGGTATGTTCTTATCGGCACAATGTTGATAAGCCTAATATCTCTACGACTATAATTGATTCTTAATTGCGAACACTACATTATGGGCAATTGGGCATCGCTAGATAACATCTCCTATGCGCAGTTCTCATTAACACAGAGATGACGAAAACAAATTTGCGATAAACGTTGGAACAGTTGTAAGTAGCGAATGAGTATGAGATAAGACACTAATAAGATTAGTATTTGTATTTGTACTAGCTGTCCCGGCGAACTTCGTATCGCGCGCCTTACAATTCTTAAAAAACTTCTAACCCATTTTTTTATATTTTCTCAGCTTTTAAACCTTCCCTGGACTACTACAAACATTTTAAGACTAAAATCAGCTAAATCGAACCGGCCGTTCTCGAGTTTTAGCGACACTAACGAACCACGATTCAATCCATTATACGAGTGCCAATCCATTATAAAATCATGTTTCGAATTAGCCATTTGAATTCGATTATGAATTCATATGAGGTATTTACCTATGTATATGTCTACTCTACCGATTACACAAATGAACTAAATCGTTAGTTCTGAATAAATTGATTTATCTTTATCAGTGATTAAAATACAGTAGAACACCAAAATTTATTAAAATCGTAGCAAACAGACTAATTTTAAGTTAGTAAAAAAATAAAATAGCATAATATTATTCTATTACACAAATAAACTAAAATGAATTTTTAAGTACTACATAATATCTAAGATTATTATAATTAACACATTGTTATTTGGTCCTAAAACTCTTGTAACAATATAGCGTTGGCTCTCCCTAAAAGTTTAAAACGTTTCTTAGGCTTCCTTTTCCCCTCAACGACATGATGGTGCTTTCATTGTTTGGTCATCGACACCCAAATATTTGGGGGAGCCATAGCCATATTAATTAAATTGACTTCCCTGTTTTTGGCATTTTTACAAAAATATAGCAATAGCATACAGTAGTAGGATTTTAATACCTATAACCGATCTTAGAATGGGATTTTTTAAGTAAGTAAACCAAAGCATCGATCTTTAAAATTTTGTGATAGGAATACTTTAGTGTAGGTAGAAGAAATATAAAATGTACGTGAATTATAGCAATCTAACCAGTTAACACCAGCCAAACGAACTTTTCAAAACGAACTACTTAGAATGAAGCCAAGATAAAGTTTACTGCGTAGATTTGGGCTATTCGGGCGCATCTTGCTGGCAGCAGCCATGTTGGCGAGGACATTGCACTTTTACCGTTCCCCCCGCGCCCCTGCCCTTTGATCCTTAGTAACCTCCCCCTCACACATCCGAACGCTGATAGTTGTGTGACCGGATTTATCTATTTAGTAAAATTCCATAGACGACGAAGTTTTAGTAGTCTTTGATGGTGCAAGTTCATATTTTTCGATCAAATACAAGTTTTATGCAGTTCATTCTATTGACACTATCAATAAAGAGGTAGTAGGTAGTAAAAATGTTTATGTTGGCGATGGCTGTACTTATTTGTTTAACTCACCCCACCACCAATTGGTCAAAATGAATAATATTTTGCCAGCGGTTTCCTTACTCTGAGTATTTTGCAGTTAACATTTTTGTTTTACTTTATGGAAGATGACATTAAAAGGGGCTTTGCTTTATCTTCTTTATAATTTTACTGTGTCTTCATTATGTCGTATTTTTATTTTCATTGCGTTTTTCTAATAATTTGTTTTTTATGTAAATACCCAACTAGTTGAGCTGCATCGATTAACTAATACATAAGACTTTATTATTTAAGACTAAACTAGAGAGTAGTAGGGTAAGTAATGGAAACTCTTGGTATGTCTTGCAGTACATTGTACAGTACAAGTGATTCTATTCTATTCTATTCTACAAAACACATTGATTGCCGTATTTAAATGAAACTGTATAATATTTAACACACCTAAATCTTTCGTAAATGCATCGTAGCATCACGATCCTTAATAGGAAGCGATAGAATCGTGGCCGAGTGAGATGAATGTTGAACAATCTTACCGTTAGACACCGATTGACACCCGGCTCTACATAGAGTTTATTTACTAAACTCCTTGAAGTAGAGTCTGCACAGTCATAATTGTCAGTCATCATAATTGTTTAATTAAAGTATATTTATTGCGCGCTTTTCGCATCACACGCCAGAACCTGTGTCCGTCCAGGGTGCCAAAACACATGCAATACAGACAATTTATCATAACAAAGTACTTTCTAACTGGAAATCGAACCAATGGCTCCGACTTCAGAGTAAACATGCAATGTGTGTGTGTGTCTCTTCATGATTAGTCAGTCAGTGCCTATCTATTTCTTTTTTATTTTCAAATCGCTTAGGTCTTTAAATTATATTCCATACACATACATAAACGTGAGTGATATTTTTATTATTTTATACTTTGATACATGGAGGAAACCCTATATTATAAAACTGAGATACTTTAAAATTATTTTTCTATTCGTAGCATGAGTTGGTAAGTTGGTAGTATGTATTGCGCGGGCGCAGGCCTGCCTCAACACGGACGCTGTTGCCGGGGCAGCGACCGACGCGCTGCGCGGCGCAGTGCGGTGACGCGACGAATGCACCCACACTAATAAACCATGGTCTCGTATTGGTGGACGGATTGCATTTAAAAGATTTTGAGAAAATATTTTCAAGCGGACGATTGCATTATAAAGGCAATTCAAACGAGCATACAAGAATTCTATAATAATGTTAATTTATATAAAACAATAGCTTTTCGTATGTCCGTTAAACTCCAGATCTACTGGGCCGATTTTTGCTTCTGAAATGTTTGTCGTATTACAGTATAAGAATTAAACGGAGACAAAATATGGCAGGGCAGTCATATTCCACGCGCGGACAAAGTCGCAAGCAAAGCAAGTATATTATATTATAATATAGTGAGCTAATTAGTTATATGTCCTCTGTATTTTTAATGCAAAAAAGGCAACCACTTATTTTTGTAGAGAGAGTCGAATAATAAAATTGTTGAATCATAAAATTTTCCGTGACTGACCTAACCCAGTACAGTCCAAAGTGTCCAAGTACTGATAACCTTATCGGCTATGCAAATTGCCTTTTCAACTGGGCAAATCACTTATTAGCTACAAAAATTATTTGCTTATTTAAACAAACAACACAATTAAAGATACCACTCGTGGCAATCAAACTATTTGTTTTGAATACTATCTTCGTCGGCGGATACACATAGATGACGTATGTTAACATGTGTGCAAGTTGCCATTTGCATACTTAGATAATATGATAGATAATATAACATTGAAATGTAATGTAACTGACCACAAAAATTGACCAGAAGATATGTTCTATCACACAAACACAACATGGACGATGGTTTACCGTTCAGGCAGAACTGCAATTTTCAAGATTATAATAAAACTCTATATTTGTCACTCGCATTGTGTTATCCTGTTTTTAAACTATGGCTTTCAGTATAATGACTTGATTTCCAGCTTCAAACTTTGGTCGCCGACATCTAGGCATCGCGTTGTTTAGAGAAAATTAAGGTGCCACTTGCTTAATGAAAAATAAGAGTTGCAATCGGAAGGTAGCTCTACTACATGCGCTTTATTATCAGTAATGTAGAGTCGTATGCCTTTTATAAATAAATAAGATACCTAGGTGTTTGTACATCTGTACATAATTATATAGTTCACTCACACTCATCCAAGGTAGGCATGGGTGAAAGAAGATATCTACGACGTATAAAATTAGAAGAAAAAATAACAATTATATCAAGCACCCCTGTAATTACAGATGAGGTTTCCTTAATTATTTCAGAGCAAAATAAAAAGGTACCGCTTCCTACTGGTACATACTTCCCACGCGCATGCGCGACATGTGCGCGATGCGGCTTATTACAGCCCACGGTAAATATTATATCAAAATACTCTCTTTCAGACTGCTTAGAGTAAGATATCAGCACGACAGAAAGGAGCGCTAGTTAAGAAATATCTTCTTTTACATAATTATGAGATCAGATCAGGGACCCGAAATGGATTATAGTCCTTTGCTTCAAAAATAATATATCTTTATCTTTTTAATTCTTTGAGCAAGCTCATACCAGCTTGAAGGCTAAACCATCTAATGGCTGCCACATTTTAACAGGACAAACTTTACAGATATTTACAATTCCATGGAAAATATTTAGCTACGATTGGTTTTGCATATTTTGGTACATCAAATAAACACACCAGCAGTTATCAGACTACACTAAAATAAACGGGCTAAATAGGTTTTATAACAATGCATAAATGTGTTGGTATTTTTAATAATTTTTCTGTAAATTATGCAATTCGTAATTCCAAAATATCCCTAAACAGTGTGATGTGATGATGTGAGAAGTGATATTCATTGAAGAGATAATAAAGTTGTATGAACGATTCTAATACATACCTAGCTCTACAATAACTGAGCTTTGATATAAAAATAATATAAAATAAGAAGAACGAAATATAGTTCCGGGGAGGAAGACCTGCGACAGCTCAGCTCAGTTTATTTCCGTCGTATTTCACGTTCACCTACGATTAATCGGGAGAGGTAGGGTTACACCTATTCATAGGTCACACGATAAATTCTCTACTAACTAAACATAGTCGGTGTAAGGGAACTTTAAATAAATTCGTGTACACTTTATGCCTGTTGAATTCAATCCTTCTAATTGTAGTTTTATTGCATTAAAAATTGACACCGCACTTTCTTTCTTAATAATATGTCAGTAAACTACATATTTCGTGACTTTACTTAAGTGTTGCAAAATCTCTTAAAATTCAGTGCCTACCTTGAGTTCAGTTCACGTGTTGTTGATCATTGAACCACATTGTTCGATGTTGCAAAACTACACAGTACTGGCACATCGAACCCGGGTATTTGCGTAGAAATCGCGATTTTAATTAATCGAATTCCATTCTACGAATTGTTCTTATGTAAATCTCGATGACATTTTGAACCAGCTCTGCATTTATTTTGTTGCTTTGTTTTTTTTTGCTTAGATTTTATCTATATTAGTTGTACCTACTTCAACACCATCAGTTATTGCTAGGGCTTAAGTTTTCGTCTCAAATAAGATTTGATGTTCGATACTAATAATACGAAATCTTCAGTTGAAACCAATCCCATTCCATAATATTATAAAAGAAGTATCGGTTTTTATTCATAAATTTCAATACAGTACAGTCCCTCTTGTTTATCAAAAAACTCTTCACTTTATTATGCGTCTATTTTTCAATTGCTAAATACGAACTGTACTGTCCAGCCAGCAGGTCAGAGGTGGCCAACGACTACCAAACCAGTTCACCCTTTCGCAGTTCAATTTTCATTGATTGCACAACATAGATGAATATTATAAAGATAAATCTATTCGGAATCGGAACAGTCCAGAAAGCGGGTTGAAATGATGACCTTTAACTGCCTTTTTTATGCTTATTATCTAGGGCTTACTCATATTTTAGAAGGCCCTTATACGTATATATATACGTTGTTTAGTTTTAAATAGGAAAATAAAATGCCTTTTTGCTAATAGAACTGGTATTCGCTTTCAAATTTACTCGGGCAGTTTTTGTTTCAAACTTAGTTGGAAACCGGAAAATCGTATGTCAAAAGTTGCAAAAAATAATCAAAACCTGTTAGGCTATAAAGATTTGGCAAGTAAAAACTTCACTGTCATGGTAACTACGAGGATCAGTTCAAGTTCTCAGTCCCATGAGGTCAGGCGGTCAGCGGTCAAGGGTGGCCAACGGCAAAAATTTTTGCCTAACCTTGCGAATCAATGGGTAGTTTGACCGTGACTTGCAAGTTCGAAGGATCAAACACCTGTGATTTGGCCGTATTGTTATTTTAGGACACAAAAGGTTTTTTAGTTTTTGCACACATTGTGGAAGTAGAGACGTTCTGGCACCTTAAGATCAACAGGATGATTGATTTGGGTGTGTAGGATCTCAAATGGGAATGCATTTGGTTTTGATTTTTTTTTCTAATACGAATTCACGTTTCGATTAAATAATTGTTTAGGCTTCGTTTTGAAGTGTTTCTTCCTACGTAAAAATATTTTATCAATCAATACATAGTATAAAATAAAGTCGCTTCCCGCGTCTGTCCCTATGTATGCTAAAATCTTTAAAACTACGGAACGGATTTTTATGAGGTTTTTTTCAATAGATAAAGTGATTTAAGAGGAAGGTTTATAAATTTAAAATATGCACGACATAGTAATAGGTTAGGCGGTACAAAGTTCGCCGGGTCAACTAGTTTTCAAATAAAATATATACATTTTACACTAAAAGTATTCTTAAATATTTATTCTTAGTTTTTAGGTACTTTGATATCTAGATTCGTCTAGCAAAACATTTTAGGAAACCTGAATAAAATTTGTTAAAAAAATTATGGCTATAAGACAGACAAAGAGGGAGACCAAACAATCAAATGAAGACCCTTAAAAAGAAATCGTCTTGATATAAAGTGCCGGGTGTCCAAGTCCGTTCATCACCTCTGACCCACGCTTGACCAGTCCGGCCCCCGGAGAGATTAGCGAGCTAGCAAACTTACTAGACCTATGATAATATAAATAAAAAATGTTAGTGAACTATAATTATCATACGGAATTTCTTTATTTCGCGAAAAGTATGACTAGAATCTAATAATACGGTGTATATGGGCACTTTTGAAAAGTGTATCTTTGCTTTAAATCTTTAGTAGAAAAGGCCAAATAATTCAATAATTGAATAGCTATTATTAAATATTAAAGAGTAGATATTGTTTCATATTTTACAGATCGTTGATAAAATATCGTCATAATAAATCTATGATTTTTGCCATTTACGTGTTTAAATTTTTGATGCTTCCCATCCCACTATGAAAGTCGCATAAAAATTCACAGCCCACTTTTAATTACACGTTCCCGCTGGACAGCGGTCAGTTCCTCGATTTACTATTCTTTTATTTACTCTAAGCTTATTAAACCCTTTCTTTTGTGACCCATTCTTGAGAAATATAATTAATAAGGTTACCATTGTGCCAAAAACCTAACCCCTTTTGTTCTTTACACCAGGGTAGATCCGCTTTGTAGTAGCTTTTGTGTTAAATGTTTTTGTTAAGGCGATCATTAGGCCAGCGGTGGCGTCGCAGCGGGGCGGTCAGTTGCTGACCGTTCTATTCTCACAGGTAATCACTGTCTATTTGCACAAAATGCAATTTCATGGTGAATACAGTTTTTGCTTTGCTTCTCTGCATTTGCGTGTATATGCATGATACAATTTTGCTTATAACACCCCTTCTTTTAAAGCAAAAAGTGTTATATGCATGCAAGGTGTCCACTGTGGAGGGCAGTGCAGCGAGCGGCCGCGATGACCTCTGATCTCTGATGCATTTCGGAAACGCACGGCCGTTACACGATTGTGCGAAGACTGGTTTCGACCGTGTGAATCGATTGATAACAAAACATCTTCCATGGCCTGCGAAAGGAACTCTTTGTTAGAAACATCGATCACGCATAAAAATGAGACACGAAACAGGATCCACGAATAAAATTAACGCAATCTTGTTTTAGAATTTAGGTAAAAATTTAATTCCATGCACAGAATATAAATAGAAACCAATGCTAAAATTTCGGAACGTGCGACTTAAACCGCTTCTCTATGTAGACTGAAGACAAGATAATCGCAAATAGTTTATTTCTGCCCGCGAAACAGAGTTCATTCACCTTTGCCAAAAATTAACTAGATCGGTCGTCCGCCGTGGCGTCATGATGTTCTCCTGGTCCACAACTACATTCAAAACATAAAAGAGTTAATATACAAAAGATGCCGTTTAAGTATTCAACAACACCAGAGGCAGATGTGTGGGTATCTGTGTAGGTGTGGAGGGACCCAGTGATTCGCGACGGGGTGCGCGCGTATTCGCGAATCGCATCATGCGAGAGGAAGGAGGATCGTCCTCCGCGCAGCCGGCCAATCAGAGGGGTCTGAGCTGTAGGCACATACCGTGACCGCGAGGCGATATCGCGAATATTCTCGCAAGTAAATAGCGCTCCCGGGTGATTGACCTGAGTACATAGAGCCAACTCTACTTTTTAGCACACTTGCTTTTTCTTTTTACATTATTTACCTCCGAGATGTTCTTTTGTTGCGTGTTTTGTTTCATTTACTTTGCTTCTATTGGCTAAATTTTCATGTTGCTATATATTAAATAAATTGTAAGTACCTCTTTATGTACATTATCCATATAATAAACAGTAAAATAAAGATAGGTAATATAATATAAAGACAACTGCTTTGCTTCATGTGATCCTGGTAACTGAACTCCGGTGTAAAGTTCTTTTCCTAGACAAAACTGCAGTAATTTTGACAGCTAAAGTAGGTGAATCGGTTGTCGAACGAAACGTCATAGATTTCATAAAGCGGATGTTCAAAAACAAAAGCTGCAGCAGCGGTGCGGTGTACAAGGCGGCATACGAGGGGATTTGAATGTAAAGAACTTTAGAAGTGGGATTACTCGCACTACTCTTTGAGGGCCTCGAAATTAGTGATCTCTTTAGCGGAGGGTTTGGTTTGGCTATGTTTAGCGAAGGGTTACACAACACGGAAGGAGTAACCCTTACCACCCTTGCCTGTAAAATATCTTGTTTTAAACGCTTAAAGAACTTACATCTGCTTGTTTTTACATCGACGACCAAGGTGACTGAGGTTAAGGTAAGGTAAGCCTACAAATATTGTATTTGTGGAGTTTAAAAATGTTTTTTAAATCGTATTGAAATTGATGAACTCCAAACACAATTACTTAATTTTATAGTACAACCAGCATCCAGCATTCATTTTAACCTAGTTACCTATGAAAAACATTGCTGAGCTAAAACTAGGAAAACTTTTAGCTATGAAGATATAACAGAAACCAATAAGAAGTATTTTATAAAATTACACTTTCTCTTATTAATGACTATTGCTGATCCAGCTCCAACATTCGTAAGTAATTTAAAAGTACTATTCCTCCAAAAATAGAGACATAAATCGTTGCATTAAAGGATTCCTGAAATGCTTACAAAATGTTCAAGATATTCAACCCCTTTCAATGAAAAAACGCTATGAAGGGTGTAACGTGACTTAAGTTGGCAGTGTATCAAACTGTGGCAAAAACCCGGCACATGGGCGTTCGTCAATTAGCTGTCACTGCAACCCTTATGCATTATTTTTTAAGCAAGCGTCGAGAAAGCCACCCTGTTAATGACTTTTTAAAAATAGGTTTCAGTTTACTTTTCGAATGCGATCAATAGATGGAAACATTAAAACCATTTAAGTGAGTTTATTTGGTAAATAAACTCACTTACTCGAAAAGGCAGTTAAAGTGGTTTTTTTTTTGCGCTATCTCAGTTTCCCATAGATTCAACTTCCCTTACTGAACAATCAACACTGTACAGTTATTTTAATGAAACCAAATATCTCGTCTCAATCTCAGCCAATCTTTTTTTATTCCTTTAAATAAACGCGCGGATATTCCATTAACCCTTTCTGTGCAGGAAGTGTGTAAGTAGGTCAGGCATTGAGGCTGTAGGTACTTTGATTGAACATTGCACATGTTGTGAAAGCGACTCTAAAAAAAAGAAACCCCCGTGGTTCGCGTTTTGTTTCGACGTTGTGAAAAACTACACGATTGTTGGCTGCAATTTGTTTGCTTCAACCATAATGCTGCCGTAGATAATTGACTACTCGGCTATAATTTATTGATTTTGTTTTTTATATCAATAAATAATTTCCTGGGATTATTGTGTTTTTACACAGGGAAGAGCACTGAGTGTGATAGATGTTATTTTATTGTTTTAAAAAAAAAAAACAAACTAGTAAAAAAACTAGTAGGTAACTTGCAATCAATATGACAGGCAGGTTTTATGCGTGTTTCATTAAATAGTCTCTCAGATAGAGTTAAAGCCTTAGTTAAGGCCGTTACGAGTTGGTAAGGATTTCGGACCAATCCTGAGTCCGCACTATACAGCATTCCATTTTTTAGTTCTGATATACACGTTTTAGTTTTACTCTTAACCCTTCCCTATGCCGTCATCTTGCCTACCAACATATTTTTTGTCAGCACCTTTTTTAAATGGCACATGTAGGCAGAGAGAGGGAAACCTTGCATAGGCATCTCAAATCTTTTTGATAAAATGCAATCTCATCAGCCTACCTGGACGTGACCCCGTCTCTCCACTAAATAGATCGTCCCTAATCAATTAAAAACCTAAGAAAGGTTTTTTTAAGATCAGGCTTATATAGATTTCTTGTATTTTTTATTTCAATTGGTACAGCCTTCTGCGTAGCGAAACGGAAATAATTGTGATCAGAAACCTGACGATAAAAAAAAAATTTAGATGATAAAAATTTCAATATTAGAAATTTGTTTACACAAATAACGTTTGTTATTTGTTAATAATGTTTGTTGCTGGTAGGTTAGGACCTTATATTATAAAAGATAAGAACCTTAAATCATTTGGTACACAAAAAAGGAACACTCACTAGAATCCAATAACAGTTTAAAATAAAGAATACCCTTATTTTTTGCAAAAGAACCGATCGTGCAAAATGTCAGAGGCTAGGGAATTTGACATCGGCGGGTCTACAAAAAATGGCAGGTAAAAAGTCATATACCGGTATAATTGTCACAAATTAAAGCAAAAAACGGGACACAAAAGGTATCAAAATTCTGCAAGCCACACGAGCAGGTAGCAGCCCTTTTACAAAATTCTCATTTTTTGTATAAAGGTTGTGCAAAAGCGGGGGGAGAAATGAAATATAACTGTACCTTGCGAGACACCGGGCCCTAGCTGAGCCTTTTGGACAACTTAAAGTTATCAAATAGGTATATTAAAGTATATCTGTTCGTTATAATTTTCCTGAAAAAATAATTCGTATTATATAGTAAAATAAGGTACAGTGTATTCTTAAGCCTATAAAGTGTAAGTCACTAATATTGTTTGAGTGGCTATTTGCATCGTTCATCATAATATCGATACTCAATACAAAATGCATTCAAATAAATTGCTGAGTCATCTCAGACGCAAATTCCTAAATGATCAAAGGACGGATACAAATCGCAATTCTAAAAAAATTATAAATCGGTTTTTTTCTGTCAATCTTTGACACTCTGGTAAACAATTGATCTGCGGGGAACGGGACCATACATCACGGATTATTTTTTTGTAGCAATCACCTCTCTCGCAAAAACCTACAACAAAAACTAAAATCTCCTTTATACCTACGTTTGCAACGTGATAAGTTTATTTTGAAATCGAGATGTTAGTTTTATCGGCTTTAGGGAAAACGCATTCATGCTAAAGTTAAGATTTAAGTACTTAAATAATTATGAATCACATTCCATAGAAAAAATAGAATAGAATAGAATTACTCTTTATTGCAATCAATAGACTTAATGGTTATTACAATTTATAATTACTACATTGATTGCAATGGGCGGCCTTATCACTTAAAGCGATTTCTTCCAGGCAACCCATTGTCATGATCAAGTAAATTACATAAATGAATGGTGGGTTGGTCTAAAGAAAAATAAAATCTTTAATTTTAAACAATAATATTATAAACTACTTAAACATAATTATATATATATATATATAACAAATACAATACATACAATATATGATAAACTACATTCTATATACATACTAATAAATATATACATAGATTGTAAATAATAATATTATATATAAAAAAATAAAAAAAAATTGAAATACTGACTTTACCAATCCTATTAGAAGACAGAAAATAATCTTCAAGTAAGATTTTTACTTTGTATTCAGTGATGAAAATGTCGGTAAGGATCCATAACAAGTGGTGTTCATTGATCTCTGCCCTACCCCTCTGGAAAAAGCGGTGCATATTTCTGTTTTCATATATACCCCATAATAGTAATGTTATTTACGTTATATTACTACTATCTGGAATACTTACAAGTCTTCACATCGACATTATTTGAGCTACAGATTTAAAAAAACTGCTGGAATCCATCTTGCTTCACTTCGACAAAAGTTCATTGAACTGATCCTGAAAAAAACTCCCCCGCGTTTCAGCGAGGCGAGGGTTCGGCGTTTCTCACGGTGCGTCTTGAACTGTGACACTGAAATCTGATAAAAACTAAACTTTGCTCAGCAATGTGCAGAGTATTATCGTTACTTTACTTTGCACCAAATAACTAGAGCTGTATTGTATTGTTTAGATTTTGTTTCTTTTTTTTATATGTACAAATAAACAGTTTTTAGAGACCTAATATTGCAGTATGACCATATTAACGCTTATTGTGCTTTATTTTGCACGTGTATATAAAATATGCTGTACTATATTAATAAATACCTTTGGCATAAGACAAATTTATCTCACTATTCTGTTTATTAAAATAAAATTAAATATTTGGCCTTGCCGCTTTTTATTAAAGTTACATAGAAAATGTTGAGATAACTTTCATATTTCAAATTTCAGAGACAAAAATAAAGAAGATATTTATGAATTAATTAATTAAAAAATCATACAAAGCTTAGTCTTACTACCATGTACAAAGCAAAGCATAATAATCTACGTTTGAAAGTCTACATTACAAAAAATGTATTACTTGTTGATTATGCAGCAAAAGATCAGCTGTCATACCAAAATCTTGTTATTATTAATTAAAATAGGAAAAATGACCAAGCAGTGGGTATAGTTAATGCAATTAGTATTTTTCATCCGCCCTGTGTGTTTTTTGCGCGCACAGGAGCACAGGTATTAATATGTCAGTGAGCGTCATCTGACGGCCCCGGAAGTCGCGTTTCACTGCGAATGCTCTGTTTCCGGTACCCGCTGCGTAAAAGCATTATTCTTTCAGCAAATATGTTTTGACTATAGCTATTAACTCTTTCGATTTACCTCGGAGCGGACGTCTTGGTGATCAAAAGAACATCGGCATCATTAATGCTTGTATGATTATCAATCATTAGGCGCCATATGTTTATAATAGGAACTCTAGTATTGTTTATTAATTTTTATCCAGTACATAACACCAAAATGGTGTTTATGTTTATGTTACGTCTTTATAATCGCACGTCAAATACCTATTTTAATGGCAAGCTGTTTCTTACAAGAAACTAAGCGTATTATTACAGATTAGAGAATAGTTATTATCTCTGTGATTTGTAATGAATCACAATGCACAAATATTTTTTGCGCAAAGAATAACGGTCGTAAATCGATTGTAAACCTGTAAAGCTATCATCACTTCCCTGATGTCGTTGAGGGATTGTGGGAACAAATTATTGCATACACATACGATACGCAAAAAACCTTCTTGCACAAAACATTTTGTACAAAAAACACACTCCCACGCTGCGAAAGGGTTGAATATGCACCTGACCTATATTACACTTGTAAAAAAAGTTTTTCTTTTGCATTTTTTGCTCATTACTATAAATGTGGATTATATTCAATGCAATAGAAGAGTATAGGGTGTCCATGATTTAGTAAAAAAATCACTTCAAACAAAACTTTATATTATTAAATGTATGTATTTAACAATACCTAAATAATTCTGTAATTAACACAGAAAGCATTTTATGCATATGCCATCAAATAATAAATAATATAAATACTTACTTACATTTTTTTATATAATAAAAATCAAGTAATTTTTAAAAATACTTACTATTGTTTTTTTTTGTGAAATATTTATAATAAATTTAATTTTCAAGGTAATTATACAAAAAGTCTAAACAAACAGTAGCAGCCGATAAGTTATGTGTTTAATTATAACGAACTTATAGCATATCCACCCTATTTGCACAACCCCAGCTACAAGCGTACAAAGAGCATCGCTGGCTCGGGGCGGCGGCGGCGACACGGCGCGGGGCGCGGCGGCGCAGGCGCAGGTAGCAGGGTTATCCGCTTATGCAAAAAAAAAAACAATACTATCCGATTAACACTTGCAATAACTGCTTACCTTTTCGGCTCATGAGTTAAAGGCTTTATTACTGCCAATCCCACATTAGCATTTTTATTTTAGTTATATTTACACCTATAGTGTGTTATATACTTTCAGGACAAAATATTAAATTTCAAAGTATTTATTAAATTAAATTAAAAGTATTTATTTTAACTCATATACATTAATAATTATGTAATATCACTAATTATAATGCAGTAGTAAGTGGAATCTTATAGGAAGGCAAGATAATGATAGGTACAATTATTTTAATAAGTGCTTTATAAACGAGACCATATGAAAATAATTATTTTGTACAAATATCCAAGTTTCATTGACATACAGTAGTTGTTACACGCTACAATATTGCTCTTTACAATAAACAAGTTTTACCTCTTTAATCGAGAACCTTCCTACACAAATTGCGGAAAAGCCTTCAGCGCTAAATACCAATAACAAAAGTGCGTGCGATGTTTTGGTGGCACCGCGGCACCGCGGCACCGCGGCACCCCACGACACAACACAGGCGTTTGGTGGCTACGTGAATTTGGCGGCCTTTAACAAGGTGCTCTCATTAAGAATTCATTGGCGAGCTCGCGTGGGGCCGCCTTCGAGTGACGGACCACTCGGACAAGCGACGTCGGCGGAGTTGCGAAATGAATAAATACTAGCGAGAAATAGAGGCAGTTCGCGTTCTACCCAACGCCATCGCTTAATAATGCAGAGCCATCCCTAACGACGCCAGAAAACTAGAACCTTTTACAGACTAAACTATACTAGACGTAAAAGACCAATACAAACCAGCCGCCCAGTAACGCGAAACACAGAATGGATAATGAGCTTTTCCGCCGACACGATAATGTCATGGCAAACAGTATATCGACAGTTTTGCAACGCCCCCTTTCTTCGTAATGCCATGCTTAATTAAATGATTAAGTTTTCATTACGCAATTCATGTGGTAACAAGACAATTGCTGGATTACATGTGAAAATTGTGTAAAATTGTATGCTATACTGTAAACTATTTTATGTCTTACTTGGTTGTTTAAAGTAGCAAATTCTTTTTCGATTGTAACTTATGATATTCTCAAATTCCTTATATCAGTTCTTTGTGCCGCAATCAAACATGCATGACCGGCTAGGGGAACGCACTAAAAAACTGCATTAGACTGATGTGTCTGCGCGAATGTAAAAAAACTTACTCGACCCGAACCATGTGCAGTCGCAGGTGCCTTTCGTTCCCACACAACCCTTTCAGAGATGCTCCCTCCCCCGCATACCCCCAACAGCAGACCCCCCCGCAAGGACCCATAACACCATGTTATTTCTACTGGTACCGAATCCCATAGACCTGCCTCGCCTTAACATACTTAGGACTCTATCATCATCTCCTACATCACATATTTCATCAACACAAACCATACCACATAAGGCTTTATCTTTGGCACACTGAGTTCTAAATTCTACCTGTTCCGATTTTATTTATGGACGCTGTCGTGTCATTAGATTTATTGTGGATATAATGCAATCCTCTCCATATTTTTTGCCGATCAATTTGAAATCTTACTGTGAAAGTGCATGTTTAGTTGATGAATTACTAAAAAACCTCTTTCAAGATTTACATATTGAATGTTTATTATATAAAAAACCACTTAAACTTAAGTAGGAATATTGTGTAATTTTGTTTCGTCTTATTTTGAGTATTTATCAAATTATTGTCTATATCTATATATCTTATGTATCTTATTTAAATTTTAATAAAGGTGTGTTTTGTACATGTAATCAGTTTTCAACAAAAATTGTAATCAGTTTTCATCTGCATTTATGGTTTTAACTGAAAAGATGAACTTTTTTTGCAAAAACTTCTATAACAAAGAAAGCCCCAGCTCATCCCGTTATCTTTCCAAATGTTTCTGAATGGGATGTGTTTTGTAGCCAATTAAAAGTTTTTACTTGTGAAATCGTACCCACGGTAATCTGACCGCGGCAGCCTGCAATAAATCGCAACCCTCCCGAAATGTTTCCGCTCAACCTTCGGAATGGCCATTATTTTTCACACAGCACATTTTTAACAAAGACCGTGACTTATTTTAAAGTATAAATATACATAGAGCCCGGCCAAACGAAGCCATTTTCCCTGAATATCTTGAGTCCTGTGAATTCATTTAAAAGTGCGTATCGGACGCACGCTATTGGCCGGCCGTGCAAGCTGCATAGGCATTATGCAGTTGCAGATCAAGTCTGATATCATGCCTATTTTACATTTAGCGTTTTATACATCTGCTTTGGGTTCTCGTCCCAACATTTGCTTCTACCATTGCTACCCCTTGACTGCCGCTTTTGATAAACCAAATTTTACTCGAGGTGTTTAGTCAAGGTCAAAAGCCAACTCAGGTTGACTGCCTATTAGTTTCCTTGACGACTAGTGTAGGCGGTTCGGGTTAACGAGATAGTTTTGTACGTTTATGCCGTTGCACTACACAACCACAACGATGGATTTTTTTCAAGAAAAGTATGGTAAAATAAAAAAGACCAGCCATGGGTTGCCTGGAAGAAATCGCTTTTAGCGATAAGTCCGCCCATTGCATGCAAATTTAAATATGTCTACCATTAATTGTATAATGTTCTTTTGTATTTTTTGTATGCAATAAAGTGTTTTTTAACTTTAACTTTTAACCAGCACCTGTGCCTGTAAGGATGTATCTAAAGGAATTTAAATCTTTTTTATTTAAGGTATACTTTCTTATCACTAGTGTACATCTTATACCTAATGATTATTCCTCTGTCTGCTGTAGCACCGTTTATGCGCAATAGTTGTGTGTGGATGGAAGGCATCAGCTAGCACAAAAGGCTTTTCAGTGCCCTCAAACTAGACACTCTCGAGGATGAAAATCTTATTTTGGATTGCCGTCTTTTTTTAAATAACGCTAAAGCTCGAAATTTTATAACCAGAATGTTACCCTATTGTCCTAAGTATTATTTTTTTTTTACTTGTGGTTATCCCGCAGTACGACCAGGAAGGGAAATCATGAGAAATTGAGGGGAAAGGCTAATATTTGTAAATGCGATATGTGCAGTGCGGGTGTTCTCTAGTAACTGATATTTCTCATTAGTTTGTTTGTTTATCATGTGATAAAAAACGTATGTCCAGGGTAGGCCGCGGCCGGTGGGCAGGGTTGCCGCGACCTCGCGCGCCCCCGCGCGCTGGTCTCAAGAGAAGCAAACAAGCAGATGGCCAAGGCTACTATTACATAATACAAAATAATAATAGAATTCAAATGAGAATGATTCGATTTCGGGAGCATCGACCCTGATTTTAAAGGGTGCAAATGATATTCGTCTCTCATGTGATTGTGATGTATCGATGCTTTGCTGCGGCTGTCCACTATCAAGCATTATATTCCCTTTATTGACAATTTATTTTAATGCAGGCAAACGTTGCCATGTGGTTATTGGATTACTTTATTTTGTAAATATGACATAATTTATTAAAACACTCGATCTAAAAGTGCATTGCCTGCAAATAGCTACATTTTCAAGTGAATGAAATTATATGAATGACTAGATTAAAATCAATGACTCGACATTATCGAAAGATGTTACTGGAGCGCGCATTGTTCCAGATATTTTCAAAGATATCATGGTCACATAAACCGGAAAATGTAGAAGTAAAATATTTTTTTGAGCCTTTGATAACTAACTGGCTGCACTTAAAATTATAATGTTTTTTTTATGTTATAAAGCGTTCTGTCCGAACAATGCAATGTTATCTACTTTCAAATGAGTGAAAGAGCGATCATCACGCTCTAAGTAGGTAACGGTGCTGCTTTAGTCACAGGCAGGGAACTGACCTACGGGCATGCAGCAGGGTGCATTGACGCCTGCGCCGCTGCACTTATCATGCTCGCATGCCTCTTGACTTGGAGAGATAATGCAGAGCGCAAGCTTATGAATTACACATCTGTTTTTCTGTCTAACAACATCTTATTCAAACATGAATTTCATGAGCCCCAAGTTTTAAAGGATTAGACCAACTAGGCAATTTGTTGTTATGAAATCTTTGATAAATCTTCAAGGAAAAAATAAACCAATGACTTTGACCTGTCACATTATCACACATCATTTTCTCTCGTATCAAAATAACATTGTGCTTATCGCGGATCACATTGAAAATAATGTAAAAGCGTAGGTAAATTGTAATCAAATTGACCGTAATTCCTAATATTTTCCAAGGTTTTCGTGACAGATAAGGCACTCTGTAGTTGCACAATGGAGGGAATTTATTGGCGTAGTTGGCTGATGGCGCTAGACTCCTCTTATCCTCACCTCGCCTTGAGAAGCGCGACGCAAACAACTGTAGCGGCCATGCTCCGCTGAAATGATCCAATTGTACAGGCGTGCTCAGAAGTTATAAAATAAAAATATATTATAATTATTAACATTACGTGTTATGTGTTTTAAGCGTAAATGTAAGTCGTTATACACTTACAATAATAAGTTTTGGCAAAATCCATCTAATGTAAATTACAGAGTGAAAAGTATTTTTTTAATTTGGGGAGAAAAAGTATACAAGTACGAATATGCCGTTCACGGACACTCCCCAACAAACGGGTTATTTTCCTGGGGCAGTCGAGAAAAGTGTAGAAAATGCGCAGATGAAAATCCCAGGACATTTTCTAGTTGGGGTGTTCCCGGGCACAGGAAATTGCCCTTCGGCACATCAGTACATGCAAGCTATCACGCTTCCATATCTTACTGTAGGTAGATATGATCAAGAACTTCACGAGCATAGACAAGGGCTCCGAAGGCCTTTCTGTCTGACTGTACCATAGAGTTACTCGTGTCTGCGTTAGTGGGTCAATGGCAACGCGTGACGTGGCCCATCGTGCGTGTGCGCAGGGTCCGCCTTGAACCGTCCTGCCTGCCCAATGCTGAGTGGATAAGAATAATTTGCGCGCAACTTAGGTACACACACTAGGTAGTTACCCACATAGAAATAACTTCCGGTCAACTGGGATTCTATAAGGGCATCATGCTTCATAGAAATCAAGCAAAAAAAAAGATCGGGTCTGTAAATATCACCATTAATTAACAACATTTCTGTAACATTTTATGATAATTTTAACAACTTGAAAGTAGTTCAAACTTTAATAAAAATTATCTTAGGACTACTATGATATGACAGTTTCAATAACCAATTACAAATATTTTACTGTTTTTTGAACCTGCCCGCATGCATGCATGGAAAAATAGACATATACCGGTGATTACGTGAATCCGGTAAGGCGGCCTTAATCAAGTAAGAAAAACACAAGATAGTTCCCAAAATCGAATCTATATTCAACATAAATTAAATTGCCTGTAATGTTCATTTTCTGCAATGAATTTGAGGGTTAAAAAAGTCATGCATAGATATAAAAAATTTGCACTGAAAAGAAAAGTTTTTAGTGACTCGCCACATCATAGATAGAGCCATCGGCCTCGTTCCTCAACGTTCTTTACTAAAAAGGTTTCGTAACATCAACTTGTAAGAAGTTCATTCAGACTTTAGACAATATGCTGAGTGGCGTCCCCATTGATTCGTTTATGTAAGTCAATGATTAATATTTTGACATAAAGGTTTGATGACTTCCAGCCTCCCGAACAAGCCGGCTTCTGAAAAGGCTTTAGTACCATAGACCACATACATACGCTGCGGCAAGTTATACAGAAGACCGAAGAGTATAACTTGCCGCTATGTCTAGCGTTTGTGGACTATGAGAAGGCCTTTGATTCGGTCGAAACATGGGCGGTGCTAGAGTCCCTCCAACGATGCCGGATTGACTATCGGTACATCGAAGTGCTGAAGTGTTTGTATAGCAACGCCACCATGTCTGTCCGAGTACAGGAACAGAATTCGAAGGCTATTCCCTTGAACAGAGGCGTGAGACAGGGAGATGTTATATCTCCGAAACTGTTCACCGCCACTTTAGAAGACGCCTTCAAACTTCTAGAATGGAAAGGGCAGGGCATCAATATTAACGGCGAATACATCACTCACCTTCGGTTTGCCGACGACATCGTAGTCATGGCAAGGTCGATGGAGGAACTCAGCACGATGCTCGAAGGCCTCAACCGAGTCTCCCAATAGGTGGGCCTTAAAATGAACATGGACAAGACGAAGGTCATGTCTAATGTCCATGTTCTGCCTACCCCAGTTATGGTTGGGAACTCGGTTCTCGAAGTTGTCGACGAGTACGTATACCTAGGACAAACCATCCAATTAGGTAGGTCCAACTTCGAGAAGGAGGTCAATCGCCGAATCCAGCTCGGATGGGCGGCGTTCGGGAAACTACGCAACGTCTTCTCGTCCAATATTCCTCAGTGCCTGAAGACGAAGGTATTTAACCAATGTGTGCTGCCAGTGATGACATACGGTTCTGAAACGTGGTGCTTCACTATAGGGCTTATGAACAGGCTCCGAGTAGCTCAACGAGCCATGGAGCGGGCTATGCTCGGGATTTCTCTGCGGGATCGAATCAGAAATGAGGACATACGCAGAGAAACCAGGGTCACCGACATAGCCAAGCGGATAAGCTCGTTGAAGTGGCAATGGGCAGGTCATATAGCCCGCAGAACAGATGTCCGCTGGGGCCGAAAAGTTCTCGAATGGAGACCACGGATCGGCAAGCGCAGCGTAGGGCGTCCACCGACCAGATGGACGGATGATCTGCGCAAGGGTGCGGGTCCACGCTGGATGCAGGCCACCTGCGATCGGTACAGATGGAGAGCCTTGAGGGAGGCCTATGTCCAGCAGTGGACGTCTTACGGCTGAAATGATGATGATGACGAAACTTTTCGCTAGATCATTATAATATACCTTTAAAGAAAATACATCTGAAATGGTAGTACGATTAATATTAAATAGTACACTTTTATGAAATGCAGATGCTGGTTTCTTGAAATTGACTATAATTATTATGTTTCCATTATTTAAAGCTTAAGACATAGATGTATGGGTAACTAGCTGATCCGATTAAACTCCTTTACATACAGTAGGAAATAGACACAGTGTCATTAAAAATTATTAGTTTGTTTTTCTGATACTGTAACACATACTGCGGTATCAAGTGTCATTGAATTACGATCAGCAGTTTTTGTGAGAAAGTGTAACAAGTACCCAAACATCTTTACAAATTTTCGCATTTCATATATCTATACACCTATAAAAAATATGTAATAAAAGGATATAATTTATTGGTACCCACTACATGAATATATTATAGAGTCCAGGGTCGGCTCGGACGCGGCGGAGATGTACTATTCGCGATCGCAAGGCTGAGTTGCGCAACCAGCGCGCAGCGGGGCGGGCCGCGGGGCGGGCCAGCGGCGCGGGTGGCGGCGAGACGCCGGCGTGTGGTACACGTGTCGCTGGCGCTGGTGACCTCTGCGGAAACTTCCGATTCGCAGCAAGACCAAACTTTTTGAAAGGCGAAGGCAATTTAAAACTTCCGCATTATTTTTTATCAACAATATTTTATGCAAATTATTTTAATATTTTGTATAGGAACTCGTCTTCAAAACGACAAAGTTAAAGTCAAAAAAACCAACCTATTTAATTTAACCCTAAATTTGATCTTTGAATTTCTAAGAAAGTTTGTATTGTATGTACTAATGTTGACAGGATGTAGGATTGTAGGATGTTTTAGACTAGGTCGTTAAATAAGGTTTCTGTAAAAAAGTAAAAAAAAAATGCAGTTCTCATATGGAACAATAAACATTGCAATAAATATTGCGTCCCCCAAAATCTGAGCACCACGTGAAACGAGCGTGCACTTGCAAACATGCCAGAGCCACAAAGAAAGAAGCGGTGACCTAATTTCATTCACCATAGACTGGCCCTACACTAAAACGTTGTAAGTGCCAATTTCAGTCGCACAGCAACCTCCCTAACGAAGGGGTTTATGATGTCGATAATTGACACGTTTCCTCATACTTTTTAATTGCATAAATATTTTGATGTTTGCAAACTTGGCATGGAATTTGTATGTCTGTTGTCATACCTACTTACAAAGTAATATATATGGCATAGCATAACTACTTTATATGTTATTATACATACATGATGAATGTAATCAATATCTCATTCATGATATAAAGCATGGTTGGTTGGTACAAGTAGATTAAGTACAGTTGTTTTTATTTTCCATAGTTTTTAAACTAGGTAAGTACGTATTTTTTTATAAAATTTTTAGATATTAAAAGAAAATGCTTAAATTCGTGTAATATACAAAATATAGGTATTTTCTCAAATGGGACAAAAGACTTTGTGCCAACCGTCAACCCACATACATTAGTGTTGTCTAACGGTTGTTATGCATTCTGGACCACTCGTTGGCGACTATCAAAAACATGTCGCTTTATTAACGGTACCCTCGCTGCGGTTGCGGTTTGCGTTTCACAACAGTTTTTGGTGCCATTTGGACCAGTTATGGAACGGCCAAAGATTATCTTCTAAGCCTTAGAGTTAAGAAAACTCACTCTACATTGCCAGATGGCATCATCATCTTTAACTTACTTTATATTTCGGAATTATGTCACTTCTCCTCATACTAACTTAGCCTTAAAAATCATAAAAAGAACCTTGTAGAAAATCCTTGTGAAATCAACTATTACCAAGGTAAACTGCTACAAACCCAGTTTGTTACATTATGTATATAGCAAGTAGCAGGTAACTTATTGCTGATTAACATGTGACCTGCTACTGACTATCTGATAGCCCTTTACTAATACATCTATGAAAATGCACACAAATACACGCAACATTTGTGTGCACGATTGTAGATACAGTAACGCTCACACACAAGTGACACAATAGTTGTTGGTGCTGAAAAGTGTTTTCCTAGTGAGTTTTGCGCGCGAGGTTGTGCAAGCGCAGCGTGGAGGCCATTGACACGGCCACCATGCGCCGCCGCCGCCGCCGCCGCCGCCGCCGCCGCCGCCGCCGCCGTCGTTCTACCGCGCGGTGCAATACTTCTAATGGTAGGTGGGATAGAATGCAAAATCAAACTCACTGCTACGTTACGCTTGCTTAAAACTATACACCATTTCATTCGTGATTTGACCATAAACTTGTACCTATATAATTGTGTAAAAGATACCTTAGTTAAGTACGTGGCTAAATTTCTATAGGCCATTTCTTTTTAGTTTAGATTATTGTAGTGTATGACCTACTAACAACAATTCAAAACGTGCTATGCGAACGGGCCGAGCAGAAACTGTTGAAAAATCAGGGTCACCATGGATGTTGTGAAACTTTACGTTCTTGCTTTTATGCAAATTTTGTTACAGAGGCCAATTATTAGAAGAGAAGGCCTACTGTGACAGAATATCACAAAATTGCCTTGTTATTAATGTGTCCCCAAAAATCTTACGACATCAATTTTATTCGTTTAATTTAAGGTGACCTAGTTTTGTTTACAGAATAAACAATGTTTTGAATAGACGAGCTATAGTAATTTGTCTCATATAAATATTATATATTATCGAGGTAAGGTGAGTTAAGGAAACATTTTACTTCTTATTTTAAACTTGATGTACCTAATTAATTTACCGCATTGTATTATCCGATTACCTGAATAAATTTATTAATTTATTAATAAATATTGAGGTCTTGTTAGATCCTGAAAAGATTCCAATAAGTATCCAAACATATAACGCTTTAGAGGTATAGTATTTTCATAAACATCCCGACAGTTACAGAGTGCTTTTAATGTTAAATTGTTTTATAAGTGCTAGTTTAAAGGCTTATCATTTTTGGCGATGTCCAATTATTATGTAAAATAACAAAACCAATAAAATGAACTTGAAAATATTTTTTCAATGTAAAATGAAAAATGAATTGCTCAAAAAGTGGAAAATCAAAGAGTTTTTCGTATTGTACACAACAGAAACCTCTTTGGCTAGTTGTACCCAAGCTATGTATAGGCACTCTTGCGCAATTTATTCGCGAACGCGAACATTGGTAGAGTAAATATAGCTGCCCCCCTCCTCGCCGCGCAGAATCCGGTTACCCGTTTTTGTCTCAGTCGCTCGTATACGTTGCTCATAAGACCACCTTTCTTCCTCCAGATGACATAGATAACACAACTGTATTGAGAAACACAACACGCGGTATATCAAGTGGATTGGCGGGATTGCAAACAGCTCATGCATAGTAATTTATATTTTACTATTATACTAGCTGACACAGTGAAATTTGTACCGCCCTACATTCTGAATTTTTTACAATATTCTATACACAGAACAAGAGAATACAATAGAAATAGCATCATGAGCTTTTAGTACTGAAACCAGTGTGTCCAAACTCACACATATAAACCAAACGCTCACTATGAAATCCAAGCTACCATTGGTGATTAACGACGAAGCCGAAAAGATCTACATCACAAAAATTTGAAGTAGACTATGAACCTTTTTTACAAATAAACAAAGATCAAAATCAAATAACAATTATGAAATACTTAAGATAATGATGACATACATATGATAAAAGAATGAAATTAGGTTTTTCCAAAGACATGGTAGAAAGCTATACATCCTCTTTGCTTTAAAATCCTCACGCATTGTTCCTAGTTTTACTATTCGACGCTAGATGTAACTACAGCTTTTGTACTACCGCTACTAAACACTAGGTGGCTACGTCGAAAAATTAGGGATGTACATATTGCGGGAGAAAGTTTGTCGATGAGCAAAACCTATCGATATACTATTTTCTTTCATTATGGCTACAGTTAACAATTACTTTTTTTTACGAAAAACTATGGGTATTCTACGCAAACGGCCTTCTTGGTGATTGGCGATGTATCGGTATTATCATATGAAAAAACCAGTCGCTCATAGAACAAAGTTTATTTTAGTGTACAGTTTAATTTTTATTTATTTCCATGTCGTTTTGTATTCAACAGTTATGCTTCGCATAAATAGAGATTCAGAAATAAAAATGTGTTTAGTTATAAAATTGTATATACCTACAGTACTGCAAAAGTTATAATGCGCATAGAAATCTTCGTCACTGTTCGACAACGGTCGTATTCCCAAGCGACGGAAGACGATATCGACGCTGGAAAGGAAGAAGTACCTAAGCGACATTATGCCTAATGTTCAGGAGAGCAATTTGAAAATCTTGTTTTTGAAAAAAAAATCATAACTATTTTCCTAATTACTCTACAACTGTGAAACCTACATTGCAGACAAACTGATTTTTTCCGCTTTTTTTAGTATTAATAGTGTTAATAAAAACGTATTAGTTTAGGAGATAGTGTCGCTTAGGTATTTTTAATATAAAAATAGTACCCGGAAAAAATACCCAAGCGCCCAGGCAAAATATTTGTCGTCCTAGATAAAACAACACATAGTGATTTCAATACATGTCTTAGGCACGGAAAAAATACTGAAATTAACATTTTATTAACACCGCATATTAGTAAAGATAGCTAAATGCTTCAGTTTACTAAAATATTCCTTAGAAAAACTTACTTTTGAAAAAATCGAGTAGTTTTTAAACCCATTAAAAAAAAATTAAAATCAAAAGTAAATAACGTTTTCCAACATATGAATAAAGTTAAAACGATAATTTTGAGGGATATTTCTTATAAAATACAGTGAACTAAATTGCACAAAGAAATCCATAACTCCAAGTGTAAAACTACTAGAAAAACTTTAAAATAGCAATATGTGGAGCTGCTATACGTTAAAAGGTATATAACACAATAACACACAATTAAAAATTATAATGGGTACTTGTCTAGAGAATCGAGAGTGCTGAGTGTGAGTTTTTTCCTCACTTTTGGGCATGTTCACATAAACTATTTTTTTGTAAGGAACGTTAATTCCATTAATTAAAATCATTTACTTCATATCTGGACAATTTTTACTTTTTACTTTACTTCGTCCAGTGTTCTGCGAACACACATTGTGCGAAGTTTGTAAACGTTTGCGGGTAGCTCAACAATCGACGTTGGAACTCACACTCAAGACTGACGCTATCAGAGGAAGAACATAAAGTATTCATTACCTACCTACGTAGTATTTAGAATTACTACTGGTTTGAGACCTCAGATTACCTACAGTCATACTACTCTCTCTCTGCTCTGCAGTAGTACCTCATCTCTTTCTGCGCCCAATAATATACTACAAGACCTACGATAAACATGTTATTCGTGGTATTAGATACTCAGCATCATATCACGAAATACGATACTACACGAAATTAAATCTATTTCCTCACAAATTTCGAACTGTCCCCATATTTTTTTTTTTCATGTAAGGAAGAAACGTTTGTATCCAAACTATCGTGATAATAACATCTCAGATACTCAATGCTCATGTTCTTTGAGATCTACTAAGGCTATACTTTACGCGAGGACGTAAAGAACTTTTCTTCGGATTTAGTTAAGTCGCAAAAGGGCCGCGCTGGAGGTCACATGGTCTGAAAGGCAGATACCCATAGGTTTGAACGATACGAAAGGTATTTGAATGGCATTAATAGGCACAACCCTATCAGAAGATCTGGTCGCAGACCTTTGTTTTTTAGAGGAAGCCACTGGCGGTCAATTCTTTTTTCAATTAAAATGCTTTTAAATCCCTAGAACCCTTGACGTACGTACTAATACGACCCTTGACGTATGTACTTTTGTATTGTATGCAATAAAGTGTTTTCTATTCTATTCTATTCTAATCAATATATATAAAACTCTTCCGTTACTGACTGACTGACTGACAGACAACGCAGAGCCGAAACTACTGGGCGTACAAAGCTGAAATTTGGCATGTAGGTTCCTTAGGGAGTGTAGGTGAGCACTAAGAAAGGATTTCCCGAAATTCCCTCGGGAACGGGAAAAAACGGGATTTTTGTGTTTATGAGAAATCTGCGCGGGAAATACCGCGGGGCAGCCTCTAGTATATTAATAAGACTTTTTAGGTGGCCACACGTTGAAGGAACGGGTACTTAAATATAATATCTCCTGCCACAGAATACCTACTCCTGCTGCTCCTGCAATAATATATTGTCGTACATCATCTGCATCATTTTAATTTAGCTAAATAAACTTAGTAAAAACTTAACAAACAAGTTTGGTAAAGGTAAAAGCTGTCACTACTAGTCAACCCAACATACACCATATTTATCAATATATATAAAACTCTTCCGTTACTGACTGACTGACTGACTGACTGACTGACTGACTGACTGACAGACAACGCAGAGCCGAAACTACTGGGCGTAGCGGGCTGAAATTTTGCATGTAGGTTCCTTAAGGAGTGTAGGTGAGCAATAAGAAGGGATTTCCCGAAATTCCCACGGGAACGGGAAAAAACGGGAATTTTGTGTTTATGAGAAATCTGCGCGGGAAAAACCGCGGGGCAGCCTCTAGTATATATTATAATACGAATAAAATGTTCGGTACTTAGTTAACTTTCATAGCGTTGTCATCAGAGAAGATGGTCGCTTGATTCCCTGGGTAAAGATATCTGCCCAATTTAGAGAGGCGTTTATTCTTTCCTATAACCCATTGATAAACTTATTTATTACCTTGTGGTGACGGCAAAAAATTCTACCACCCCATTTCCTATCGTGGGTGTCGTACAAGGTGACTAATTTTCGAAGCACGGGCAGCAGGCCACATACTATAGGGCGCGGCCACCAGCTCCGATTAGTTTGATTTTAAGGCAACTAATGCTACCGAATTACTACTATTTAGTACTTAAAGGAAAAAAATACTACTAGAGTACTTTTCGAGTTATAAGAGGTTTTTGGTGGCCGCGTTGGGAAGGATGCTTTGCAACGCGGCCACCTTCAGATTTAGCCAAAATAGCAGCAAATATAACATTTATGAATTAGAAATAAATCTACGCAAAAACTACTTCGCAATAAACAAACTTTTGTTTCCCTGAATCTAGGAGAAACTAAAAATTAAGTAAATCCAAGTTTTACCGCGCGCGGCTTTGAGGTTATTTCTAGGAATCTCGTAAATACGCGTCATATGAAGATGAGAATTCTAACGAGTATACAACAGTATGTCTACTATTTAGTACTTAATGGAAAAAAATACTACTAGAGTACTTTTCGAGTAATAAGATTTTTTGGTTACTCGGATGTGCATCATTACCATCCAAGTTAACACAGCCAAGTTTTGTACGACAGGGTTTTTCGTGTTATAACTAAGAACTTGGACAGTAAAAACCATGTCGTGCAAAACATCAGATAGTTATTATTAGTATTTTAATACAAAAATAACAAATATTTCTAAACACGAATAATTGATAAAAAATTTTTTCAATATCACAAACAATTTTATTTATCTAACGAGCTTTCCCGGCTTACTTCGTTACGCCATAGAATATAAGATACTACAAAAGACTTGGCTCTATAGACTATGTTCTTTTGACTGCCCAGAATGGCCGAATAAAAAAAAACAACAACAACAAACCACCTGTCAAAATATGTAAACAACAGAAAAAATATTGCACCTTGGGTTACATTATTTGAGTTTAGGTAAGGATCCCTAATTTTTTTGAAAATCTAATATAGCCTATGATACTCGGGGTTAATGTAGCTTCCTACCAGTGAAAGAATTTTTCAAATCGGTTCAGTATTTCCGGAGCCTATTCGTTACAAACAAACAAATAAACAAACAAACAAACAAATCTTTCCTCTTTATAATATTGGTATAGACTACTCCCTTCAAATAGGCGGGTTTATTAAACCTTTAACAACCAGAATACCACTATAGTTGCCTATAGTCACTTAACCACGCACAAGTGCTGCTGAAGCTCAAGTGGTTGTGATGTGGGTGGACAATGAGCATGGAGAAAATTCAGTAAGTATAGCAAATATGCTGGTGAATGTGATCATTGGATGCAATTTTGCTATTTCTGTATGGACTATTGTCTATATTATTTCCGGAAGTTTTTGCAGAACATTGTTTTTACTGTCCAAGTTTTTAGTGGTAGGTAATACGAAAGACTGTGTCGTGAACATATTCTCATACGTAGAAGTTTTTGCCGTACAGATTTTGCACGACATGGTTTTTACCAGCCAAGTTTTTAGTGACTGACACGAAAAACCCTGTCGTACAAAACTTGGATGGGAGGTAACGATGAACAGCCGAGTAACCCTTAACTTAGTAAAAACTTGGATTTACTTAAATTTCCGTTTCTTCAAGATTCAGGGAAACAAAAGTTTATATATTGCGAAGTACTATTTTCGTAGATTTATTTCTAATTCATACATTTAATATTTGCTGCTATTTTCGCTCAATCTGAAGGTGGCCACGTTGGGCAGGATGCTTTGCAACGCGGCCACCAAAAACCTCTTATAACTCCAAAAGTACTCTAGTAGTATTTTTTTCCATTAAGTACTAAATAGTAGACATACTGTTGTATACTCGTTAGAATTCTCATCTTCATATGACGCGTATTTACGAGATTCCTAGAAATAACCTCAAAGCCGCGCGCGGTAAAACTTGGATTTACTTAATTTTTAGTTTCTTCTAGATTCAGGGAAACAAAAGTTTGTTTATTTCGAAGGAGTTTTTGAGTAGATTTATTTCTAATTCATAAATTTTATATTTGCTGCTATTTTGGCTCAATCTGAAGGTGGCCGCGTTGCAAAGCATCCTTCCCAACGCGGCCACCAAAAACCTCTAATAACTCGAAAAGTACTCTAGTACTTATTTTTTCCTTTAAGTACTAAATAGTAGTAATTTGGTAGCATTAGTTGCCTTAAAATCAAACTAATCGGAGCTGGTGGCCGCGCCCTATAGTATGAGCATCCTTCGTTGATCAAAACAAAAATTAATTTTAAACAACTATGCTATATAAAACCCGCCTGCCAAGCGTGGCGATTATGGTAAACCCCCCATTTTTTGTTCCGCTCGAAGGAGCGAGGGGGGTATGTGGATTTTGCACCCACTTAAACCCTCCGGTGGCCGTGTGCTGACACGGCCACGCGTTTTTGGAAAGGGCCTTGGGAACCACTGAATTATCAGCGTCCGATGTCCTGCCCATGTACAGCTTCGTGTTCGGGGATGCTTGTTATTCCCTACTCTTCCCGCCTCTAAAGATGCGGCGGCTCAGTGCCACACGCTGTGCCGCCGCCCTTCACGGGCCCGTTTGATAAGTGTGTCGGTCGGCGAACCCCCCTCCTCACAAGGTTTGTCCTTGTGGTGATCGCTGGGCGAGGCCTGTGTCCAGGCTGCGATGATGATGATTGATACTAGAGTTAGTATCTGCAAATGTTGCTGAATCACTAATAGAATCCTTACGATTTTGCGAACCGTAAGATGAAGAGTAAGACCTGTTGAAGGTTTCGGAGGTGCTCTGGATGAGGGTCGCACGGGTTAACTAATCAGTAGGTCGATCATAAGATGGGCCATATGTCCAATAGTGGATGCATTTCGGCCGATAAGGTGATGATATCAACGTCTCCACTTTTTTTGGGTAAATAGCCCGATTTTTAAATTTATATAATTCTTTATATTTTTGAAATAAAATATTCATAGAACTACATTAAAATCATGAGACTCTTATCCATTTGCCATATATGTTGAGAATCAGAAAAGTTTACATTTATGATTTTGGCTTAAAACTCAGTGGAAACGGATTTAATCCTATTGAACGACATAGAATAAAAATTCGGGTTGAAACCAATCATTAGACACGCATGTTGATTGATTTGCATTACTCTTATTTGAATTGTACAAAAAAGATAGCAGTTAGTAACTGTATTATTTTCCTAACCAAATCAAATTAATTGGTAGCACTGCGAAAAACTTTAATTTCTAATACAAAATAATCCTGTTAAAGATGCCTAAGCGACGGCCCAATTAATATTGACGGTGCGTACGCGCTATACCTAAATAACAATTTAAACCGCAAATACTGTTTTTTCGTTACCAACCACCATGCCATAAATATTTACAGCCCGGGCAAGCGACATATGCTTGGTATCGCAATATGCTTAAATCATGAATTATTATAATTGTGTTTCCATCAGAAAATACCTAAACGCCAAATAAAATCGAAAAGTCGGCAGGTAAAAGTACCCAAGCGACATCTAACTTTTATTATATTTTCCGTATAGAATACCTAATCTATCGTTTAATTAAAATAAGTTCTGAAAAAAAATACCCAAGTTCCATATATAAATTAATAAAAGATGATCAAAACTATCTTCATTCTCCATTAAAGATTTTATATTCCAGGAAAAAATACTTAACCAGAATTACAAAAGACATTTGGAGTAGGGTAAACATACCTTAGCAATAATTTAATTTTGAAAATTACGACAAAAACTATCCAAATAAAAATAAATAAAAATTTTGATACCTAAGTAAAAAAATAATAAAAAAGATCGAAAACTTGTCGCTTGGTCGCCATAAAAAGATGGAAAAAGAGGGAAATCTAAAATACCTAAGCGACATAAATTTCATCGTAGAGACATGAGAGTGACACCAAAAGACGCAGAAAAATCTGACGATTCCAACAAGGTATATAACTCAATATCGCCCATCTTGTCGCTTAGGTACTTTTTCCTTTCCAGCGTCGATATGTATTTAAGGAGGTTAAGTGCATTTTCTGCATGCGTAATTTAGTAGAATTATGATTTTTGATTCAGGTGTTTCCGTGAAATCGACAATTAGCGAATCTGCATGCGCATTATTATTTTTTTAGTAAGTACTGTACTTTAAATGAAGCTTTATTTTAACCAAAGTAAACAATTTAGGTGGATGGGTAGATAGACCAATAAAACAAGATGGGTTTTATATTTATATTATTTTATCTTATTTAATATCGAAGTACATGCTTATTTATTACTTGCCTTAAACTCTCAACTAATCTTGGTTTTTTTAATACATAATATTTAGCATTTTTTCTTCTCTAGGTATTGTTTATTGAAACTCCTCTTAGCTTAAGTAGCTTTCATGATGGCTCCATCTTCAAGTTTATGCTTAAGTGTATTAGGTTCTGAGCTTGGCCCAAGGTGATCCAGTAACACAGGCTGTAAATAAATGAAAAGAAAAATAAAATATAGCACACTATAAGAGTGACGACTTGTCTTTATACAATACTAGTCGACCCGGCAAACTTCGTACCGCCTAACCTATTATTAGAACGTGCATGTTTTATACTTATAAACCTTCCTCTTGAATCACTCTATCTATTAAAAAAATCCGCATTAAAATCCGCTGTATTTTTAAAGATTTAAACATACCTAAGGACTGATGCGGAAAGCGACTTTATTTTTTACATATTACAACATTATTGTTATATGATGATGATGCTAATATTATTTCATTCATACGCAAGAGTCTAAGTTGAAAGATTCATATAATTTCATTCGTATTCAAGAATTTAACTTTAAAGTAAATCACATTTTAAACCGAAAAAAGAGGTAGAGGTTTTCAAGTCGAAGCGAATAACTTTTTTTATTTTCACTGAAAATTATTATTATCGATAGATTTTTATCATAGAAAATTATCGATAGATTTTCATCATGTTGAGCAATCTCTAACTGATTTCCATTATTCTGTTGTCAAAATGTTCTAGAAAAAGTCATGAGTCTAATACCATAGATAAAGAAGAAGCTAAGAAGGTACAGTCACAGTCACAGGCTTCAATGAAAATTCAATTTTACTGCTCCGTAATTAGGGTGTTTTCATTTTCTCACTTATGGTTTTGTTTTCTTGTTCATGTATAATTTCAAATTTATTTAAAAATACAGTGAAATATTACTTACCGATGTAATGGTACGGCATAATTAGTACTTTTAAGTCCCCAACTTTAATTTTTGCATTCCAACACAGCACAATATGGCATTTTAGTGGTTTTTTTTTCATATTTTTCCTGGTGGTTTGTTTACAAGAAGCATAAAGCAACTGAGCTTATCAAATCTGTCAAAAACTACGAATATGCACTGCAGAGCTAATGATAGGCACGTGGGCTCCGCCTACTCGCGATTTCTATTTAGAGAGAGAGAGCATCTTCCTTGTTCTGTGATTCTATAGCATATTTCACCCGGGGATAGTGTTGCTTCCCAACAATAAAATAATTTTAAGAAATCGGTTTAGTATTCTGGTAGCCTCGGAGCCTATTTAATGCAAACAAACAAAAAATGATATCTTTTCTCTTTATAATATTAGTATAGATATATGTCGATATTAAGAGCTTTTATCTTGAAATCATGTTTACACAGTGAGTTGTAATTACTACGTATAGAGACGCTCGCTCTAACAAAAATCGTGTCGCAAATGACAAGATGAGGGGCTTGCGCGGGGGGAGCGCGGCCTGGACACCCGTCTGTGCTTCAGCACTTGATCAAACTATCGTCGTCTAACTAAACTATTATAACATGCAGCGCTAAACCGCTTTATTGTTTTATAGATTAAAATAATACAGAAGTGCACAGCTTAAACACAGCTATTAAACCTACGAAACTACTTATTACAATAAATATGTAATTGTAATTGAAAAAACTTAAGCTATTGTGCAGTTCTAACAAAAAGTAGAAATTATTAGTTTATGCCCGCCGTTACAAGGCGTTGTTGAATTTCGATGAAATATCAAATGTGACCTATTAAAATGATTCTACTATTATTGTGTGCAGAAACACTCATATTAAACACAGAACGTGACGACGTTGACGTTATATTAAATACCATCCCACTAAAAATACGCGACGAAGGAAGTCAACCATAAGTACCTACGAGGCCTATCTGTACTGTTTACTCTTCAGAATATTTTATCTCTCATTTCCTCTCTCTTTCTATTTTCATACAAAATGGCGGAACTGCGTAAATCCAGGTAAACATTAGATTTTTTTATAAATAAACTAGTTTTCATTAATATTTTGGATACTTACCGATGATAGGTCACACCAGTGTTTTTTTTTGCACCAGCGGAGTAATTTGTGCATCCTTTAAATATGTAATACGGCATTTTCTCGTTATTAGTTTTTGGACGCGAAAGTGGGTGTACACCTCAAGCGTAGGCGAGCGAATAAACGCCACAAACGCGTTGGAGCTGATTAGCTCCAACGCACTGCGCAAGAATCAGTTCGGGGTTGTCGTTTCCATACGCTAGTAATAATAGTTCAATGTGTTTACATATTTTATATTTATCCATGCAAAAATCAAGGCAAAAACATCTTTAACAATTTAAATTAAAAAAGGAATATAACCGAATAAAATATAAGGTAGTAGGTAGGTAGTACATTGTTATAAAATAACATAACATGCAAATAAAATTCGCAACATGCAAATAATTCAGAAGAAGGTGGAGCTCTGATTATCCAATTGGGAGCAGTGCTGCACGCATGCGCCTAATCCTCCAGATTAGCCACCAAATGCGTGCGTTCGATTCCCGTTTATGCCAGCGGCCGTGCGACACGCCACTGATACTGTGGCACCGATAAGATAAGAGTAATCGATATTTTCGCGCGATTCAACCACAGCGGCGACAGCACGAAAGGTCACGTTGCGAAATAATCTACATAGCTCTACATACGCCTAGCATCACGAACTAAGATAACGTTTTTAAAAATAAGTCATGGAAAAATTTGATTCGATAGAACTTGTAATTTGTAATGGCATATAGATAATTGTATTCGTGGTTTTGTATCTGCCTGTGTCCTACCTCTACCTACCATCGACTAGATTATCTGATAGTGATAAATTTTCAGGGTTTTAACAATGCAAACTGTTTCACGTGAATCGTATTATTTTTTCCAATTAATTTTAGTTGCAGATATATAATAACAGGAATTCAGTGTTCAGTCGCAAATAAATAAATAAATAACACATCACACTCAGAGCCCCTAACTAGGAAAACCTGTATCTAGGGTGCCCGAAACACATACAGAGACAAACATCACACCCAGACCGGAAACAAACATCGATATTCATCATATCAATATTCGCCCCGCCCGGGAATCGAACCCGGGTGCACTCGCTTCTCAGTCCACATCACTGCCAACTGAGCTACGGAGCAGTGCTTTATGCAATTATTTTTACTATTCGAATTGTAAAATTGATTGTCAATATACTTAATAGATATAAAATGACGCGTGTTGAAATTGTATTATTTCCGATAGCACTCAGTCTAACGAACGATTATTTGTAAACCGCAAATTGCATGCACAGCATTAAAAATGCATTGAAACTTCCTCGCTGCGATGTTCTAGCATCAGACAGACTGATGTCTAGGACAACTAAGACAAGATTAACATTGTGTGTCAGAACATGTCAGAACTACACGTTTTGTAGACAAGTTAAAGAAGGAAAATAACATTTTTAGGGTTCCGTAGTCAAACTAGAAACCCCTTTTTTCTCTACTTGCGTACATATCCGTCTGTCTGTCGCCTTCAACTTACAGTAAATTAATTTGGCAAACATCCCATTTAAAGTATCCAACTGGCACAAAAAGTATAACATGAAAATTTCTTATTGCCATCTGTTAGTGAATCGAATGATGGTGCATGACAGTTAAAACCTACAATTTAATAGACGTTGAGAATCGTGTTCCCCGCTGCTGTACCATGCTTAAATGACTACGACTTAAATCTATTTTACCCACATATATATGTACATAATACATCATGTCAGGCTATACCCCATCTCGCTTTTTATACGGAAATAGGGTAAAACGTCCTATTACCGCGGTAGTCAAAATCACGTCCTATTACGGCTCTATTTTATCTTTTGCAATTTATGATTCGTTGTGACTGTGTATGGTAAAGATGACTACATAGTGTCCAAGGGAAACTAACACGTAACTTATTACCCAGCACTCGTGCGTTTAAAATCGTTAACAATTACTTAAATTAATTATTTTGTGTAACGTCAGCGAAGCGAGAAGCTGTTTCATACAAACGCAGACTGACTCGCGGTAGAACATTGAATTTTCAGACTTCATTTTTAGTTCAAACAAACACTTGAAGATTATGTTACTATATTCGAATACTTTTTACATTCAAGTAGTCTTAGTTAATCTTGTTGATTTCTGTTTAAAATCGATTAAAGGAAGTAAATATGAGTAAACTAGCTAACACGGCGAACTTCGTTACGCCACAGAATTTAAGATACTACTAAACATTTGGCTCTATAGACTATGTTCTTTTGACTGTCCAGAATGGGCATATTAAAAATAACAAACCACCAACTGTCAAAATATGTAAACAACGGAAAATAATGCACCTTGGGCTACATTATTCGAGTTTAAGTAAGGATCCCTAAATATTTTGAAAATCTAATATAGCTTATGTCACTCGGGCATAGTGTAGCTTCCTACCAGTGAAAGAATTTTTCAAATCGGTTCAGTATTTAATTTACGGAGCCTATTCGTTACAAACAAACAAACAAACAAATCTTTCCTCTTTATAATATTGGTATAGATAAATAATATTGAGTAAAATCACATTCAAAGGTTCAAAGGTGAGTAACAAATATCCTGCTCTCCGCCTCGCTTACCCTCCACCAGATAGAGCGTAATTGCAGCCGGGTCGCAGTCGAGCTGTGCCCGCAATAACTAATCTTTCTTCTCCTCTCGACCCATTTTTTAAGCGTGACATCTTATTTTGCACCCCGGTGTAATTCGCGCATACGTTCACAATGAATGTGCCCTGGCAACGCTGTTACGTCGCATTTTCTTTTAATATATTCTAAACTAGCTTTTGCCCGCAGCTTCGCACGCGCTTTTTCATTAAAATCGTTAATTACTGGTTGATTTACGACTCAGGATTTTGGTGACATCATTTCTGATCGCACCCATACCCCCTAAAAATATCTATCTTTATTTCAGTTCCCGTGGCAACTCCATAAATTCATTTCTACACTCCACCATTCAGACACTGAAACTTCTAACATTTTTTTTAGCTGGTTGGGTAAAAGTAGTAAGATTTACGTACCTACATACCTTATATATGTACCCACTCGAGTAAAAAAAAGTTAAAGATTTTTAGGCGCTTAATGTTTTTGGGAATGTTCCGTTACCATGTGAATTTTGGTTATTTTTTTCTTAATAGAACTCTGAATCTAATTACACCCACTGAAGAACCCGTTTTCCTATTTTTACGTGGAAATAAAGAAATATATTAATATACATTGTTTTAATACTAACTAAAGAGTCCCGTTTTACGTTCCCGTGAGAATTTAGTATATTTCTTTCTTCCAACACCCTTACAGTTGTAGACCTAATTTCACATTGGCATTCTCAAGGAAATCGATTTTTCATACTAAATAATTAGTCCTATTCCGATGGGAATTTAGTTATTTCCTTTCTTCAACACCCTTTCATCTACTGAGGAACCTGTACACAAATTTCACGTCGATACACTCAAGGAAGTCGAGATTTCATTCTCACAAAAAAGTCCCGTTATTCCAGTTCCTGTGGGAGTTTTGTTCATTACTTTCTTTCAACATTCCTACATTTACTGAGGAATCTGTACACCAAATTTCACGTCGAAACACTCAAGGATGTCGATTTTTCATTCCACTAAAAAAGACCCGTAATTCCCGTTCCCGTGGGAATTTTGTAAATTCCTTTCTTTCCACACTCTTTCATTCACTGAGGAACCATTACACCAAGTTTCACGTCGATACACTCAATAATGTCGAATTTTCATTCTAACTAAAAAGTCCCGTAACATTTCTATTAGCTGGTTGGGTAAAAGTAGTTGGATATACGTACATACAGTATATCTAATATCCTATTCGAGTAAAAAAAAGTTGAAGATTTTTAGGCGCTTTATGTTTTTGGGAATGTTCCGTTCCATGTGAATTTTGGTTAATCTTTTCTTATTAGAACTCTGAATCTAATTACTCCTACTGAAGAACCCGTTTTCCTATTTTTACGTGGAAATGAAGAAATTTATATACATTGTTTTAATACTAACTAAAAAGGTCCGGTTTTACGTTCCCGTGGGAATTTAGTATATTTCTTCCTTCCAACATCCTTACACTTGTAGACTAAATTTCACGTTGGCATACTCAAGGAAATCGATTTTTCATACTAAATAATTAGTCCTGTAACCCTATTCCCATGGGAAATTAGTGAATTCCTTTCTTCAACACCCTTTCATCTACTGAGGAACCTGTACACAAATTTCACGTCGATACACTCAAGGAAGTCGAGTTTTCATTAACACAAAAAAGTCCCGTTATTTCAGTTCCCGTGGGAATTTTGTTAAATACTCTCTTTCCACATTTACTGAGGAACTTGTACACAAAATTTCACGTCGAAACACTCAAGGATGTCGATTTTTCATTCTCACTAAAAAAGTCCCGTAATTCCCGTTCCCGTGGGAATTTTGTAAATTCCTTTCTTTCAACACTCTTACATTCACTGAGGAATCTGTACACCAAGTTTCTCGTCGATACACTCAATAATGTCGATTTTTCATACTAACTAAAAAGTCCCGTAATTCCCGTTCCTGAGGGAATTTTAGGAAATCCTTTCTTAGCGGATGCCTACGCCATAACATCTACCTGCATGCCAAATTTCAACTTAATCCGTCCAGTAGTTTGGGCTGTGCGTTGATAGATCACTATGTCAGTCAGTCAGTCAGTCAGTCAGTCACCTTTGAGTTTTATATATATAGACAAAAGTCCGCCGTGTTAGGAAGGCTATTTGAGGGTACCGCCTATTACGGAGGGTACCATCGGTAATAGGAAAAACGCAGTGTCAGTAATTTTTTAATTTAGTGGTATATTAAATATAATTTATGAACATTTCATTATTTAAGTGTAATTTTCATTAGTTCTCAAGTATAAAACCTATTTTGGAGGTACATGTTTTTTAACTAGAATCCTTGTTTTTTACGCTTAAAGTTGACAGTAAAATTTAAGTTTGTTAGAATACTGTGAAACCTAACGTATGAGTTTTAATAAAGAAAAATAGTCTAATACAATTTTTTTTTTTTTTTTACTTTACATTACCGAAATATCTTAACATTATATTTCAGAATTAGGATATAAAAAGTCATTAGATATTTTAGTACCTACCGTATTAGGCTGTAAGGAATCCTAACACGGTGTATGGAAATTACAGAGCTAATAATTTTACCGTATTATTCATAAAGATACCGTACATTTTAAAAAGCTTTACTGAAGGTATACTCATTTGGTTTGTTGTATGCTAAATACGTGACATCCTGTCTAAATTGACATACGTCAAATAACTTAAATGCACTTTAACTTTTGATGAATAACAGTAAATAATTAAAAAACTTACACAAGGTTAGGTTTATCGTATTTTCTCATCAATATAATAATTGAACGAAATGATGAGGACTGGTGGTATTTGGTTTAGCTGAATTATATTATATTTTACTTCTTTTACATGTTTCTAACTTAGTCACTTTTTCTAGTTATTATTAACAACAACAGGTTGCCTAGCAACGTACAAAAGGGCGTAGACATACTGCCCGCGAAGAACACCTTAAGTGTTCTTAACAACAATGCCTGTTAAAATCATTAAAATTATCTGAATAAACATGACTCAATTAGAATTTATACAACTTCGATAGCAATTATACAAAACTAATATAAAAACAACAAATCTTCTTGGTACTGAAACTTAACTCGACTGAGAGCTATTTTTCGTACTCTTAGGAAACCAATAAAAATAACAAAATCAAATACACAACTTAATAACTTTATTAGTGTTTAAATACTACTTCTACCTAACTTAGCCTTTATTGATCCCTAAAATTTATCTCTTAACTGAGACAACATCTCTTAGTTTGGTCTGCGGAATTAATATCGACCTGAATTCTTAGTTTTTGTCAGAAATTGGTAATGGCTCGCCGACAAGCACACCAGTCTTTCCATGACTTTCCTGATACCGTTGCATCCCAAATAAAAGTTGGTTTGTACTTGCAACGAATCCTCTGATATCGTCTGTGTTCTTTTTCTACTTTAGCCACTACTTCCATGTGACCTAAGGTTTGATAGTCTCTGATTAAGTCACTATTCTGAGACCATAAATCTTCCTTTCTCTGATATCTATTTTCTAAAGTCTTTAATCTTCTTTCTAAACTCTGAAATCTTTTCTCTGTAAATATTTTGGAACCTCTAACTCTATAATCCTTTCTATTATTATCTTGTTGTTTCAGCTTTCCTTCACAAATAAAATCTCTTTCTATACATAATGTTTGTTCCTTTTTGTCTGAATCCATCTCCCATCTCTGTCTCAATGAATCTGTTTCCTCTATATACCCATGCATGACATGTAGCGTCGCTTTGTCATCACACTTCATAACCTTATCCTTCTCGTCTTTGTTAGGTCTGTCATCCTCCGAATTTGAATTTGATTCACTATCCTTGTCGTTCAGCTGATCAACCTTGCAGACTCCAGGATGCAATACAGTGTTATGTTTGCGGCGGCATTCTTTGCATCTAATCATATTTCTGCAATCAGTCGCTAAGTGTCCGGAGCCCAAACAGTTATAACAAATCCTATTACCTTGGACATATTTAAACTTTGTCTCTAAATTATTATTGTTGAATTTTTCGCAAAATCTGAGTTTGTGATCGCCTAAACAGAATGTACATTGGTTGTGTATGACATGGAGTGTTTTCAAATCTTTGGTATAATCCTGACTAACTTTATTTGAATTAGGGTTGCAATCAATAAATTCAATTGCTCGGTAACGATTTGTTAAAAAATCTTTAAATTGTTTAAAAGTAGGTAGCTCATCTGACGTGTTTATGTTTATGATGTGAAATTTCCATTGTCTTTTTGTTTCGGCATCTAATTTGGAACTTATCATGTGGATAATAAGTGGATACCAACTATTTGTATCAATACCCAAATTGCTTAGCGCTGATAAACAATCACATGTCGTATCAATAACTTCCTTTAAACCACTAGCTGTTTCGTGAACTAACGTTTTTTGACCGAATAACCTTTTCAAAATATTGTGACAAAGAAATCTTCTATTATTGTACCTCTCTTCTAACAATGCCCAGCAACGATTATAGTTAATATCTACAATAGGTATGTGTCTAAGTAATTGCTCGGCTTCACCTGTCAAATAACCCTTTAAGTAATGCAATTTTTGCACGTTATCTAATGATCCGTTCGAATGAATGATGGATATAAACAGATCTCTGAACGTGGACCATTCTTCGTAGTGACCGGAAAACTTTGGAATACAGATCTTAGGCAATTTGACTTGAACCGCGTTGACTGAAGGTTTAAGATTATTGGAAAAGTCTTTATGAATGTAATCAGTTTTGTTTATTTGTTCTGCTTTAAATGTGCACATCAAATGTTTGTGACCCGTTGTAAATTCTGTCCACATTTGAACTAAAACATCTAATCTACTTTCTATGTAAGCCTTTGTATTGCGTACCTCTGCCGATTTTTCAAAATGTATCTGTGCCTTCGAAATCCTAGAAAATAATTCCATCTGAAAATTTATAAGCGATTCCATTGTTGAATTTGAACCTTAATTTTTAATTGACTGAGAATGATTGCTAGCTGATTCTTTTGACTTAGAATTGTGGATCAATTTTTTACATTGTTTTGGCTATAGACGATATATAGTGAAATTTTGTAATTTTTCATACACTGCAATGTCTCACAAAATAACAGTCGCCTTCTGATAAATTTCATAAATACCACAATCAGCTTCGTACAGTTACCATATCGCTAAATATCGAGAATCCACCATTTCAAGGATTTCTCTACTCCATGTCTGCGACTTACGACAATATGCTTTGTACTTATGCTTCGTACTACTAAGGCGAGGCTCTGTCTGTCTGGCTACTGCTAGCTCTCTCTATCCAAATTTGGCTTATATGCCCCTGACTTCTGCTGAAAACTTACGAATTCTTGGTTCTCTGAGTCTGACTGATACTTCTCGCCATCTAAAATTGGCTTTTTATTGCCTCTGACTTAATTAGTGCTGAAAATCTGAAAACCTGAAACCTTACACCACCACCATCCTGTCTGAGTAATTATTTTAGCTGGTTACTTATACTGAGTTTGCTTGGCTACATGAAGGACCATGAAAGAAATGATGAGGACTGGTGGTATTTTGGTTTAGCTGAATTATATTAATATATTTACTTCTTTACATTTTACTAGCTTAGTCACTTTTTTTAGTTATTATTATTATCAACAGGTTGCTAAGCAACGTATAAAAGGGCGTAGACAATAATTTACTACTAGATTTTACCGCAACTTTGACACACCATACAAAACTGATTATGATTCGTTGGTTGTTTTATTTATTATTGTATTTTGGTTTACTGTTTTGTTGTTGTTTTTTGTGTTCCATTTTATTGCATGTTTGTGTCAACGTTGTTGTAAAAAAAATATCTTTCTTTTTTTTTAACTTTCTCCGCTTAGGTAAAAATCCATTTTCCATATTTTTTACCTTTTAACTTAACCTTCACTGACTGCACCCCGCTGCTTCGTCAGTTAAATTTTCCTTCAAATATATTTTATTTGTAAGGTTTCATTAAAATCTATATCGTAGTTTTTACGTGAAAGAGTTACAGACGTCCTTTATTACAAACTTTGTCGTTTATAATATTAGTAGGTTATAAAAACCCTCGTCCGGGCCTTTTTCAAATTCAAGTTGGAGAAAAGCGATTTTTTTATAACGAGGTTAAGGAGGTTATCAATTCGACCTATATGTATGTTTGTATGCATGTTTGTCCGCAATTATTCAATTTTGTCAAAACCAATTTTCACAAAAGTATTTTTTAAATTCAGAAGATGGGTTTTAGTACCTATTTTTAACCAATTTTAGAAAAGAGGAAGTTCTCAGTTTAGGTTTGTATCAGTTTATTAAAGTTTCGGGTACACATCCCGGGACCTTATTAATATGTATTTTCCATCCGTCCGTCTGTCTGTCTGCCAAAGGTACTAATTTCCGAAACGGCTCGATTAATTTTAATGAAAAAATTTCACGATATTTTATTTGTCGTCCAAAGAATACTAACAAATATTTAAAACTTCAAAAAATTATGGAAATTTAGAGAAAAAATGCAAAAATTGTGCCTAAATCTTCCTTTTTTGAACAAAAGTCAAGCATCTACTGAGATATTGACCTGGTCAACAGACATTAAATAATGATCATTTAATTTTGTAACTTAATGTAGATTAACAACAAATATTAAAAATAATGTTAATAAGCTAGCCAAATTCACACAAATTACGCTTTTATGGGTATAACCTGTGCACATAAAACACGATCTCAAAATAGCGGCCGTTGTATGGGCTGTCTCGCTTCTCAACTCTTCCTTCATACTAATATACGAGAGATAGCATTCGTTTAGCCGCCATTTTCAAATTGTTTCTTTATCAGCGCGGCTTATAAAAAGAAAATCGTCCCCATATTTAATTCAATCCGTTCCGTTGTACAGAGAGATGGGAGAACGTTACGATGCCGTAGATTGATTGATTGATTGTTGTTTTTTTATTCCATGCACTAATTTGTTTTGTTGCATGCACTTCCTTCTCCACAGCTGGGTACGCTCTTAGACGACGACTCTCTCAGGGTGGCGGCTGCTCTGCGTTTAGGATGTGCAGTTTTTGAAGAGCATCGCTGTTTCTGCGGGGCAGTCGTCGACCCGAGGGGTTATCATGGACTGAGCTGCCAGAGGTGCGTTGGCAGATTCCCCCGCCATCATGCGCTGAACGACATTATTCGCAGGGCATTAGTATCAGCCAATGTTCCCTGCGTACTGGAACCTCCCGGGCTAAGTCGTACAGACGGAAAACGCCCGGATGGCTTGACGCTGGTGCCTTGGGAAAAGGGTCGTTGCTTGTTGTGGGATGCAACATGCGTTAGCACCTTCGCTGCTACGCATCTCCCATCCACAACAAGGACAGCTGCTTCCGCCGCGGAGAGTGCTGCCAGAGCCAAACACGTCAAATATGCGGCACTGGAAGATGCCTACATATTTGTACCTGTGGCCTTCGAAACGTCGGGAGTGTGGGGTTCAGAGGCGGCTAGCTTTATAAATAAGCTGGGTCGTCGCCTCGTGGACCGTGGACACGACCGGCGTTCCGGTTCGTTCTTGGTGCAGCGGCTCTCCGTGGCTATCCAGCGCGGGAATGCTGCCAGCATCTTGGGCGCTTTCGAACAGGGCTGTTTGGGCGGTGGACTTTTTAATTAGTTTTTGTTTTTCAAATTTTATTTTTTAGTTTTAATGTGTATTCTTTTAGCCTTAAGTTTTCTTAGTCGGTTGTAAATATTATATCTTTATATCATAATAAATATTAAATTTTTTTATTCGCCTGTTCAGGTCAGGCAAAAGGAACATAGTAGCCCATACAGCCAAATATTCATTATTCGTGTTTCCTAAACTAATTATATTACTGGAAACTTCTTAGCGCGAGGCCGTTTATTAAATAGTTGATACACAAAATATTATCAAAATAACCCCTTACAAGGAAGAACCTGTATTTATGTACAGTGTCAGTAACAGTTACAGCCATTGCATACCATTTTCTGATTGCACGATTCTGAGAGCAAAATGTTTCATCGTGCGTGTGTTGTCATCCCATACTCCGTAATAGGCTGTGCTTACCGCCGTAATGGGCTTCAAACTTTTTTTTGCCACCGTAATAGGAATTCCGAATTGCCAGAAAATATATTTATTTAAAATTAATTATCATTCTAAAATAAATAAAACGACAACTGAAATAGAAAATATAAATATCATTAGTGTCAAAAAAATTTTCAAATATCTTCTAACATATTTAGAAATGCTTAACCTCTTACCCTACTTTAAAATGCCGTCAAATTGCTCCGTAATAGGGCATGTTACCCTACGTGAAAAATTCACAAAGCTCGAGTTGTCATCGCATTGCAATGGCATTGACAGGTTCTCTAAATTATATATCAAAAGATTAGCATCGCATGTCGTGCTGTGTGCTGTGTGCTGTGCTGCAGTGCTGCACTGTACGTTTAACTAAATGAGCCACATGAAATGGCAAGCTGACACGATGTCGGCGTTATGGCGAATTAATTGTTTATTTTTTTAATTTTATGAAAAATGCATTTAAAATGTTACCTACTCATAAAAAAATATTAATGAGGGAAAATATATACAGACTCTACCTAAAATAGGGCGTAAGGAAATTACTTTTATATCAATACATAGTAAAGTAAAACAAAGTCGCTTCCCGCGTCTGTCCCTATGTATGCTTAAATCTTTAAAACTACGCATCGGATTTTGATGCGGTTTTTTTAAATAGATAGAGTTATTCAAGGGGAAGGTGCACAAAATAGCAATAGGTTATGTGGTACGAAGTTTGCCGGGTCGACTAGTAATAAATAAACTAGGTATAACCCTTTGTGTCAAATGTAAAATATATATACAAGTTAAGTATAGAACACGACTGAAATCCGTGATTTCCAAAAAACATCAATAAGTTTAATTTTACTACTAATAAGTGTTATCTTAAACGACGTTATAAGACTAGGGCTGCCATCTCAAAATTTTAGAAACTAGAACAAGACGTATAAAAACCCCGGATTCTAGTGTGCAAAACCCGGAATTTCAACAGTTTTCTATAAAAAAACACTAGTCGGTTCGTCGGTCGGTCCGCGTGGCACTGTTCGTGTGTCGCGGGAGGCCGAGACTTCTCAACCTCTCACCCGGATGCTCTCCGGACGCCATTTAAACTAGGACAAATCCGGGGAACCCGGACTGATGGCAGCCCTATATAGAGACTATTGAATTTTCTCTGAATTTGCAAAAACTATCCAAGTATCGTATTTAAAGGTTTAATCATTGACATAAATGTATGTAAGTGAATTTTACTTGACTTCAGCATTTAATCAGCTATCTACTTACAATACCTTGTAACTTGTAAGGTTTTTTTTTCTTTTTTGTTCACAATAAAAAAGTGTCTTTATATTTTGCTTCAAAGAAAAGTTTTAAAAACAAAACACTTAATAATCCAAAAAGCAAAGTCAAAACGCTATCAAATGAACTATAGGGTATAGGTACTTAACATTTCCAATCCCGAAACCCTTAGCGAGTACAGTACGGTATTTGAGTTTGCTTGTTTTGATAATGTATTCAGTAAGAGTAAAAAGAAAGATCAAACAAAAAATACCAAGTAAGTCCAACTTAACGTGCCAGGACCATTACATAAAAATTTTGAAATTCAAAAAAAGATGTAATAAAATAAGACATATTTAATAACTGTCTACTCACAAAATAAGTTTTTGCAGGGCACATAATGTCAAGAAGAAGTTTATTTTGCTCGTCCTGTACGATCTCCCGTCTCCCTGGTCCTGTACGTACTATGGTCCTGTAAAATTTTGAACCTGTTCTACCTCTATTATAGGTCATGTTTATTGACAGATGGAATGTATTATCAACAATATCTTAATAAAAATAAATTACGGTGAAGTGGGAATCAAAACGTAGCCCAGATCTCGTTCAGCCAATCAATGATTAATGACGATCAGTCACTCACCTTATGAAGATTTTGCGTTAGAAACTTTTTTGAAATGATGCTGTAATTGAGTGATTTATGAACATCAAAAACATCTTATGCGTGGCTTTTTGTAATGCAATGTGTCGAGAGAACTGTAAAATCAACACATGCATCGTTTTTTTTGAACTGTGGATTCATTAGCTAACTTAATTTTTTTTTCATACCGACCTTATTAATGCACTAGTTGACTACCTATAAGTATCACATACTTATAATTTTGAAAGCCATGTGTATTTAAAACAACCTGGTGTAGCAGAGCTATATTATTTGTTAGTTACGCTACAAGCCCATGTTCTGTCTGTGCAGTGTAATATTTACGATGTAATTTTGTAGCAGTCATTATTACAAGACCACTTTTACGCACCTCGGACCTGGACCTACCCGAAGATGTTCCTGGTGCAGCAGCCGCGGTTAAATATAGATTCAAGAGTTCGACTTCAAACGGTAATTACTATTTAATCATCTCTAAGTTGTTATGTTGTGGTAAGTACATTTTCGTAGTGGCCGGACCACACACTCTTTGTACATTATATATTATTAAATATTTGTTAGGATTTCATGTTTTATTATTCGAACAAAATTCGATAATTGTTTGCCCCCTAAATGTATAGAATAAATATACCTAGTAGTGAGCACTTCAGGCTACTAAATTAAAATATTATTTGCTTTTACGCAGTACGCAATACGCATTAAAGTAGAATGGGTAAATGGGTACGTGATGTGCAGGCTAAACCCAGGTATTCATGTAATCCTTGTGTAAAAAAGCAACTTTACCATATAACCTAACCTCTGTGTTATATATGTACATACATTTTGAACGTTTTTAGCTACGTGCCTTATAATCTCCTTACAATGTAAAAATAGATTATCGAGTATCTTGTAAGAATTATAGTCAGTTTTATAAAAAGGGCACATCATCGACTGATCCGCTTAAGTGCCGAAGGGAAAGGATACAATAGCTTACCAAAGGTGTTACGAACAACAAAATACTTTTAACATTACTTCTAAAAACATCGTTAAAACGAATTGTGAACAATAACTTTCAGATTTTACAAATTATAAGGATTAACTGTTCCACGTGCTACCTATCCATAATGGCTGAACTAAAGTTTTTTTTTGTAACTATACAAAGATTTTACATAAGGTATGTACACATAAAATTTGAATCAAGTAGTCATTTCAAATAAGATGTAATTCCAAATCTACCTAAACCAAAGTACCTAAATACACCTTGCTTGATAAGTATATTTGTATGATGGGTATTTGTTTCTGTTTTTGTGTAAAATTTTGAACAAAAACTCAAAAAGTTTACTAAGCACTCCCCTATTTAACTTCGCATTGCACGACTGCACGAGCGTTCTGAGGGCTGATTGAATTCCGGCAATATTTGCTCTATTCTTGTTAGAAACAAGGGGCATTGTTTTCGTTTTTGAATAAATAACGCATTAATGCTGGACTTAATGATTATAAGAAATTTTATATATTTGTGTAAAAAGTTTTTTTCGTATTAAATGTTGTGCAGTACTTACTTTTAAATGTTTGCTGGCTAGGGTTCTCAATCTCAATCTTTCAATTTTTTTATGGAATCAGATTCTTCGAGTAATTCCTTTTATAAATTTTATTTACTTTTCAGAAAGCGACTTGGCGGTTGGCTGGCCGACTTGGCGGTTGGCTGGCCGACCCGCGATCCCGCAAAACATGGCGGGCGGTGGGTCAACGAAGCCCTACTTATGTTTGCTTTCTAATCTTATTAGAAAAGTAAATCGAAGACTTGCTTGCTGGAAACTGTGCTATGTCAGCTTTTTCATCGAGGTACAAAAAAAGGACAGCAGGTTGATGAATCAAAAAGCTAAATTTAAATTGTTTTTACAGATTATGCAACTTTAATAGTGAAATAAATGTATTGATGGGTTTATTTATTTAGAACCTTAACCTTTACAGCCTAAATGACGTGATTCTTAGGTAATTTTTTTATTGTAAATACAAAGTTCAGTATCCTAATTGTCTAAGCTATCAATTAAAATCTTTATAATTTGGTACCAATCGCAAGACTGCCCCTCGGCGAAGTTGGGTAAGTTATTTAGTAGTTTTTTTTGTAGACAGGTCGATGGTAGCGAAGCGAGCGATTGCGCTCAAAAGTCCCTGGGGTGCGCGCAAAAAAACGCTCCGTGTCAGAATGTTGTTTTGAGAGCGCAGGGCCAGGGCGGAGGGAGGCGAGATCGCTATCGCAGCACGCACCCATTGCACGCACTATCCTACTGGCCTCTTAATTACTGCCCACCAAGAAGGCAGCTACCCACCTTTTGATTATAGGATCGAAAACTGGTTTCTTTTTTATTTACAAAAAACTAAATTTTATCTTATTGCTTTTCATATTTGGTTTTGATTTCGACTGTTTTTTTTTCAAGTTCCATATTTAGATTGAGCAGCCTATATTTTGTAATTTTAAAAATATATCGTATTTAGCAAGCAATTGAGTAATATCTGGTAATATTTAGAAGAACAGGCAAACGTCAGGTGGTTAGCAACCTGTTCCTTCATTAAAATGACAACAAAAACTCTCGCTAACCCTTCGTTGATTCCCACATCCCTTCCTGGCATATTGTCACGGATTATACTAGAAAAAATATTGTAGCTAACGCCTATATAATAGCTTACTGGGTAAGAATTATTTTATGAAGAGTTATCAAAATAATATTGGATTCGGTTCGGTGAAGAAATAAGTAGAATACATACATAACACGTTCTTTCAATTATAGAATATTTGCAGGGCCAAACTTTTCTCTGTAGGTAAGATATAAAATGAACGTTTACTAGCTCAGATACATTCTATCTTATAGACCCGGTAATTTATTTCTATGTTAAAAACTATGATTTCTGGTTAAAAACTCTTACATTTCTAAAACCGGTAAATTTATGCGCGTTTTATACAGTAAACAGGCGTTTAAAATACATTTTCCGTATAAAAATGCAGAGTTCTGGTTTAAAAAATTGATTAACTGAACTATAACGTAATATTTTCACTTATTTTGGGGGTTTCCTCGTTTTACTGCACAAAATGCGTATTTAGTTTGCGTGCGTTGTGCGAAGGAGGGAGTGAGGAAGCAGGGTGAACCTCATTAAGGTAAAAAGCTGACTGCAAACGGCGACTAATGGCGAATTACACGAAGGGGACCTACCTCGGACCTCGGACCAATAAACGCTGCTTTTTATCTACGTATTTCGGCACTTAACTTGTGTAACGTATTTCTTAAATACTTAATCCTGTTGAATTATATGAATGTTAATGCATTGCATAGCCTAAAGTAAAGTTCCTATAATCCTTTGGTAACTTCACATTTCTTTACATTAAGATTGCTTGTCTTTATTTCCATGACTCAAAAAACATCCTTACAAGCTTCAGACGCGTATATATTTTTTCAAGTGAAGTGGTGACTAGGCATGCATCGCATCTCAATTGCATAGTGCAGCGCGGTGCGCGGGCGCGGGGCGCGGGCAGGCGGAGCGGGGCTATCAGCATTTCGGCGCGTCCGCCGCCCGGTCTGCCTCGTCCCCCGCGCCTCCGATCCCGCCGAAACCCCGATTTTACCCTGCGCATCGCTCCCCTCCTCGCCAACGCTAACCTTGAAAATAGTTTTTACCAGGTCGAGGGTATTCACCCCGGAGCAGAATCCCGAAGCCCGCCGCACACAGCCCGTTTCTTTAATCCACACCGATATTTCTTATAGGAAACTTCCTGCATTCATTAAAATTCATGCCGTGTTTCTAATGTGCATAGTTGTGTTGGTGTGTGTATGCGGCGCGTCGTGCCTGCAGCGCGGCGGCGGCGGCGGCGCGGTGCGACGAGGTAGGGAGGAGCGCGGGCAAGCGAAGGATATTTGACTTCGAGAAGCATATTTTTTTGGACTAATCTTGAATGCGTGACTTGGTCCGGGAGTCTACTCATACAAAAGTTAAATTGAGTATAACGTAAATTATAACATTAAGTAATGTTAGCAACTTACCAAATAATATGACAGCAAAATACTTCTTGGGAAATAAAGCAACACAGAATCTAGTAGGAATGGAAAAGCATCTGTGAAAATAAAATTGCTTAGTTAAATCTCCTTCAGTACTAACTTTATAAAATAGCATTCCTTTTTACATACTGATAAATGGTCTTAGCTTAAAATATAAAAAAGTAGAGTAGAGCAAAAAACCTGAGTAAACTTCAAAATAAAAATGTTGAAGCTTTATTTTGAAGTTCACTCAGGAAATAAAAACAAAAAATCTGTGTTATATACTTGCCACCATGCAAGACGCGCGCAGGAGTTGAAAAATAAACCAAAACAGTACATAAGCCGCGAGGAAGGGTAGAGCGGCAAAAAAGGAGAAAAAGTATGCAGAGCGGGCCGCCTCGCCCACGCGGCCGCGGCCGCGAGCTGCTGCCGCGCGCGCGGTCCTTGCACTCCGTTTTTTAAAGGCTTTTGAGTAGCTTTGGAGCCTCTATCCATCTTCATTTTATATATTACTAGAGGCTGCCCCGCGGTTTCACTCGCGCAGATTTCTCATAAACACAAAAATCCCGTTTTTTCCCGTTCCCGTGGGAATTTCGGGAAATCCTTTCTTAGTGCTCACCTACCCCCCCTAAGGAACCCACGTGCAAAATTTCAGCCCGCTACGCCAAGTAGTTTCGGCTCTGCGTTGTCTGTCAGTCAGTCAGTCAGTCAGTCAGTCAGTCAGTCAGTCAGTCAGTCAGTCAGTCAGTCAGTCAGTCAGTCAGTCAGTCAGTCAGTCAGTAACGGAAAAGTTTTATATATATTGATTTCAATTTCTTTATATTTTTAATTATAATTAAGTAAGTATTTAAATGCTATTTTGTAATTGGCATGTATTTACTCTTGATACCTTTCGAGAAGAAGTAGTGTGCTGAATAAATTATCTTGGAAAATTGAATTATACTTATTGAACAATAATTTTCTGCGCAGATGAAACTACATATATTACAACCTTCTTGATATTATATCCAAAACCCATAATATTTTCGTGTTTGATATTAGTATAAAGAAAGAAAAAAAAGAAATCGCTTTTAGTGATAAGGCCGTCATTTGCATTGATATTTGTAACTTGTTTTTATGTACTTTATGTTTTATTTTGATTGCAATAAAGAATTCTCTTATCTTATAATTTTTATACTTATTGAAAGGCAACGAAGCACAATACCAAAATATTAAAATTGTTTCGCAAATTATGACCAGTCATGACGATCGATGGGTTAATCATATTGTAGTTTATTGAAATAGATCACTGCGCATCGGGCCTAGCTCGAGCAAGGAACTTTTTAAACAAAAACAACCGATCATGACTCGTCGATTAACTCGCGACCCCATGCACAATGCACATTTGATTGGTGGGCAGCTGCCCGTGTCGGCCAAAAAACTGCTTAAATTATTGCTATCAACCGCGTATTTCGACTTTACGCACCCGCCTTCGTAAAGGGAGATAATAATCAGACGTCTAGTGCCTGGGTAAAACATCCGCACAAAATACGTTAAATTTTACATTAGGAACGGTTATATTTTAATTTTACTAACGTTTATGTCTATATAATCGTTTTTATAAAGGCTACTGAAGTTGGCCTACGCCGCGCCGCCGCGCCGCCCCGCCTGCGACACTAGTGTAGTCCCAAGATAAGGAATGTTTATACTTTCAAGTCAATGTCCTCTTGGTCCTCCTAAAACAAGGAAAGCTATAGAATCGATGCATGCAATAAATTGAAATACACTAACTAAAATATTCTGAAAAATGTCCCTCGAAAATGTGTTATTTCGATTTATTATTTCGATGGTTCGTCCAATTAACCTTTGTAATGCCGTTTTTCTGGTAACTGTCACCCTTTTCAGGAGAATATGACAGCTTATATTCTCCAACGAAAGAAACCAATATTCATCTTTCTATTCCCCTAAATTTGTGCAATAAATTCGCTCATTCGTGTAGCAAACTTTGCGTAGCGAAACGTAGCAGCTACATTAACTACGTCGTAGCTCGTAGCTTTGCGTAGGCAGTCAATCACTTCAACCCTTTGAATTTCCTACCTGCATGAAAAGAATCTATAATAACTAAAGTTATTATCGAATAATGATGTGAATCTTGTTAAATATTCTTAGTTTTATTAGTGGGATTATAAATCAACGTTCTAGACAAGACTAATTTAAGAATAAATGTACAAGTGTAAGATTAACTTTATGTTGACATTAGCATATTTTTCTTACAGCCATCTCTATTTAAAGTCGTCCTGTTCTACTCTACGGGCCCCGCTCATAAATAAATTGAGCCTGCATTAGTGGCAATTGTTCGCTATTGCTGCCGCCGCCATCCGGAGAAGAATGCAATGCGTGTCAAACTGGTTTAAGAACTTTTCTCCAAAAAGTGTATGTATAAGAAACTTTTATGATAAGACCAAATTATCATAAAGAATTGACTTGGATTTTAGCGATGTTATCATGATTTCAATTAGTGTCCTGAATTTTTTTATTAATACGCGAACTACCGCAAAGCTTAGGTATATACTATGCTTTCCAATTATTGACATTATGTAAAGAAAAGTGTTTTGCACTTTAGTGCCCCGCTGCTACATGATGTAGGTATCAGAATAATAAAAAAAATCCCGAATTTACAAAGTAGGTATTTCTTGCAAAAAAGTATTGCAGTAGTCCTGATGTGATCCCTACTGTCAATTATTCACTCTATTTTCTTTTAAATGCACTTGTCGCATGTAAAAAAATAAAAGAAAACTAATTTACACTTGACTTTGCATAAAGTACGACGTCATTGAATAAATGTGATGAAATTTTCTTTCAGAATTAAGTTGTTAATGTAGTATTCGTGCTTAGTTTTTAGCATTCACTTAGCATTGATAAGCCTTATTGAAGTTCTACTTGGGACCATTCTTAAAATTTAAGTAATCTCACGATATAAATCTGTCCTTGGGTCATTGTTTAGAGATGAAGGGTCTGTACTGCACATACATTATTTTCACAGCAAGTAACAAACTAAACATGAATCGTTACTTACCACGGTATTTTCACATCGAAAGCTTACAATGTCAAGATCTAGTGATTTCATTATAAAACTAGCTTTTTATTGAGTGCTCAGTTTAAAAACGTTTTCAAAATAATGCAGCTATGGTTAAGAAAGGTATAAGTACTTTGCATTTTGTATATTTAAAGTACGTATGATACGTACTTTATATATAAAACTGTTTTCAATTGTGGTTAATTATCGATACCAAGTGTGATCGCGTTTAATTGATGATAGTAGTCAACTACCCCTACTGCGCTCACCGAACTTCGATAACGAATTGCAACAAAAAAATCTATCACACACCCACCCAAAAAAAAACACAAAATCGCAGATATGCGAACGCATTCGTTTTTTTCGAATTTTCGAACTTTTTTTTATTGGTAAATAACGGTATTCGGACTGGCTGGCTGGCATTAAATTATTGCGTGTAATCTTTTGTTGTTTTCTTTTGTTTTTTATATGACTGTAGAAAACTGCAAAAAAAACTGATTCCCACAATCATTGTGAATTAAGCCAGCAGCGACTGAAGAGTAGGTAGGTACAGTAAGACAGTTGGACAATCTACTAAATTGCTCTATTATAAAGGATTTCAGAGCTGTCCTTTAAAAAAAAAAATATTTTTGTACAGTAGTATGCTCTAAAAAGTTCTAAAAAAATATATTTTAAAAAGTAAAAACCTTTTGAAAATGATTAATCGTTCTACCTACCTGTTTTTATTATTGTCGTATAATTTACTTTACCAAAGTTTTGCCCTAATCAAATTTATAGCAGGTTAGGAACCATGGATTTTGTGCAATAATTCCAGTTTTTGGTCCCACGCACCGTCACAAAGAATGCACAAGTCATAGTGCACCTGTGTTGGATCATTTCATATGCGAAGCCAAAGCCAGCATATCTATCACGAGAATTGCAAAAAAAAGTAACAGATCTTCAATCAAAATTATGAAAGACAAAAGAGTACTAAATAGTATTTTTTACAAGTAAGTAGAAAAGCCATACAAATGTATACTTAAGCTCAAAATCAAAAATCTTGTGCTAGCCCCGCTGGCTTGTCGTTTTCCATTCGAAGTCCAATTTTAAGATAACTATAAATATTTTTATTATTAAGGTTTTAAACACTCATTTATATTTAGGTAGGTCGCTACGGTACCTCTAAATAACTAATAGGTATTTAGGTACAGATTTTTTTTTCAGGCGCATCGGTGCTACGCTGACCAACAATTTTGATTTTGATTTGTAAAGAAAGAGTTTCAACCATTTTTTCTAGAACCGAATAAACTTTATAGGGATGAAAGCAAACGCAAAAAATGCGATATCATAAAAAGTCGCTACGTGTCGCTGGTCCTATAAAAACTTCCCTAGACCTTTCTCATTTGTATTTTTTTACATTTTGATTGGGGGCAGGTAGTCGGGTCGATCTCGCGAACTTTGTATGCTTAGCGTCCACAACCTTCTCATGTTTTGTGTGTTTATTTGTTTTTAGTTACATTTACTTACCCACATAGAAACTTTGTTGAGCCGTTTGATTGGCCGACAAAGCTTATGTTCTTACTTAGGTCTATTTTATTTGCAATTTATTTGCTAAGATTTTGGTTGGTACCTACTCTTAGATTTAGTACTAGTCAAGATAAAATCTGACGACATTTAGAACTAAATTTTGCTTTTTAAGTAATTTTATGACGTGTGCTTTGGGGATCGCTTACAAAATGCTAATGACTAACTTTTTATTCAACCGACTGGGTTTAAAAGTAAAAAAAAATTGTACCATCATGGAAGTACCAATAAATTTTCTAAGGTTCACTCTGTAAATAAATTTGTCTACCTAGAAGTAGGTAGTTCAGGTAAAATTAAACTTATTTCTACTTATTCTTCATGGCGGAGAATATACCAAATGTAAGTGTTTTTCAGGTGGTAACTCATGGTATGGCGCGAAATTTAAATTTTTTCGTGTTTTTTATTTATTCTGGCGAAAGTATTCATTTTTAATAAAGTTTAAATGAATCCGCGTATGTAAAAAAACTATCTCGCACATTGTAATACAACGTTTTTAAATACAGACCTACAGATTTTGTGTCTAAGGGGTAAAAGGCCAAAAATCAAGTTCCTTGAATATACACAAAATCGGTAACTCTGTCTTTCAAAAACGATATATCACAACGTTTTTGAAGACAGACCTACAGATTTTGTGTCTAAGGGGTAAAAGGCCAAAAATCAAGTTCCTTGAATATATGTTAAGGTAAATGTGAATAATCGGGAATTATGCATAATTACCGGTTATTATTAATAATTACCAACGCACGCGGTCAATGTGATAAATTATTCACATTGACCGGTAATTATGCATAATTTCCATGCAACCGAGGTAAATGTTGACACAAGCTTAAAGCCCCTATTATATTGGCTGACGCCTAGCTCCCGACTGGTAGTGGCGAGGTAGTGTAATAACATATTTGGAGTAAGGACCCCACCGCCAGGCGGCTAGGCGGTCCCGAACGCCCTAGCTCCCTACGTAGGGCCCTAGCTCCCTAGCTAGGCACCTACATAGAGATGCAAGGTGGTTCCAATATCGATATTTTTAACGAGTTATTTTTAAGAGGTAAATATTTGATAAGTATTCTATAATATATGTGTTTGATATCGATTTAATATATTAGCTGCGATATTATCTACAATATCAGTTTTCCGATAATTCGATGCTACTTCATTTTTAGCCCCGGACGAAAACATCAGAGGGATTTTATAATTTTAACGTGTGTATCTGTCTGTCTGTGTAACTATCAGTGACATCGTAGAGTCCAAACGGCTGAATCGATTTTCGTTTAGTTTTTTTGTATCATAGATAATTTCAGCCCGAGTGTTCTTAGCCATGTCTCATGAAGATGTGATCTGATCTCATGATTGAAAGTATATGGTAAGGTAACCATAACCTGATCGGCCGTTTGAAGATGATCAGCTCTTGAATAATGGATGACCTTCCATTTGTCCTATCGATTAAAAATTTGGTACAGTGTTACTTCAATGATATTTAAAGTATATGGTAAGGTCTGGCGAATCGCTCCCGGGCGCTGAGCTACCTCACCGCCAGTGGTGCACCCTAAACAGGATCCGTACGGGCCATGGGCGAAGCGCGCAGTACAAGCACATGTGCGGCTGGACCGAGTCTCCCCGCTGCGACTGTGGCGCGGAGTTCCAAACCGTGGAGCACATCGCGCGCGACTGCCCCCGGCAAGCTTACCCCGGCGACGCTGATGACTTCGTTACTCTTCCGGCCGACGCAGCCAACTGGCTAAGAAACCTGGACATTTTGACATGCTAGTACTAGCATAGTACTAGCGTATTCAGTGCAGCCATACGAATAAATAAATAAATGGTAAGGTAACCATGACCTGATCGGCCGTTTGAAGATGATCAGCTCTTGTATAATGGATGAGAGGATCTAACTACCTTCCATTTGTCCTATCGATTTAAAATTTGGTACAGTGTTACTTCAATGATATTGAAAGTATATGTTAAGGTGACCATGACCTGATCTGCCGTTTGAAGATGATCAGCTCTAAAATAGTTGATAATATTTTTTTTATTATAATCGCTCACAGAATATCGTACATTATTGTTTTATTTTTAAAAATTTTTGACTGATTACTTGTTAATTCTATTAATAAGAGTTAAAATTATTATTTTTATTTTATTTGCTCACATACATAATACATAATCTCACGCCTTTTATTCCCCGGAGGGTTAGGCAGAGGCACCAGCTTGAGAGCTGGACCCACGTTTAGCCGAGTTTATGCTTTATTACCAACGTGACAAGAGGCCAGCTTGTCGCCGCGGTTATAACGACCACTAACTGCGGCCGGGACCAACGGCTTAACGTGCCTTCCGAAGCACGGAATCATCTTACTTTTCGGACAATCAGGTGATTCAAGCCTGCAATGTCCTATCCAACCGAAAACAACCACAACGTGATTTTTGTGAGAAATCAATATGTGGAGTTTTCTGCGGGGATCGAACCCACAACCTTCCGTGCCCTAATCAAAGGCGCGACGCGCTACGCCACTGAGCTGCGGAGGCGCCCATTTGCTCACCAAATCCCCAAAATTATTGTTATTCTGATTTTCATTGTTTTAGTTTTACGGTTTTACTAATTTTTGACTGAATGCGTTAATTCTAATCATAAGAGTTAAAATTCTCTTTTTTTTTATTATATTCGCGCATCGAATCCCTAGATAATTAATTTACTTATTTTAATTGTTTAAGTTTTGGCTGATTATTCGTTAATTCTTTTCTGAAGTGTTTAATTTCTTTTTTTTTTATTCGCTCTACGAAAGCGCTCAAACAAACGACGCCGACACCTGCGCTGCCACCGCGCCGCCGCCGCACCGCCGCGACGACGTCATGTGCGATGTTCAGAACTGTTCATGGCTAAACAAAATCGCGTTATTCGCAAGAAAGCTCTATTTCCCACCTCCACAACCTGCGGCGCCACTTTATATGCGAAAAAAAAAACAAATGCGCCATCCAGTCGCCAACAGGAAAAACATTTTGCAAATAGACAATCGACTAGATGAAGCATTTGTTTTTTGTTGCATAGAAAGTGGCGCCGCAGGTTGTGGAGGTTGGAAACAATTTTGCTAAATGTTTTCGCTCTTTTCGCGCATTCGTTTTTTCTTGAGAATTACCCGATTTTTTTGGCAATGAACACAGTCCTCTCGTGATAATTAGGTCCATGGTGTTACTAACAAGAGTACAGTGGAACGATAAAATTTGCATTAAATGCGCGGCGGTGGCGGTGCGGCGGCGTCGTCTGTTTGAGCGCTTATATTATTGTTTTACTGATTTTCATTATTTTAGTTCTACCAATTTTTGACTGATTATTTGTTAATTCTATTCTTAAGACTTATTATTATAATAATAAGTTTAAGAGTTTAAAAATGATTTTATTTTTATTCAATAAACACACTAGAGTTAAGAAGAGTGAAATACGACGAGTTGCAGCGTTTTTTATTTCATTTTGTTGTCTAAAAATTTTGTTCATTAACATTTTTACAAAAAAAATCTAAACAATTTTCTTTTCTTATCTTAAAATAAACACTCAAAACTGATGAATATAACGTATTTTATTACATTTACTAATGGGGACTGGGAATTATTAATAATTACCGGTAAATGTGATTAATTCAGTGGTTTTTATTACATTTACCGCAAGTGCCGGGAATTATTAATAATAACCGGTAATTATGCATAATAACCGCATTATTCACATTTACCGTAACATATACATTAAATCGGTAACTCTGTCTTTCAAAAACAATATATCACAATGTGGGAAATAGGTTTTTACGTACGCGAATTCATTTAAACTTTATTAAAGACAAATAATTTCGCCAAAATAATTAAAAAACGTGAAAAATTTTGAATTTCGCGCCATTCCGAGAGTTACCGCCTTAACAGAGATTATTCAAACTGTTGTTTGCGGACAATTCCACAGGCTTACCCGCGACCCTCCTGCTATCAGCCGAGAAGGACACCGGCGGGGTTTTAATGGGTGCGAACGCCACATAACCCTGCGGCTTCCCCCGGGGCTGCAGGGTACGGAGTTTCCTCGCCTTAAAAAACAAAGGAACCTAGGTCTCTAATTCCCTTAGCCTACATGGCTAAGGGAATTAGAGAAAATATTAGAAAGACTTGATTACATACATAGAATTTATTGAGGAATAAATAAACTACTGAAGACTTGGCTGTATGGACTATGTTCCTTTGCCTGCCCAGAATAGGCGAATTTAAAAAAAAAAACATTTTTTTTTCTGATGACGTGTGTGTCAGTCTCTTTGACAGTGACTGATTGATTGACTATTTCGATTTTCGTTCAACTCAACAACAACAACATTAGTTAGTAGGTACCTACCTAATTACTTACAAAAAACAAAATTCGTGTCGTGAAGAAGTGAACCGTTTTGTGTTTTTATTTTAGTATAATCCTATTAATAAGTCAGTGAAAAAGAAAGATTCCCGCAGTTTAATAAACAAATTGTGTACTGTAACCCGTGCCGCCTTCTCTAGATATCTTGCTGTACATATTTTGTCGTGTAAAATGGAGTACACAACCAAGGTTAGATTTTTCTTTGAAATGTTGATTTCCCTTTAAGATCACGATATTCGTAATTATTAGTTAATTAATAATAAGGAGGTTTCGGAAGTTAATTTGACCTTTGCACGCTTGCAGAATTTTCCAGAATTGAAGAATGATAGACTGATAAGAGCAGCTCTAGGTAAAGAAGTAGATAAAGTGCCAGTATGGGTGATGCGGCAAGCCGGCCGATACTTGCCTGAGTTTCAGGAGGTTCGGGCGAAGCATGACTTCTTTACTGTCTGCCGAACTCCTGAGCTGGCATGTGAAGTAACATTGCAGCCTCTGCGGAGATATAAGAATTTGGATGCATCTATTATATTCAGCGACATTCTAGTCATACCTCAGGCATTGGGTATGACTGTTGAAATGCATCCAGGATTGGTATGATAATTTCTACTAATTACTAGGAAGGTATACTCTGAAATAACAACCATCAAGGGATGTGTAATTTTATGTTGTACTAACCAGATTGCATTGCACACAAAACAGTTGTGTTTACACAAAACCTTACATTCATTGAAGTTGTTATATCTGGAGTCTTCTGTAATTACCTACTAGGCAAGCATTTTAATTAAAATGCAATTATATTATGTTCCAAGAACAATTAATCATATAAAAAATTAGGCCCTTTATTCATTTTTTAAAATATTATATAATTTAATTTTAGGGTCCAGTTTTTCCAAAGCCTATGATTGATCCATCAGAAATAGACCAACTAACAGAGGATGGTGCAGTTGAAAGGCTGAAGTATGTTGGTGAGGCTATCACCTTGACAAGGCACAAGATAGAAGGTGCAGTCCCACTTATTGGCTTTACGGGAGCTCCAGTAAGATTTATTTTTTACTATGCAATTAAAAATAGTTTTCATTTATCAATTTATTCTTCTACATTGATATTTTATTTATTATATGGATAAAAGTAGAAAAGCACCTGATCTACTACAATAAATCTCGTGTCAATTTTGTGGTGTAAATAATTAGAACTGTTTTTTTACACATTTACATGTACAGTTTCATAATGTTTTTAGTTCACACTTATGGGGTACATGATAGAAGGTGGTGGAAGCAAAACAATGTCAAAAACAAAAGAATGGCTAGCAAATTATCCCAAAGATGTGAAGAGGTTGCTGAGTTTGCTCACAAGAGTTATTGCTGACTATTTGGTAATGCAGGTATGTTCATATTTTTACTAATCTTATTTGTGGCTTCAGTTATGTAGACATAGAAATACATATAGAAGACAAATTTAAAGTACTATGACTTCATTTATGCAGCTTCTCTTGTTCTGACTACAGAACCACTAGGACTGTGAACCTGGTTCACTGTACCACTAGGTCCACTACACTACGCCCTGCAGAACTGGCTTCTACTGGGCCGAAGAATAGGACAGAGGTATCCCCTGCCCGTCGTAAAAGGCGACTAATAGGGGACCCCGGGGTCGTGGGTGCACGAGGCGGGTACCTCGTGCATTCATTCAACGGCCCCGAGAAGGACGGAGAAACGCGGGTGTCCCGTTTCCGTATTCGAGCGTTGGGCGGTCAATCCACGCTCCGGAGGGACAACCACCATGTCCCCCCGAGAAGAGGCCAGCTACAGCCGATGCGGGGGTGCGTCGCGGAGAATTGCCTACTGACCCGCGACCCTCCTGCTAACAGCTGAGATGGACACTGGCGGGGTTTTAGTGGGTGTTAAGAGTTTCTCCGCCTAAACAAAAAAACAGTCCACTACACTACTAGTGGAACTTAATAGCTGGCAATCTATAAAGTCATGAAGTTATTATTATTTAGATATTATCATCATTCAAATCATATCCACTGTCATATAACAATTCCCATTTTTCTAAGTTTTTGCCTTTTGTCAGTTTAGTTTTCCAACTCTGTTTTCCTGAGATAGGAATAATAATACTCAGCTAGTTCTTCCATGTATTTTTCCGCAGGTGGAAAGTGGCGCCCAACTGTTGCAAGTTTTCGAGTCGAGCGCTGACCACCTCACAAGGGAGACATTTGCAGAGTTCTCTGCTCCATACCTCAAAACTATTAGGAGTGAAGTGAAGAGGAAACTTGATGAGATTAAATTAGAGCAGGTTCCAATGGTAAAAGTATTCTTTGTCTTGTTGGATTGGTTGTTTATTAGCTTTTTTTTTTTTTTTAATAGTCTGTGGCTGTGTCCCACTGCTGGGCAAAGACCTCCCCCTCCCGTTTCCACGTTTTTCTCTCCTGTGCCACCTGAGTCCAATCGGATAAGTAGGAATCGATATCATCCCGCCATCTCCTTCTCGGCCGGCCACGTTTTCGTCTTCCATCAGTTGGCACCCACTCGGTTGCGATTTTCGCCCACCGGTCCGGGCCCATGCGGCAGATGTGACCAGCCCAGCTCCACTTAAGCTTAGCAATCGCAACACCAACGTCTGCAACTCCTGTTTTCGAGCGTAGTTCGGTGTTCCGATTTTATTAGCTTTAATAAAAAAAAATAGCTTATCAGGTTCAGTCACAGATTAGTAAATAGTTAGTTCAGTACAGGTTGTAACATATTGGAAATAAGATAGGTGACATTGCTATCAAATACTTTTTAATTATTTCTATCTACTATATCAAGATATATATTGGTACTGGTCCAGAGTTTTGGTTGATGCATCTCATCTCCTATTGCTTAAGACTTAAGAGCCAGTTTACAGCGATTACATCCATTTGCAAAAAAAAAAAACAAACAAAACTAAGGCAAATATCAAAAATGTGGCACAGTATGACACTAGATAATGAATGTAGCCAAATATTTTTAGGGCACTATTAGGTTAAAAATCAAAGAAAGCTACAAAGTGTTGCTAAAAGTGGCCACTTTTGGCAACAATCTGTGGATATTTTGTCCTTTTTACTTTGGACTTGACTGTGCTCAAAAAATACTAAGCAAGATTATCTAGTGTCATACTTTGCCACATTTTTGATATTTGTCTTAGGTTAGAAGATTTTTTTTTTCGCGAATGGCGCTAGCATCGCTGTAAACTGGCTCTTTAAACTAAATCTTGTGTAGGAATTAAAAAGTGGTTATCAGAAATTTAACAGAAGGGGAAGATTTAACTAAGTATTTAATAATGAGTTATCACTTGCAAAATATATTTTCAGACAGTATTCGCGAAGGGCGGCGGGCATTCCCTAGACGTGCAATCGCAGATGGGATACGAAACCATCGGGCTGGACTGGACGGTGGATCCCGTAAAGGCGAGGGAAGCAGTGGGCGAACACATCACGCTACAAGGCAATCTAGATCCGCAGGACTTGTATAAATCACCTGTAAGTATTTTATTGTAAGAAGTTTGTATTCATTGTAAGTAAACTGAAGTTGCTAAACCGGTTATTTCGGTCGCCGAGCAGCAACCCTTCATCATGGCGAGATCAAATTAACTCCTACAAAAGTGTTGACTTCCAAATATTGTCACTAATCAACCATAAAATAAATATTTACAATGCGTATGTACAAGAACTTTATTTATCTAAATGCATAGGTACTACAATACAACAAAAGTTGTTAGAGAAAACATTTGCACGTGAATTAATGTCATGAAATAAGTTTTGACATTAAAATTAATTACCTAATAAAAAAGACTAACTTTTAACTTTACATAGAGATAGATTATCGTGTAAATAAATTTCCTTGATGTACTTCGGTTGTTACAGGAAGAAATAAAGAAGTTGACAATAGATATGGTTCGCAAGTTCGGCAAGCGGCGCTACGTCGCCAACCTGGGGCACGGCATCACGCCGCAGACGCCGCTCGCCAGCCTGGCCGCCTTCACCGAGGCCGTGCACGAAGCTCTCTAAACATCAAACATCTCATACATATTCCACGGTTCACTGGCTGGGTTCAAATCACGCAATACCAAAGTAGGGTAATATGTACATATTGTGTGGTCCCAACTCTTAGCACTCCGCTCAACAATATCATGTTGTGTATGGAAGTACATGTCTGTAACCACTACAATACCCTGTTGAGCAAAAGGGTTCAATTCTGTCTCTAAGGTTACTTTAATGGCGCTCAAAGTCTGCACGAATACTGGCACTGTTATTTGGGTTGGAATTATATCTTTGTTTAAACTTATATTTTGCTTTTTATTTAATACTAGCTGGCACGGCGAACTTCGTTACGCCACAGAACTTAAGATATGTACAGTGGCGGACACGGTCGGCGTAACACTTCCGGTTTTTCTGTATTCCAAAATAGCTCTTGTTCTTGGGTAATACAATCTAGGGCTGACGAAACCATAGACAAATCTGTTACGGCCTCCTAGTCCGCCACTGTACTACTAAACACTCTAGATACTTTTGGCTCTATAGACTATGTTCTTTTGACTGCCTAGAATGGGCTATTAAAATAAAAAACAACAACAAACCACCAAAATATGTAAACAACGGGAAAAATGCACCTTGGGCTACATTATTCAAATTTAAGTAAGGATCCCTAATTATTTTGAAAATCTAATATAGCCTATGTCAGTCGGGGATAATGTAGCTTCCTACCAGTGAAATAATTTTTCAAATCGGTTCAGTATTTCCAGAGCCTATTCGTTACAAACAAACAAACAAATCTTTCCTCTTTATAATATTGGTATAGATGAGAAAATAGAGTAATTAATAATAATACTCAGTTCTGATAATAACATTATATTAATGACCTGATAAGATAGATAAATTACAAGTAACAGTAAATTACATGGAGTACGAAGTCTTCGCGTTCTGGCTGGTCGCTGGCAGGTCCTCCTCGTGGGTGCCCACGGCTTTCTTCACGTACTGAAAAAAAAAAAAAAAATTTAACATAGAAACCACTTTTTTGTGTGCGTTTCGTTTGCGCGGCCAAGGTGTTATTTTCGAACTTTGATTACGTCAAGATTTAGAAGCAATTTGTAAAAATTGAACCGCCCTAGTTCTCCAAACCGATCCTGCGCCAACTCCGGCCCGTTCTTCAGATGGGAATCGAGATCGTCCCGCCATCTCCTCCTTGGTCTTCCACGTTTGCGTCATAGAACTACTATGCAAGTTTATTCCGTAACAAAAGATGTTGACCTTTAATACAATTTAATTACATATATTGCGAATGCGAATCTTGCGTGCTAACAACATGCAACACACGGGAACCCAATTACATAATTGCAAGCTTCCTAAGGTTAGTAATATGTTTATGCTAGTATGTCTTATCTAATGTGGATGAGGTTCACCAACATATTGAAAAGTTAAAAGATAAATTAATAAACGAAGACTATTGAAATAACTTGGTGCCAATTAAAGTATGTACTGAGGAATATTAAAAAAAACACTAGAAGACAAGTCTGTCTTATCTCAAAAACCCAGGCTGACATCACAGTCAGTGTTTTGGAGTAAACTCCCCCGAGTTTGCACACGGACAAGTCGTTCCCAAATGCAGATTTTGCTAGCTCGAACCTTCTCATACTCCTCTAAGCGTATGCTTCACTGTCTTGCGGTCGGAATTCGACTGTGTATATCAATTAGGAGAAGGATGCGAATTCGAGCTGCGACTCGAGTGTGATTGTCAGTCATCAGTCCCTATTGTCCCAGTAGCAGTCTAGTCACCTGCGGGTTGACTTGTATCTGCTCGTCCATGTCCTGGATGTACTGGTGCAGCTTGGTGCACGCCGCCATGAGGCGCTCGAGCGCCGCGAGCGTGCGGGGCGAGGCGTACTTCTCCGGGCTGTCGAGGAACACCACCATGCCGTCCTTCTGGTTGATCATTGCGTAGATCTCGCCCTCCTCAATCTAGGTACAAAACATATTATGATTTTATCGAACTGGTTCCAATTTCTATTCAGATTTTGAAAATGTTACGAATATTTACACAAACAATTTTTATTAAGGGACATAGCACAGCTAAAGTAGCGCCACCAGCGAATAAAATTAATATCTTCTAAACTAAGGCGAATATCAAAAATGTGAAACAGTATTCCACTAGATAATGCAGCCTAGTATTTGCAGCCCACTGTTGTATAGCTTTTAGGTTAAAGACCAGAGAAAGCTACTGATTGTTGCTAAAAACGGCTACTGTTGGCAACAATCAGTAGCTTTCTTACATTTTTAACCTTAAAGCTATACAACAGTGCCCTAAAAATACTAGGCTATCTAGTGAAATACTGTTTCACATTTTTGATGCCTATTTCCCTTGGTTTAGAAGTTTTTTTTTTCTAGGATGGCGTTACTTTAGCTGTACTATGCTGTATTTTATATTGCTGAAGGAGGCACTTCTTTCAATAGGACTTTGGAATTTTTATTTACTTTCTCTATAAAACGCCATGTAAATGTAATCCCAAAATTAGTCAAAATCGAAAATCAACAAATTCATGATCTGTTTTGTACAAGAAGTTTTTTTTTTAGGGATTCCAACACAAAATAAAATTAGTTTCGTTCAACGACATTCTTTCCAAGCCACGTCCGCCAGCGACAGCGTCAGGAACGTCTTCGTCAGCCGCTGATGTTCTAGTATAGTATAACACTACCATGTTGAGGATGTAGGCCTCGGCCTGCGCGGGCCCGGCCAGCTGCACGCGCGCCGCCACGTCCGCCAGCGACAGCGTCAGGAACGTCTTCGTCAGCCGCTGGATGTTCTTCTTGTACATTGAGTTTAGCACCTGAACATGGATTATGATATGGTAAGTAGCCGTTTTTTTCGGTCGCTTCAATTAAGAAGTCATTTTGAACCGGAGCCGTGAATATGAACTGTGGCAGTTCAATTTCTTGCAGAGTTAAAATTTTAATAGGCTGCCTAGAAGAAATAGCTATCAGAAAAAATTGCCGTTTCGACCGCGCAACCAAGTTCTGAAACAAAAAACTGATTACGCTCACATTCTGTCGAAATTTGTCAAAACTGAATGGTGAAAACCAGGAATTTGTCAAAGCATAAATAAAGAAGTTATGAAGGTTTGATGGTGTCCGCGCGAACGAAACAGGGAGAACCGCGCGGACACCATCAAACCTTCATAACTTCTTTATTTATGCTTTGACAAAGTCCTGGTTTTCACCATACAGTTTTGACAAATTTCGACAGAATGTGAGCGTAATCAGTTTTTTGTTTCAGAACTTGGTTGCGCGGTCGAAACTGCAATTCAGAAAAATGGTTCAAGCTACTACTAAGTAATAAAAATGGGTGTATTTTATTGCATGAAGTTTATCAAGAATTGAAAATTAAATTATAGTAAAATACCATTATGATTGTTGTAAATAAATTTTATAAAACAATAATAAAGTAAGATTGTAACAAATAATATAAGCAGGTATACCTGATTGACCAGCCCCATATTCCTGTCCCGTACAAAAGCGTCGCGGTGCTTGGTGGCGGCGAGCGGCGTCAGCGCCAGCTCGTGGTAGGCCGCCGACAGCGGCTTCAGGAACCGGCACACCACTTGCGAGGTGTACTTGGGCATCGTTTGCACCTGTAATAACTCATTCACATAATATTTAACTTCAACACATTTTAGGACTAGGTTTTTTACAGTAGTAAGTAGTAAGGATTTATTGAGAGCACAGTAACAATAATATGACGCCAAATTATTCCTTGAAGATGTAACCAGACATTTCAATTAAATAATTATGTATGAATGCATATAAACGCGGTCTCCTGGGAGGTAGAGGTTGGTATTTGAAAATAAAAAGATTTAAACTCCAGGAATACAGTCACTTTAGTGCAGTTTTAGATAGTATGAATATGTTTTTCATAAAAAATAAAGTGATGTCTAAAATAAAATGTAAAAATGTAAGTAATCCATCCCTATTTTAGCAATTTTGAGAAAATTCAAATTATGTACCTAATTACTTACAGTTGGAAAAAGTTATGATTAATATACAATACACTTTACCTTTCCATGTAAAATGAGCGAGACTAGAATATACTTCTTATAGGCTTCCAGCATGATGTGTGAGACAACCATGGCTGGTACTGTGACCACGACTTCAAAGAAGTAGAGAGCTCTATCGTAGTTCTTCATAGCTGTGTAGATCATTCCTCCATAATAATAGTAAAGAAGGAAGTGCTTAGAGTCGTTGTTACCACCCAGCTAAAACACAAGGAGAACTTGAAAATACAATGACAGCATTGGTTAGGCAGATAAATAACATTTACTCATAAGTATTTTTAAACCAGATCAGACTAAAAAATTTAATTCACAACAGTACAAAAGTTAAATTAGCTAACTTTGTTATAATGCTTCTCCATTTGAAGTAGTCAATGGCTGCATGGGTATGAATGTCTTCATGCATGGTTCCACAGGGTCAATGTAGTGTTGGGCAATCTTGTAACTCGCTTCTAGGCACTCTAGACTCTAGAAACTACTTTATTTGACACATCCTTCCTTACCTCAGTACCAATGCCAGTGACGTCTGTGTCTAAGAACTCAATAGCAGGTTTCATGTTTTTGGACAGTAGACAGAGTTGGCAAAGATCAGCATGAATTGATGTCAACTGAGAGTCAAACAGCTGAATCTTTCTTATTGCTTTCTTTAGAATTTCAATCCCTCTGATGGATTGTTGGCTTTCTACCAGATAGTCTGTGAGGAGGTGGCACAGGTCTGCAACTGTAAGTTAATTTAATGTAAGTATAACATTTTTTTATTGTTAAGGTATAATATTCCACCTGTAACTAAAGTTCCCCTAGGTAAAGTATTTTATTGTTTAAATGCAACACTGTCTTTTTAAACATCATTTAATAGCCTTTAGTTTATATGTATAAAAATCTTACAAACTTACATAAATCAGGAGCAAATCGGACTTGTTCTCCATTGCAGTTGTTAATAAAATCATGTATCTGCTGAAACACTGTTGACCTATCAGCATCACTTGCACCCTGTTAACAAAATTAAAATTATTTAATATGGATTTTTTCTTCAATGAGTCAATTTCATAATCATTTCAATTTCCTGGAAAATGGAAACAATACCAGCAAAAAGGACTTATGGAAGTAGAATTAGTTAATCTATTTTAGAAGAACAAATAACCATACCCTAGACAATATGATGATTTTAAGAATTGGCAAAAACAGGGGGTCAAGTCTCATAACTAAAGTCGATCAACTTTAATGATATTATAAGTAAATTTCTAATCCATTGCCATTTTCTTTAGAAGTGTACCAGAAATGGTTTTTTTAAAGCATCAATGATTATTTGATAACCATTTAAAATAGTTCCACTAATTATAGGTAAAAATAAATGGTCATGTGCAAAGGCTCGCACTTTGAAGGTTCTATAAGTTTTTTTTTGTGTAAAATTGTCTAGCTTTAGCATAGTTTTCAGTATTTGTTATTGTACATTATGTGAAATTGTGATTGCTAATTATTTGGTGCCTTAACCCAGTCGGTTTCTCAGTAGAGGCTCAACAAAATTGGTTAAAAAAACTAAGTTTTTTGCATTTATCTCTAAATTTACATAATTTTTTGAAGTTTTTAATATTTGTTAGTATTCTTTGGACATCAAGTGCAAACATTTGATTTAAATTTATTGAGCCGTTTCAGAGGAAAATGCCTTTGACAGATGGACAGACAGAAAGACTGACGGACTGAATAGTCATATTAATAAGGCTCCAGGACAAATGATAATAAATACCAAGTTCCTGGAACTTTAATAAAAAATACTGTAAATTTTATTCAAAATATACCTGTGGCAAAGAAAATTTTGCAACTAAAACAGCCAGAACGCCCAGAGAATGTTGTTGGATATCCAAAGTTTCCAGAACATTATTAAGATGGGCACTGCTGCGCTGCAATACTTCGTCAGACTTTCCAATTATATCACATAACTCCCGAAAATTTCCTGTAACAATCATTTAAATAAACTGGTAAAATGCGCATAACTAAGACAAATTTTTATGCAGACCTATGTATAATACTAACCTGATGCCGACATTGTTCTTACATTATTTACAAATTGTTCCAAAGGAGATGCCATGGCTTGCGTTGGGTTAGTACCTACGTAATATGGTAAAATCAAGGGTTTAATGCTCCTGTACACTGTAATCCGCCAGTTCTGCCACTAAATGGATATTTAGGTATTTATTGTTGGTCGGTCGACCGGTTGGTAAGTTTTGAGGTTTTTTCAATACCAATTACATATATTTTCTGCCACCAGCGCAGCAATAACCGGTGATATAAAATATATTCTAAGAGGATTTTATTCCTCGCCCGCCGGCACGCACCACTACACAACACACACAGCACAGCAAGCAAACAAAATTAAATAAAACAAAACAATCGAAATCAAACGAAATTATCTGAGATCAGAACCACAGACCAACTAGAGATAATCGGAGAACACGAACGAAACCCTCAGAATAAAGACAAGCTTGTCTCTGAGACGAAACCACGGACCACAGACCAACTAGAGATACTACCACAGACCAACTAGAGATACTAATCGGAACCACAAATTAAATAGGGATACTGACGTATATCGGAACTAGCGAAAAATTCTCAGAGTAAGGAAAGGAAACCTCTCAGAGTAAGGAAACCGCTACGCTACAATAGAGTTAACCTATTTTTGTGTATTTGCCTACACTAATCTTTTTTAGAATGTAAATAGGACGGCGTCGTTACGACCAACAATCGTTCAAACGATTGAGTAATGTTTGGTCTGTGCCCGCTTTTGCCATGTCTATGGTCTAAAAAACGTCGTGCGGGATTCAAATAGTGAAAACCTAGTCGAAGCTATGTGAAGATAAGACACCAAATGAAATGTTTTCATATAAAAAAGTGAAATAGAAAACTTAGAATCGATTTGTCATGATGTCGATTGTGTTTGAATCAGAGCAAGAACTTTGGAAATAGGTACCTATAGCTACCTACCTACATACCTAGCTAATGGACTTAGTAAAGAGAGCGGGTTAGAGCTCGGGATACTTCGAACGAGGTTTTGTTTTATGGAAATATTATCATAGCTAGCTGCTAGGTATTTTCTTTTATTTGGTACCGTAGGTATTAGATTACCGTTTACTGTGTACATTTATATAGTTTGTAAGTAGACCATGCAATATTGATTGGTACCTATGGGGAGTGAGTGACACGCATTGTGGTGACCGCGCACCGAAAGACGCAGAGTAGGCAGACCCTTCACAAGGTGGTCAGAAGACCGCTATAGACTGCGGGATAACTCTGGATGAGAGTCACTCGAAACATGAACCGTCGGTGTGGCGATGTGTGGGGGAGGCCTGCGTCCAGCAGTGGACGATTTTCGGCTGAGATGGGTGGTGATGATGAACTCACTAACTCTGAGATGTCGAACCGGACGAGAGACCCGTCAGTGTGGTGATGTGTGGGGGAGGCCTACGTCCTGCAGTGGACGCCTTGCGGCTGAGATGATGGTGATTATGAAATCACTAACTCTGTTATGTCACACCGGACGGGAGTAGCTTAAGCAAGACCCGTCGGTGTGGCGATGTGTGGGAGAGGCCTACGTCCAGCAGTGGACGCATTTTGGCTGAGATTATGATGATGATTATGATGATGGAATCACGAAACAATGCTTCCATTTATTTTAATTGTTAATTTTTTATCAATAAGTCGACGTTTTCTATAGGAAAAGTTGATAAAAATGTACTTTTGCAAAACGACCTGTCGATCGAATAATTTGACGTTTAGTCGTCGCAATCCTATCGAAACGACATTCATTTTTTTACGATAATACCGATTTACAGACCAACGACGTCTGAACGATTTAGTGTAATACGGTTCGACGGTTTTGCGATAGGAGCCGGGTCGTCACTTTTAATTTTAGATAAAAACAACCTTCTACAACAAAAGCATTTATTTGACTGACTTAACAATTATTGTAAACATGTCAAATGACAATATAAAAAGGACACATATTTAAATATAGAATTCTAAAAAATAGTAGCACAGTAAAAAAAGGAAAGGTTCAACACCCCCCCGTGCTGTGCGCAAGTTAACCTTTTAACCGCCAAGCACTTGATATGAAGTAGTCACAAAGTTCTCCCACCACGCCAAGCACTTCTCTGGAAGTAGCTTACATTTTTACATTTTATGACCCAACTATATGTTCTAAAGAGAAAAATGCAATTGGATACTGTTCTTAAAGCTTCTATGAAGTAATTCATGTTAACAGATTTTGTGAAAAGTTAATAAACTTAGAATAATAAGACGATAAACTTTAAGAAACTTTCAAATGAAAAAAATAGTGTGCTCTCCCACGCCAAGTACTTTACTGGAAGTGGTCTAGTGTTGTGACATTACTCGGAATTTTCGATGATTCCTAACAAATATATTTTTTTAATTATTATAACTTTACACTTTTTCAACCATCTCATAACGTGTACGCATAGTGCGGACTGGAATAATATAATTTCTATTAGAATTTACTATTGATTCCTTTATTGTAGACATTACACATCCTCGCCTTTGAAAATGTCGACAACAATTAATAAGGTAGGCGGGCGGCTCTAGCGTAGCAACCCGTTCATCAGTTGTTTGATATATCCCGTACGCCAAGCACTTGAGGTGAAGTGCTGCTGTGACGTCACATACGCAAGACAAGTTTTTTAGTGCTGTGCTAAAGAGTGGACATTTTGGTACATTGTGTCTAGACTGTTGGTACGCTCAGCGTAAAAAATAGTGAAAGTACATCTACAGATGAATTGCGCTGCGCATTTTCCAATGGTTCTAATTAGAAACTAATAAAATATTGTTGAATTGAATTAAGTCAGTTTGGATTTGGTCGTAAAAGTACCTACCTACTAATACTACGTTTACTTCGAAACGTGTACACTTAGATCTACAAATGGTCATCACAGATTTTTTACAAACATCCATACATAGCTGGGTAAACGCTTAAATAGACACCATATAATTGAATATTATACTATAGAACAAAATCACGTCTTTTAAAAAAGCTTTCAACATTTTAAACGGTATTCACAAAGTAATAGGAAATACCCAGCAAAACTAAAAAAATAATATTGGCAATTAATTCCATAAATGGATTTGATTTGTTTGCTAAAGCTTTAGGTAGCAGTGCTCAGAGACAAATAGATGTCGCATTATGTTGTCTTTGTGTGTAAGGTATGTTGGAAAGGCACCCCGCCTATGCGTTTATGCTAAAACAAAAGCGTCGATTCCAGGTAAGAATACTCTGCAAAAAACCCTTTACAAAAATGTGATTTATGACTTTGTTTACCTTAAAAGTTATTCTTTCCCACGGCTTCTACTACTGGAATACAGATTTGCAGAGAACCATTGGGACCTTACCTCATAAGTTGTTTTTTTTGAACTAGTTAAAAGTACATTAAAAAAAACTCTACAACATATATTTGTTTACTAGTGGGTTTGTTAACGACCAAAGGTAATATTTTCTGCATTAAAGCATGAAACTTGGCACACTTGTTGATTATGTGGCCCAGACTGAGAATCGCCCGGGAGGGAGCGGGATACCCCCCTCTGGGGGGCGGGGGGAGGGGGTGAAGTTTTCTTCTACCGCGCGCGCTATCGATCCCTATTGCTGCTATTTTATAGCTACTAGGGCAAGTGTGGTGTCATTTTCGAAAAATTTAAGGATGAGGAATCCTTTTCTGGAACAATTTTTTTACATTTCTATACAAAAAAATTGGAATTTACCATAAAATAGATAATTTTCGACGCAAAAAAAAATCTTCTAATGTCGATATTTTTTGAATCAGTATAGATATCAGCAAAATAAAAATATATTTAAAAAGCTGCATTCATGCAGTTTTCAAAAATATAGGGTTCAATATACTTTTTGTTTATATTTATGTGTTAAAAAAAATAGTAAACACTGCGCGGAAGAGGTTGTAAAAATATTTAATGCCTAATTTCGGTTTAAAAATTACTTGGTTACTTCAAATTACTACCAAATACTGAACAGGCTCATTCAGCCTGTGATAAGTAACAACTTTCTGTATTCAAACATAGGTTGTATAGGTACAAAAAAAATACATTTCTCATACATTATCTACCCAATTAGCTGAAAAGTATGTATGAAACATGAAATTTTTGTGCTTTTGCCACTGGGAAGAGTTGTTATTTACGATATCGCAAGACAGCTTGAGGAAGCGAGAGCATCAGAAGTGGACCTGCATAAGTCCCGACGGTGCACTTAAAAACGAGATATACTTCATCCATCATGTCAACATAAAACCGTATATTGAAAGATGTATGTGAACAACGCGGTTAAAACCGGAAGCAATCACTGTTGGTACAGGACACATTGATATCAATTTTAAGCTCGAAAGGTCGCAACTGGTAAAGTCTACACTCAGACCGGCAAAACCGGCAGACCAAAACCCAAACTCGGAACTCTTTCAATTAGAACTCCAAAACCGTTTCGATTGCCTAGGGCGCAGCGTGGATGATGTAAATGATGGGTTCTTGAGAAGTTGACAATGCGGTTGGAGTTAATTACTTACTACTAAGCACACTTCATCTGATCGAGAAGAGGTGTGAAACGTCTCAGCAGACAACGGCACCGTGGAGGCATGCGGTTGGAGGTAAGTAACATCAACGTAGGATCTCATCATATCCGATCACGCAGGGAAACAGCTCTTTCCTTGTCCTTATCCTCCAGTGACCTTGTACTTTCTAATTAGGCCCGTTGTTTGCAGCCGTGTCCCGGTTCCGTTAGTTATCACTGGTAACGCACATTGTTCAAAGACTTGTCTTGAGGCACCTCTTGCCTCAAGACAAAACTTGAACCTGCCACTCGGATGAGCATCGTTCAGTAAGCTTGTTCAAGTTAAGCTAAGCATCCCGAACGATGCTCATCCGAGTTGAAGTCGACGGACGAACAGTTTGTCCCAGGTATGTATTCTTTAACAACTTCGAGTGTATTTAGTTTATGGTAGTCATTATCTTTGATTTGGAGTGGATTGAATTGTTCCTACATGGGCGCTAAACATTATCTTTGTTATGTCCATGTTCATTCGAATACCAACTCGATCGGAAGCCCAACTGAGGTGAGGACATCGAGCATTGTACTAGATCCTTCGCGGTCTGGGCCATAACTAGTAACTAGTGAGTAATGTTGTCGCCGTTTATAATGATGCCTAGTTCCTTCCAGTCCAGAGTCTTGAAGACATCCTGGAATGCAGCAGTTAACAGTTTTCGGGGAATATGATTAGCGTATAATGAAATTGAAGAATTTCTGACGGGCCATAAACGCTGGTTTTACCACTTGCCTTCTGAAGTTCGGCTGTGATGAAAGAAAGAAACGAAAAAGAAGGAAATCATTTATTTACAGCAGCCTTTGTCACGCAAACATAACATAACATAACAATGAGACATACATTCAAACATATTTGATGCGACTTTACATGCAGTCTTGTTGTTTGTAAGATGTTGACGGCCGAGATGTCCTCGGTATAGTGTCGGGTCCATGTTGCTCTCGGGACCTTATCTTGACTGTCAGTAATGGGTTGTCGTGTCGACGTGTATAATAGAAGTTCTGTCCATAGAACTTCTCGAATTCCCCCACAATCTCAGGTGTGGATATAGTAGGTCCTGCCTAGGTAAGCCCTGTAGGTCCGGGCGTAAGAATAGGTCTACGGTATACCCTGCCTGTCGTAAGAGGCGACTAAAAGGGGTCTTTGGGGCCGTGGGTGTGAAGGGCGGGGGCCCGACACACTCATCAAACGGCCCCAAGATGGGCGGCGGCACAACTTGTGGCACTGTGCCGCCGCAGCTACAAAGGCGAGCCGGGGAGGGAACAATATGCCCTCCCCGTGCACGAAGCTGATATCAGTTGAGCGTGAGAAGAACCTCGGACGCCAGTAATGCGTGGTTACCGGGGTCCTTCCCAAAAGCGCCAAGACGGCCGCCGGGGGGTTTTAGTGGGTGCGAGCCCCACATACCCCCGACGCTCCCCCGAGCGTCGGGAAATGCGTTAGGCATTTCCCCCCGTTACAAAAAAAAAAAAAAAGTGTGGATATAGTACTCTACAAACCATCCTCGGTCTTCAGCCATGCCTGGCTTTGCCGAAAAAATAGATCTCGAGCAAAAACTTTGGAGGCTTTGTTTCGGTCTATGGCTCTTCACCTTAATATTTTTTGTATAAAATCGCCTGATGTCTCTTGTAATTGATATAAAGATCTGTCTCTTCAGCTGCCTGCAGGCAAAGGCATCCGGTGCCGTTGTCTGCTAAGACGTATCACGCCTCTTCTCTATCAGATCAAGTGTGCTTAGAATTAAGTATTTACCTCCAACCGCAGCGACACTTCTCAAGAACCCTTCATTTACATCATCCACGCTGCGCATTAGGCAATCGAAACGGTTTTGGAGTTCTAATTAAAAGAGTTCCGAGTTTGGGTTTTGGTCTGCCGGTTTTGCCGGTCTGAGTGTAGGTTCTAACCGCATTGATCACATACATCTTTCAATATACGGTTATATGTCGACATGATGGATGAAGTCTATTTCTCTTTTTTGAGTGCACCGTCGAGACTTATGCAGGTCCACTTCCGATGCTCTCGCTTCCTTAAGCTGTCTTCCGATATCGTAAATAACAACTCTTTTCAGCGGCAAAAGCACAAAAAATTCCTTTGTTTCATACATACTTGTCAGCTAATTGGGTAGATAAATGTATGAGAAATGTATTTTTTTGTACCTATACAACCTATTTTTTAATACAGAAAGTTGTTATTTATCACAGGTTGAATGACCCTGTTCAGTATTTGGTAGTAATTTGAATTAACCAAGTAATTTTCAAACTGAAATTAGGCATTAAATATTTTTACATCCTCTTCCGCGCAGTGTGTACTATTTTTTTTAACACATAAATATAAACAAAAAGTATATCGAACCCTATATTTTTGAAAACTGCATGAATGCAGCTTTTCAAATATATTTTTATTTTGCTGATATCTATACTCATTCAAAAAATATCTTGATTAGAAGAATTTTTATTGCGTCAACAATTATCTATTTTATGGTAAATTCCAATTTTTTTGTATAGAAATGTAAAAAAATTTGTTCCAGAAATGGATTCCTCATCCTTAAATTATCCGAAAATGACACCACACTTGCCCTAGTAGCTATAAAATAGCAGCAATAGGGATCGATAGCGCGCGCGGTAGAAGAAAACTTCACCCCCTCCCCCCGCCCCCCAGAGGGGGGTCTCCCGCTCCCTCCCGGGCGATTCTCAGTCTGGGCCACCTAAGCAACAACTGTGCCAAGTTTCATGCTTTAATGCAGAAAATATTGGTTCCCATACATTTATTGGACTTAACAAACCCACTATACGTATGTAAATGAGATTTAAGAAAATTCCTGATGAAAATTAAAAAATCTATTTGATGAAGTGTAGAGGTTGTAAAAAGAGACTTTATAGTATTTTACAATTATTTGTAATTTTTAATTTAAATGTTATTTATGTCCTCAAAATTAAAACAACCTTTGATTTTACATAGTTCTTTATAATGACGTTTTGGATACGATGTTATCTATGATTGATTTATGGCAATGGTCGACGGACGAACAGCTACAAACATAAATTATATTAATTTTTAGATTTTAAATTTATAGAAAGTATAGTTTTAATTTTGTACATATTTGTATTTGAGGACGAAAGAGAATAATTAAAAAAAAAATAATTTGCCAAAAGAAAACTAAGTATAGGTACTATATATTTTTTTTATCCAGATTTAATTACGTATTTATTCAAAAATAGAAAGAATGCGCGTGCGAAGCCTAGATCCCTCTGGAGGGGCACGATAAGGACCGATGCGCTCGCGACACTATAGGCTCCGTCCGCCCCATTTATATTGTCTCCATAATGTAAGGCCCCTGCAAACGCAAAAGCGGAGCGTTTTTTAATGGTGGCGAAAACGCCAAGTGAACATTATTTTGTTGTTACGAGTGTTAGACAAATTTACCCAACAACTTCCATGTCCCAATACAACTCAATTTAATAAAGCTTGACGGCTATTGGTTTTTTCAAATTATAAGCTTTATAACACTACTATACGTTTTTTTAACTAACAACTATAGCTTTTGGAGTATAAATTGAGGTGTGTTTCCATGCCCATTGTCCAGGTATGATTAAATGAAATATCCCGCCACGCTCATGACAAAATGGTGCCTTAAACTGTAACGAGAAATGCATCACATGACATGTGACTCATGAACTTAAAATTATTAATTTACTTGAGTGAGATTATTTTGATTGGTACATAAATCGTTTTATTAAAAACTAGTCCACCCGGCGAACTTCGCACCGCCTAACCAATAACTATCTTGTGCACGTATTAAACTTATAAACCTTCCTCTTGAACTTGAACTCTATCTATTTAAAAAAAACCGCATCGAAATCCGTTGCATAATTTTAAAGATTTAAATACGATTAAATAAAAGATTAAAAAATATAGTACAAAAAAACTATCGACTCTGTGATTAACAACCCTTTAACGAGATCGAACTTCGCAGTTTTTGTGTCTCTCCAGCGCCGAGTACTTGATATGAAGTAGTTAGTGACGTGCCACCGCTTTAGTTTGTTATATAATTCAGTTGAAAGTAATCAGACAAAACTCCATAAAAGCAAATTCTAATTGGGTTCTAGCATTACAAAAGTTTAAAAAACGGGAAAATGTTTAGCTTTTCGTAAATTAATCACTCCATTGTTTATTTATCTCACATAAAAATTTTGGTTGATTTTGTGTGTCGATTGAATTTTGCAATCACTAATGTTTTTGAAGGTAAAATGCCTTGGCGTGGGGGAGCAACCTTCGTTTATTTCCTGCGGCGCCGAAAAGGTTAAGAATTAAGAATATGTACAGTGGCGGACACGATCGGCGTAACACTTCGGGTTTTACTGTATTGCAAAATAGCTCTTGTTCTTTGGTTATACAGTCTAGGGCTGACGAAACCATAGACAAATCTGTTACGGCCTCCTAGTCCGTGACTGTACAATACTAGACCAGCCCTAACATTAGCAGGAATGTGATCTGCTTTGGGTTGTGGAGCGGTTTGGTCAGTATGTCGGCAACCATGCTGTTAGTATGAATGTATTGAATGATGATGTTATGATCGGTGAGCGATTGCCTAATGAAGTGATGCCTAACATCTATATGTTTTGTTCTAGAATGATAAATGTTATTTTCTGTAAGTTTAATGGCCCCTTGATTGTCGGAATGAATCGTTAATGTTTCTTCTACCCCAAATACTTCCTTAATGAGAGATTTAAGGTAGATGCCCTCTTTGCATGCCTCCCCGAGAGCCATGTATTCAGCTTCTGTGGTTGAGAGGGCCACAGTTCGCTGCTTCCGCGACTCCCAAGAAATAGCTGCGCCACTCATCTTGTATACATAACCGGTGAGTAGTACTTAATATATTTTTTACTTTAAGAACTTACTTTCAGAAAATCCATCCATACTTAAATCTAAAATGTAATGTTTTTTTAAGATTTGTGACATGGATTTGAACATATTGTGTGTAGATCCGAGCTACCCCGGGTCTACACACGATTCCTTGGCATGGCAAAATAGCCCCTTAAAACCATATCTTGAAGAAAGAAATGAAAATGGGGAAAGCATGTTTCTTTTGGGTAAGCATGTATAATTTTAGTATATGTATTTATAGTTAGTAATTAATTGAAAAACAACAATTGCCATATCAAGAATAATTTGTTTAAATATAGGTGACAGTGGATACCCATTAAGAAAAATATTAATGACCCCTTATCTCAATGCAGAGGAAGGAACCCCTGAAGCCAACTATTACAACATACATGTATCAGCACGTAATGTTGTTGAGCGATGCATAGGAGTGTTAAAAGCTCGTTTCAGGTAATTTTTAATGAACTCTTAGTTATGCTTTAACTTACAAACATACAAATTTAACCTTTATTTATACTTAGATTTCTAGTAATTAGAACACTCACAAAAGTTTTTAACTGTTTTTTCTAGATGATTACTAGTTGCAAGGAAATTACATTACAGCCCTCTTGTGTCAGAAAACATTGTTAATGCATGTTGTGTTTTACACAATATTGCAAACAAAGCCCGTGTTGCTGTACCAGAGTTGTCAGCTGAAGAATCGGAAGCAGAGAGAGTGCAGCAGATACAACATGATGTTGCTGAAGAAAGGTAAGTCAAATTAGAAGATTAATTATTTATCGAAGTGGCGCTAGTTTCGCCCCTTAATAAGGATGGAAGACTTGGTTTCTAAAATATTTTTTTAATCTTTTAAGGTTTCGAAATGAAGCAGATGGTAATTATGCTGAAGCAACCCGTGAGCCGAGACGACGCCGTGCAAATATTGATCTGCTGCAAGAAGAGCTGCACAGCAAGCTCTGATTCGCAGATTGTGGATGGAAACAAATTTATACTTATAATTTATTAAGTTACTAGTCTAAAGGTACCCGTGACTGCGTTGCTTGCCGCCACATGTTTTACTTTTTTTTTCGTTTCATAATACATATATACTTACGGAACTTTCTTTACAGTATACCTCGCAGAACAGTAAAAACTAGGTGCCTTTACCTCTAGATAGTAAATATTTTAAATTCTATACAGTAGATACTTACCTAAGTAAGTACCTACTCCTACTTTCAATACGGATTGTAAAATACTTAATAAAAAAAATAATAGGATGATCAAACGAGCTCACCTGAGTGAAGTTCGATCATTATTGTACGAAGGCTTTGTATGAAGATGTATATTGTTAAACATGCAGCTTCTCCGAGTTGCTTGGCACCTTACGCGCTTTAAATCCTTCCCTATACTAAAAAAAAAACTACAATATTGATTGTCTATGGTCAAGCTGTCAAACGTCATTCTTTAGAGCCTTATTGAGCTTGATGACTGACTCACAACTTGGGTTACTTACAAATTGTAAAGGGCGGGCGGGACAATATACATCTTCATACAAAGCCTTCGTACAATAATGATCGAACTTCACTCAGGTGAGCTCGTTTGATCATCCTATTGTACATCGGCTTTGTATTCGATGTATATTGTTAAACATGCAGATGTTCAGAGCCAATAATAATATCTTAAAACAAAAGTTGTGAGGCTTCTATCGAAGATAACCCCTTCTAATATAGGAAAGGACAAACAGGTTTGTTTGAAAACTTAATTAAGTTGTTTTATATATCCTTAGTAAAGGAACATGAAAATTTAATAATACATAAAAGAAAATTTAATAAAGTTAAATGTAATATCAAATGTAATCAAAACAGGGCGTATTAATACCGCTTCTTAACTAAAACAAAAAGATATCACATGAATAGAGTTGTATTATGTGAACCTCTACATAGTTCAAGACCTACTGGTTTAGTCAACTGTCTGTCTAATGACACACCTTTAGACTTGGTGGTTGCTAGATGGCTTGTGTTTGTCCTGCAAACACCTTAACTTTCAAATTTAAAATTAAATTATTCTACATAGGATACAAGGTGTCTCTTATTTCAAGTCTCATATCATTATATTTATTAATATAGTATCCTATTCGCAAGAGGCGCAGGCAAAAAACAGTCCCCAAAAGGACAGACCAGTCCGCATAGCAAAACATTGTACGTAGCTACGTCATGCTACACGAGCCAGACTGCACCCTGCCGCGGCACGCCTTCGATCAGACCCATCATCGAAGCCAACGATGGAAGCCGCCAGGAGACGCACCCAAACAAGATCATATTATTTAAAAGATTTTACTCCCTTTTTACCCCAAAATAGCAAAATATTTTTGGTCCAGCATCCTATAATATTGTTGATGAGGTCACAGATTTGTGTCGTTTTTTGAAAGAATTAACAATGGGTTTTTTACGAATGTTTTCTCAAAATCACAAAAGTTTTACAGAACAGAAGTCTTTTCACGTTCAAAAGCTTTGATTAATTTAATTTGGTTTACAAAAAATCTAAGACTCAATGTCTTAACAATATCAGTATAACTTTATGTATGTTGAAGTCTGTATTTATTTAGTTCTAGTACTTTACTTTTTAAAAGTTAATACTTGTTCTGTGTAGCAGTAGCTACTTAAAGCTTGTAACATGACTAGTAAGTTAATACTTGTTCTGTGTAGCAGTAGCTACTTAAAGCTAGTAACATGACTAGTAAGTTAATACTTGTTCTGTGTAGCAGTAACTACTTAAAGCTAGTAACATGACTAGTAAGTCAATATTTGTTCTGTGTAGCAGTAGCTACTTAAAGCTAGTAACATGTTTTTTAACTGTCATTCACATTCACATTCAATACTTTAATCATATCTCATGTTTATATATTAATACTTTAATCATATCTTATATTTATTTATAAATAAATAAACAATGACATTAATATGGCAATGGTGGTAGGTCTTCATAATATAATCATCATCCCCTATTTTAGAGCCACCATTCAACATAAAATCAAATTTATAAAAATTTGAAGCACCTGAATTAACATTCTTAGGAGGAATGTCCATTTATATGGAACAAAAAACAAAGAATGGATCATTGTTATTTTAATTATTGTATTGAGTTTGCTCAATGCTCACCGCTGAGGACTCAATTATAATTTCTACAAATGACAGTAGTGGTACTGATATTTTAAGCCGGCATTGCTGGAGCATATCTCTGTTTCTATATTATCTGACAATGAAGCAGGTCTCTGAAAGGTGAAGATAATAATTAAGAAAGGTTTCTTTCAGGGTGTTGCAAAAACCAAAAAATAATCCATAACAGAGAACCAAAGTTGTGATGACCATCATTATGCTGGTAACATAGTTAACACTAGATACAGTAAATCAACATTCCAGGATTTTTGTTCCAGTTTCCAAAATTCACCCATGCATAGCAAGAAGCTGGACAAGCTTCTACTAATGTTACATATGAAGTGTCAAAAGTAAGTAAATTGCGAAAATTTTTAGGTTTTGCTGGGCATAAGAATACTGAATTTAAGATGTTTGACTAATTGAATCATTGTAATAATGAAAAGAGTTATTAAAAACTTGCAGCCTAAAGAAGCGAAAAGAAAAGGTTTGTCAGAATCATAGCAAGTAGAAATTAATTTTCTCTGCCTACCCCTATGGAAACAGGCGTAGCGATAAGTATGTTTGTACCTATGTATTATGTATGTACATATCAATGTACATAATATATGAACTTTTATAGAAAGTGTTTGGTCTAAACAGCTTGTAAGTACTCAAAAAACACACAACTGTTACAAATACCCCTTGCTGGCTCAAAAAACTTGGTACACATTTGTACCCAAATTCCATGTATTACATTCTAATGCTGTGAGCGTAGCAAATATGAGAGTAAATGTGATAATTAGATATGATAATTTTTGTTAACTCTTCATGCATTTGCATTTGTCTGTACATAATATGTATTTGCATAAAATTATATTTTTTCCATATATTTATAGAATAGATTTAAAAATTTACAAAATAAAGGCTTTATTGATGTAAGAAAGCTAAAAACCACTTTCATTATTTAAAGTGAAACTGTACGCATCCATAAGGATGTGTCTGGAACTCACGTAAATGTAAAAATCTTAATCTTAAATTATTTAAACCTCTAAATGTCCTGTGCAATAAACTGTACATAGTTTGTATGCGTTTGAGGGTAAGTATACATTCGACGTGTAAATATAACACTGTTATAAACTGATGAAATATTTCAAATAAAATAAACCATGATCACCGTTTTGGTACTTAGACATGATTTTTATATAACTGACTGGCTTGATTGTCACACTTTTAACAATCTGATTAAATTTTTGACTATATCCATTACTTAATTTATTTAATGATGGTACTGTGAGCAATGTTAAAATATTTTCAATGGTTTTAATTTAACCATAATACTGTGTTCTTGAATAAATTTTCAGAGTGTATTGATGGTACTCTGGGCAATGTTAAAATATTGAAATGGTTTTAATTTAAACATATTACTGAGTTCTTGGACAGATTTTAAGATTCTATTGAATGAAAAGGTGTAGTTATACCCTTAACATACAGAACCCAAAATAAACAAATTATAACACAGATTTTTCCTTTAGCTTAGGAAAAAAGTGGAAATAAGCTTGCCACCATGGCTTACCTCTATTTGTCAGAAGGAGCATGCCGCTTAGACAGGGCTACGTCTGGGTCGTCAGGCTGTTGCCTGCGAAACCCTATGGTGGTTCTAGTATTGGTAGTTCCTGGCTACCAGGGGTTTCATGGGTTTTCCCCATACAGCAGTGCAAACCAATATGGTAGTAATGGGATGGCCTGATAAAGTTTTCCCATTCAGGGTTTGCAGGTGGCTTTTGCATATTGATTTTTGCATTGTGTTGACTAAATTGTCATTGTTGCAATCTTCTGTTGAAGATCATGGCCAAAATAAGGAACTTGTCCCGCAGTACATCATTGACTAGATTTAAAGAATGGTTTATCTAGATTAGACATGGTAAAATTTATTCTTGCTTTTGTTTGAATAGAATGCAAGACAGAAAAAAACCTGACTGCATCGCAGTGGGGATATAAGTTTCAGCTGGTCTATGTTTTAACTTACTTTTAGTGTTGTAAGAATTTTTCCATAGCATGGCGGGTCCCAAAACAAATTGATTTTGTTTATTTTCAATTTCTTATACTTAGTTTTCTGGGAAAAACTCGTCCAAAAGTTAAGTTTTAGCTTATTTCTTTGGGCCAAATTAAGGTTGTTGGGGAAGTAGGTGTATCTTCCTCAGTGTCACTGATTGAACTGAATGTTTTGCCTACCTGTGTGGTAGTACATTGGTAGTATTAACTTGCTACGGAGAAGATAAGTTATCTCCTTCCTTTGCTCTATTGGCATTTGTGCCACATGTTGATTGTGATCCATCTGAGTAAATCTTTGTGATTTGACACTTAAGAAATTGTAGAGCACATCCATGTATCTCGTACACAGCCTGTGTCTTGTTCAGAAGACAAAAAATATTTTGCCGCCAAAATGTCTGCGCATCGCGTGCGCGTGCTTCGCCCTTATCAAACCAATAAACGGCTGCTTTGCCAACGAGCACGTCGATATATCGCGTATATCACCCGTGTCAATGTGAAAGGGCTTGTTTGTAAAGGCATGCGCCAACAAACACGTCGGTATATCGCGTATACCACCCGTGTCAATAGAAAGGGCTTGTTTGAAAAAACATGCCAACATGACACATTGTGTCTTATGAGGTCATTGGTACGTAACCAATGTAATTTTTAATTATACCAGAAGAATTCTCATCCTGCAGATCCTGCTTCGAGAAATTTTCCGAAGCTGACGTCCTTGTTGCAGGTTTTTTATTTCCCTGCATTCCACAATTTTCGGATCTTGTTCCGATATATTTCGAGTTTCCTGTCCTTTGACTTATGTTTTTGTACACATTTTCGTGTAGTTTTGCTGTTATTTTCACTTATTTTAATAAATCGGAACTATTTTTTACTAAAAAACAAAGCGCCGGTAACCACGCGAACACAAAGAATGACGTTTGACAGCTTGACCATAGACAATCAATATTGTAGTTTTTTTTTTAGTATAGGGAAGGATTTAAAGCGCGTAAGGTGCCAAGCAACTCGGAGAAGCTGCATGTTTAACAATATACATCGAATACAAAGCCGATGTACAAATATAAATAATCATATCTGTATTAATTTATTTTTTTAAATTATCAAAGCATTACAAAAATACTGTTTCTTTTCAACATCTTATCTAAATCTAAGCATAGGTAACAAAAATACTATTTCTAACATTATTATCTAAACTAAGCATAACAAAAATACTGTTTCTTTATAACATTATTATTTGCATAGCAAAAATACTACTATTTTTTTTTCATAGTTATCTAAGCTTATCAATAATAACATCCTTCCTTTGACTTAACTCTACCAAGAGCCAAGTCCTTATGTGACTCCATATATTCCACTATTAATTGATGTTGACCAATTGTCACCGGTTTGGCCATTTTAGGTAAATTCTGCTGAATCCAATCTAATTATCACGTTACGAAATTTAACGGTGCTACTCCAAAAAAAATAAACCTGGCCTAACTCGTTGGTTTTAGAGATAAACCACCGTCTTCTACCACAAAAACTTTTGAACCGTTTTAACAGTTGCCTAACTATAGACTGTCCTCGGGGCAGGTTTAGCACCGGCTCAAAAGACGCCATATTGTATTGTCAGCTGATTTAATTGAAATTTGACTGCGATAAGCTAAGTTTATTTTATTTTAATTGCAATTTAATGGACAGAATCTTATTTCTAATACATTTAATGGACATCGAACGCAATCAATTTTGCCCTGGATTCAGTTCTACGGTTCAGAACAGTTCAGATCTATGATATGTATGACGATATTCACTTTTGGAAAAAGTTCCGTCTCAGTAAATCCATTGCCGAAAGAAATAACCATGGTAGTGGTCTTCCTCATGATGTTTTTGAGGAGTGAATGATTGTGTGTTACATTTTCGAAGCCGCCATCAATCAGGAAGGTCAGTACCTACCCCTACCGCATCCCTAAAAATACTAACATCAACAATGTCTACAACTTATCTAAAACAACAAACAAAACCTTAAATACCTTCTACACTTTAAAGCCCATCTATCAGACTACTACCCTGATGTCAATGTAGTCTAATACTTTCAACAAACTAGCAAATTTAGCAAATCCAACATATCCCTAGACAGCAGACACTGTTGATGAGATAAAATCTGTTCTAGCATAATGAAATAAGTTCTATAGCTCTGTGTATTTTTATTACAGGTCCAGGACTATTCTGGGGACATGCATGGAATATCCCATACCAGAATATCTTTTATTTGTTTAAAAAGTTTATTGGTTGTGTAAAAAGCAGATCTCGGTGAAGTGACACTGCTGTTTGTTAGAGAGAAAGCACCGATGACTCCAAGATATTTTGTGACAGTGCAATTATGAAGTGTTTGAAAAGGAAATAGTGCCATATAGTGGAACTCTATTTTTAGAGTGTATTACTTTCAGCAAAAAGAGAATGAAGATCGCCTACATGTTGTGTGTTTATCTAATATTTTTCTTTACTATACTTAAAAGTTAATTTTTTTTTCTCTTGATTACTTGTTTTATGGTAACTTAGTATTAATGATAATAAAGGACTTTTTCTCCAAATCTCTGCTTTTCCAATGGTTCAATGTCAGATACAGTACACAGACTAATTAGTAGGAGTAGGATTACTAATACAAATATTGCTGTTGCCAATGAAAATAAGAATGAAAATCACTTTGACATGTGATATGTATACATTGCATGACAGGTGGATCTCTACCTAAATTACCTGCAATCAATGTATACTAACATAACACATGTCAAAACTATTCTCATTGCAAACGGCAATAGATCCCTATACTGGTAAAATCGAGCATAAATTGTAACATGTAAGTAATCAAAGAATTTGCTGACCTAACCATCACAATGCACCATGCAAAGTTACAGTAGTTTATGCTCGCTAGGCATCCACACTATGAGAATTCTGTAACATTGCATAATTCACCGGGACAGCGTAGACAGCTAATCCATTGATTACATGATACATTTAAGATAACAATGTGAAACACATTTTTTTAAGTTTAATACTAAAATAAGAATTTCACGCTCACATTCACCAGTCTGCATAACATTTTTTTTTGAGGGACCTAGTTACAGGTATAATTAGATAAGTACCTAGTGAAAAGGTAGGTTAGTAAGAAGGTAGGCAGGCATACAGGTATAAAGCTGGTTTCCAGTGCTGGTTAGTGCTAGTTCGAAAATATATAATAAATACCTGCGCTGAAATAAGGGGCTTGTTGCCAGAGCGAGGGTTAGCCCAGGTATTTTCTATACATTTTCCAAATTAGAACTGAAAACAAGCTTTTTACGTGAATATGGCCTAAGAGAATAGAAAGCCAATGTATACTCAATACTTTATTGTTTCCACAAAAAACAATCAAATGTAATATTATGTGCCTTTATTCTTGTCTTTTTACACCTCAAATCGGACAAATAGTAATCCTGTAATTCAGTTGTTTTAATATCTTTATCTTTTATAATTTGTTTTATTATTTGGCCACACAGGGCTAGTGGGTTAGCTCGAACTTTTACTAGCTTGTACTCTTGAAGTAAATATTGCAACATTGTACATAACCATTGTCCACACGACGATGTCTATTTCTGGAATAAAATATTACAAATTAATAAAAACCTATTATTTTACATGGCTAATGACAGCATTATAAGAAAATTTAACTTTTAGCTTGTTTTGAATGATTTTAACCAGGTACAATTTTGTGAGTTGACTTTGTCTTACCTTTGCGTCTTCGCTCCAATTTTCTCCTTGCCACAGCTCCTGGCTTAAGATGCAAAGCGACCGCTTAGTAAATCTAGCTCCAATCATGTTATTTTATCGTTAATTAACTCTTTTTTGAGTAAATTAAATTAACCTGTTTGTTTTGTTTCCACGAATTTTTTACACATCCTGCCTGACATGTGGCACCACAGACCAACTACACTTTTTTTCAAATAACGTACAACGTTTCGATATTATACACCAACAAATTGTAGTGCAACATCTTTTTCATACAATTTAAAGATCAAACTGAATTAGCCGCTGATGTTGTTTTATGGTTATAACGGAAAAGTCAACCATAGAGTAAGACAACCTAGTGATGTACTCCCAGCATGCCGTGGCATGGAGCTAGTATTAGTGATGGGTTACTCAGTAATTTAAATTGAGGACTCGTGAGGACCTCATTTGGCTAAATGAGGTCCTCACGAGGACCCCTCATTTGAGGCGAGGCTTTTCAACCCAAAAACAGGCCTAAACCTACCCGCAGCGGAAGTTCCGCTGCGGAACTAATCTTACAAGTTATTTACATAAGATTTATTTTTGCTTTCTATAGACAAGTATATAAATGCAATGTAATAATAAAAATAATAATGATTTTATTTACTATAAAATATAGTTTACAGACTTAAATTATAACTTACAAATTGATATATTGCAGGTAGATTTAGATATTTGTAAAGGAAGGGTTTAAATAGAATATAGAATAATTTTTAAATAGTAACCGTCTTATTCATAAAGATACAGTAGATTTTAAGTAGCGTTACTGGATTTCTACTTCTTTGGTTTGTTGTATGGTAAATACGTGACATCCAGTCTAAATTGACAAACGTCAAATAACTAAAATGCACTTTAACTTTTTATGAATAACAGGGTAAGTATTTAGTTTAAATTGTGATTAAAAATTACAACACCATGCAATGTAATACCTAAGCTATCCAATAAATAATTGAAATTCAAATAAAATAAAATTCATGGGCTGAATAGCACTCTGCCTGGCCTGTGGGGTGTTCTCGAAGGCTGGCTATATTCTTACCGACAAAAAGTCATCATGATACTATTCTCGCAGGCATACATGTAGGTAAGCTAAATAATAAGAAGAAATATAAATAATAAAAGGACACTATAGTTTTATTTTTTAAAATAACTAAATCTAAATACTATATGAATCGGTATCGTACAGTCACGGACTAGGAGGCCGTAACAGATTTGTCTATGGTTTCGTCAGCCCTAGATTGTATTACCATAGAACAAGAGCTATTTTGCAATACAGAAAAACCGGAAGTGTTACGCCGACCGTGTCCGCCACTGTACCTTCCTATTTATTATTCTATCTTAATAGTAAATTTCTGGAACATTTACATTTTTCTGTTTGCTAAATAATAATAGCCCTTTTTCCAATGAAAAGAATAACTAACTCTTGAACAAGGCTATACCTCCCTCACTCACTTTGCCTAGTCCTCATTTATTGAGGTTCGTACTTCGTTTCGTTTACTTGTCGTTAAAACACAATCCTCACGCCTCACGACTCACGCCTCACGCCTCAAGACGCCTCACGCCTCAAGACGCCTCACTCCTCCTCATTACTCAGGCCTCCTCACTCCTCACGACGCCTCACTCCTCACGACGCCTCACTCCTCACGACGCCTCACTCCTCACGAGCCCCTTCACGAGTTTTATACGAGGTACTCGCTCACCTCACTGTAACGAGCCCCCTCAAACGAGGCCCTCACGAGGGAGTAACTCATCACTAGCTAGTATATTACCGGTTTTTACAGTGTGGCCAGAGGTAAAATAGTTGAAATCGAGTTCGGTAGTGTAAAAGCAGCAAAATTGCTTTTTAGAACTCGGATCAGTTAGAACAAGGAGTCGAAATCTTTTGAAGTAGAAACAGAGTTCAGCCACGGTTTTTGCTTTTGGTCCGGTCTTGTTAATCAGTGGCTGAACTTCTCTTTTTGTGGTGGGACCGTAACGGTGCTACTCCAAAAAAAATAAACCTGGCCTAACTCGTTGGTTTTAGAGATAAACCACCGTCTTCTACCACAAAAACTTTTGGACCGTTTTAACAGTTGCCTAACTTTAGACTGTCCTCGGGGCAGGTTTAGCACCGGCTCAAAAGACGCCATATTGTATTGTCAGCTGATTTAATTGAAATTTGACTGCGTTAGGCTAAGTTTATTTTATTTCAATTGCAATTTAATGGACAGAATCTTAATTCTAATACATATAATGGACATCGAACGCAATCAATTTTGCCCTGGATTCAGTTCTACGGTTCAGAACAGTTCAGATCTATGATATGTATGACGTTAAATTCACTTTTGGAAAAAGTTCCGTCTCAGTAAATCCATTGCCGAAAGAAATAACCAGGGTAGTGGTCTCATGATGTTTTTGAGGAGTGAATGATTGTGTGTTACATTTTCGAAGCCGCCATCAATCAGGAAGGTCAGTACCTACCCCTACCGCATCCCTAAAAATACTAACATCAACAATGTCGAAGGGATATTTGCTTCACGCAACCCACCGAAAACTTATCTAAAACAACAAACAAAACCTTATATACCTTCTACACTTTAAAGCCCATCTATCAGACTACTACCCTGATGTCAATGTAGTCTAATACTTTCAACAAACTAGCAAATTTAGCAAATCCAACATATCCCTAGACAGCAGACACTGTTGATGAGATAAAATCTGTTCTAGCATAATGAAATAAGCTCTGTGTATTTTTATTACAGGTCCAGGACTATTCTGGGGACATGCATGGAATATCCCATACCAGAATATCTTTTATTTGTTTAAAAAGTTTATTGGTTGTGTAAAAAGCAGATCTCGGTGAAGTGACACTGCTGTTTGTTAGAGAGAAAGCACCAATGACCAAGATATTTTGTGACAGTGCAATAATGAAGTGTTTGAAAAGGAAATAGTGCCATATAGTGGAACTCTATTTTTAGAGCGTATTACTTTCAGCAAAAAGAGACTGAAGATCGCCTACATGTTGTGTGTTTATCTAATATTTTTCTTTACTATACTTAAAAGTTAATTTTATTTTCTCTTGATTACTTGTTTTATGGTACCTTAGTATTAATGATAATAAAGGACTTTTTCTCCAAATCTCTGCTTTTCCAATGGTTCAATGTCAGATACAGTAAACAGACAAAAAAGTAGTAGTAGGATTACTAATACAGTACTAATATTGCTGTTGCCAATGAAAATAAGAATAAAAATCACTTTGGCATGTGATAAGTATACATTGCATGACAGGTGGATCTCTATCTAAATTACCTGCAATCAATGTATACTAACACAAGTCAAAACCATTCTCATTGCAAACGGCAATAGATCCCTATACTGGTATAATCGAGCATAAATTGTACCATGTAAGTAATCAAAGAATTTGCTGACCTAACCATCACAATGCACCATGCAACATTACAGTAGTTCATGCTCGCTAGGCATCCACACTATGAGAATTCTGTAACATTGCATAATTCACCACGACAGCGTAGACAGCTAATCCTTTGATTACATGATACATTTAAGAAAGCAAGAATATATTTTCATAACAATGTGACACACAATTTTTAAAGTTTAATACTAAAATAAGAATTTCACGCTCGCATTCACCAGTCTGCATAAGATTTTTTTTTTGAGGGACCTAGTTACAGGTATACTTAGATAAGTACCTAGTGAAAAGGTAGTTAGAAGGTAGGTTAGTAAGAAGGTAGGCAGGCATACAGGTATAAAGCTGGTTTCCAGTGCTGGTTAGCGCTAGTTCGAAAAATATGTAATACCTGCGCTGAAATAAGCGGCTTGTTGCCAGAGCGAGGGTTAGCCCAGGTATTTTCTATACATTTTCCAAATTAGAACTGAGAACAAGCTTTTTACGTAAATATGGCCTAAGAGAAGAGAAAGCCAATGTATACTCAATACTTTATTGTTTCCACAAATCACAATCAAATGTTATATTATGTAAGCCTTTAATCTTGTCTTTTTACACCTCAAATCCGAAAAATTATAATCCTGTAATTCAGTTGTTTTAATATATTTATCTTTTATAATTTGTTTTATTATTTGGCCATACAGGGCTAGTGGGTTAGCTCGAACTTTTACTAGCTTGTACTCTTGAAGTAAATATTGCAACATTGTACATAACCATTGTCCACACGATGTCTATTTCTGGAATAAAATATTACACATTAATTAAAAATTATTAATTTATATGGCTAATGACAGCATTATTAGAAAGATGAAAGAAAATTTAACTTTTAGCTTGTTTTGAATGATTTTAACTAGGTACAATTTTGTGAGTTGACTATGTCTTACCTTTGCGTCTTCGCTCCAATTTCCTCCTTGTCACAGCTCCTGGCTTAAGATGCAAAGCGACCGCTTAGTAAATCTAGCTCCAATCATGTTATTTTATCGTAAATTAACTCTTGAGTAAATTAAATTAACCTATCTGTTTGTTTTGTTTCCACGAATGTTTTACACATCCTGCCTGACATGTGGCACCACAGACCAACTACACTTTTTTTCAAATAACGTACAACGTTTCGATATTATACACCAACAATTTGTAGTGCAACATCTTTTTCATACAATTTAAAGATCAAACTGAATTAGCCGCTGATGTTGTTTTATGGTTATAACGGAAAAGTCAACCATAGAGTAAGACAACCGAGTGATGTACTCCCAGCATGCCGTGGCATGGAGCTAGTATATTACCGGTTTTTACAGTGTGGCCAGAGGTAAAATAGTTGAAATCGAGTTCGGTAGTGTAAAAGCAGCAAAATTGCTTTTTAGAACTCGGATCAGTTAGAACAAGGAGTCGAAATCTTTTGAAGTAGAAACAGAGTTCAGCCACGGTTTTTGCTTTTGGTCCGGTCTTGTTAATCAGTGGCTGAACTTCTCTTTTTGTGGTGGGACCGTAAAAGTTTAATACGACGTTAGAACTATTTTCAAAGTTTTACACAGTAGGTAAACGCAGTTTTACGCATTCACTAACTCGAACACAATCGACAGCATGACAAATCGATTCCAAGTTTTGCTTTTCAACTTTTTGTCTAGAAACATTTCAATAAGGTGTCATAACTTCGACTAGGTTTTCATTATCGAAAGACTTGAATCACCTGCCTCACCTTTTTTACCATAGACAAGGCAATAGCAGGCACAGACTAAATTGTTTGAACGGTTGTAGAAAGATTGTTGAACGGTTGTTGATCGTAACGACGCCGTCCTATTTCCACTCTAAAAAAGATTAGTGTAATATGTAATACCATTTTTCTTAGAGTATACATTACAGCTATAGAGGGAGTACATCCAAGTGGGAACAGTAGACACAGGTGAGAACAAAAAGGCGTTCCCGCCGCGAGCGTCTATAGTCTGTGATGATTGCTTGTACCGTGCGGTCCTGGAGATATTTTGTTCGTATTTCGCCGTCACTATGGTGAAATGTGCAGTTGATTGTTGCAAAAATGATAACAGAAAACACACCAAATCGAAATCAAGTGTTACATTTCACCGGTAAGTCGATTTTCATATTTATTTTTATAAAAACAATTCAATAATCGCGGGGTTGAAGGAGACGCGAGAGGCGGGTACGCACAAGCCCGCCTCCACACCGCACCTAACCACACTCCCCACTTGCTCCCCACTCGAGATTTTAGTGATGTGCCGCGACCAACGTTAGAGTCGATGTTTTTTTATCAAATGTTTATAATCTGCAGAGTATATTAATGTAACTGTATCACTAAAATCTTATGATAAGATCTACTATAAGATATAAATATCAATCGGGGTTTGTTTTCTCGCTAAAACTCTAGCCGGCCGGGCGGATTTAAGGTGGAAACTCTCGGTATGGCGCAAAATTCATAAATCTTTGTGTTTTTTATTTATTATGACGAAAGTATTCGTTTTTAACAGACTTCAGAAAAGGAGGTTATCAGTTTGACTTGTATGTATGTATGTGTGTTTGTCCGCGATTGTCTCGAGTTTGGCTGAACCGATTTTGATGTGGTTTTCACAAAAGTATTTGTTACATTCAGGAAAAGGTTTAAGTAGTGGCGGACACGATCGGCGTAACACTTCCGTTATTTCTGTATTGCTAAATAGCTCTTGTTCTTTGGTAATACAGTGACGAAACCATAGACAAATCTGTTACGGCCTCCTAGTCCGTGACTGTACCTATTTTATTGAAGGCAGGGGTCTCTTTTTGTAAAAAGGAAATTATAAATAACTAGAGGCTGCCCCGCGGTTTTTCCCGCGCAGATTTCTCATAAATACAAAATTCCCGTTTTTTCCCGTTCCCGTGGGAATTTCGGGAAATCCCTTCTCTGCTCACCTACACTCCCTAAGGAACCTACATGCAAAATTTCAGCCCGCTACGCCCAGTAGTTTTGGCTCTGCGTTGTCTGTCAGTCAGTCAGTCAGTCAGTAACGGAAGAGTTTTATTGAAAATTTGAATGACTTTGCGTATCTAAAAAAGCCGTTTATATATTGAAAATTTGAATGACTTTGCGTATCTAAAAAAGCCGTTTCCCACATTGGAACGTTGCAACGGTTTTGGAAGACAGACCTCCTGATTTTGTGTATGTATTGTATAGGGTGAAAGACCAAATCAAGTTTCTTATTTAAACACAAAATCGGTGACTCTGTCTTTCAAAAACGATAATATGTGATAATAACGATTAGTATGTGGGAGCTGGTTTTTCACATGCGCGAATTCTTTTAAACTTTTTTACATACCTACGCGGAAGAAGAGAGAGCTAAACTATCAGTAGGTACTGATGAAGAACAATCTTTCATCAACAATAAACAAAATTTTGAACAAAATTTCATCTTAATCGTGAAATTCAATTTTTTTCGCATTTTTTAATTATTCTGGCAAAAGTATTCATTTTTGATTAAGTTAGAAAATTTGAGTTTCGCGCCATGCCAAGAGTTACTTACCACCTTAAAGATATCTGCTTCAAAATTGAGTTGTAAGATTTCATCCGAACAATCATTCATACATACATTGCAATGCAATTTAAATAAATGCTTTTAAAAAACATAAATTGTTAATAAAAAAAAACATAAACAAAACGTTGTTTTTTATTTAATAAATCAAATAGCTTTCCCGCAAGATTTCTTCTGCGTAAAGTATTAGATGCAAAATAAAACCGGTAAGTATACTTATGCACCCAATGCAAATAACTTATCGACATCTCGTTAATTGGTACGTAAGTAGTTGATTTAACATCCCTAGCTGTCATACACATATCTCTATAGGTATGTATAGCTCATCTGTCTACACTGCGCACTGAGTGATTGACTGTATAGGCTTGTTCTTGTGTTATTATTATTCTGAGCCATTTTTGAATAGGATAGAAGTCGGACGATCAGCGGTCGTTACGAGGCCGTAACGGCCCGAAAAAATATGGGAATCAAGCTACTGGTCGGTGGACGTCCTACGCTGCCCATTGCCACTTCAACGAGCTTATCCGCTTGGCTATGTCGGTGACCCTGGTTTCTCTGCGTATGTCCTCATTTCTGATTCGATCCCGCAGAGAAATCCCGAGCATAGCCCGCTCCATGGCTCGTTGAGCTACTCGGAGCCTGTTCATAAGCCCTATAGTGAAGCACCACGTTTCAGAACCTTATGTCATCACTGGCAGCACACATTGGTTAAATGCCTTCGTCTTCAGGCACTGAGGAATATTGGACGAGAAGACGTTGCGTAGTTTCCCGAACGCCGCCCATCCGAGCTGGATTCGGCGATTGAACTCCTTCTCGAAGTTGGACCTACCTAATTGGATGGTTTGTCCTAGGTGTATGTACTCGTCGACTCACACGTCACACTTAGTTACTACAAGTTAAAGTCTACAACACCCTGTCACACACACGCACTTACTCCCACTCACCAGTCACCTCACCCTCACCACCAATATGTTTAATAATAGATAATTGCTTCTCGACATAAGGTCCCCTATTAAAATTTATTTATAACATTTTTAATTTCACAGCTTACAAAACAAAAATTGCAAAAAAAGGTGTCATCATGAGACATGAAAATTTATTAGATACCTATTGTTCCTTCATAAACTCAATTTAAGCTTGACTTATAATTTCATAAAAGTTTGGTGCACAAATAAAAGATATAAAGTGATTACAATCATTGAAAAAGATTATAATTAAAATAACTATAAAATGCTATATTTGTTTTAAAACCAGACATAGTATTATTATCTTATAAAAGGGGAAATTAGTGTTCACTGGTACTATTCAGGCCAAAAACATCATTTAAAATGTGGCTGAGCCCATGTTCTTCTATGTACTGAAAAAAATCTTTCATATTGGCATGTTTGCTGACCTTCGAGGATGGGTTAGGGAACTGGATTTCATGAAAACTATTAAATCTTTTTTCTGTTTCTGCATTGCATTCAGGAAATAATTCAATTTTCCTCAAAACAATTTTTTTCCAGTTCATGTTCTTGATTTCTTTCCACCATTCCTTACAAACACTATCAGCACCCTCTATGCAGATGATTCCTGGTTTACCAGGCAAACAGAATCCTGAAAGTAATAGTGCCTTAGATCTGCTCAATATTTCATCTCTCTTCTTCTTATTGTAAATGTGATGAGAGTGAATCCAGTATCTGGCAAAGGAGATTGACCATTTTTGTATGGACGCTGGACCAAGGCTGCCCAGCATTGAATCATAGTGCATAATGTTCATTAGACTAACAGTAGTCTGTAACCTAAAGCGCTTAAGAATCTATCCAAGGAATATTGAAAAATAATCTATTTTACATTGACGAAAAATCCTAACCAACAGCTTATTTTAAAAATAAAAGACGGTGTATCATTTAAAATATCAACATTTATTTAAGGATAAACATTTTAAAATACCATATCAATCGTCATCATCATCGTCGTCTATAATTATGGAATCTAAAAATAAAGCAGGGCGCCTCACAACGTCTTGGTGCCTAGCCCATCCCAAAAACCAAACTAGGCAAACAACGTGGGCACAACTGCCGATCGTTCTTCGCCCGATATAACATGAGCAGCAATAATGTTGAACAGAATCGAGCCCATTATTGTTCTCGTCAATTAAAATATAGCAATGATACACTTTTGCCGATGTATGTCTGCTCTTTATGTGCGCTCGAATCAGTTGTACGTTGCTGGTTGGCATCGAAAAATCGGAGAGGTCGTCGAGGCGACCGACATAGTTTTGAATAATAAATGTAATGACAGGTTTTAAAAATAAGATAGATAAGCGCACAGTACACAACACAACGGTTCCAAGAGCGAAGTTAGACTGCAATACAAACAAAAGGGCACGTGCGCAAGCACGCAGGTATAGCGAAACCCAGCGTGCGCGAAAGAGATAGGCACATACCAAATCTGAATATGAGCAAGAGAGACTTTCGATTTCTCTAAATTCTGGCAAATCACTCTTTATTTATCATTTTCATATAGAACTTGCTACAAAAAAAAGTTGCTTCGAACGAGACTAGTGAGGTCGGAACCGGACTCGGGAGGTAGAATAGGTAAGATAATAATAATATTATTTAACATAAACGATAAAAAACTATATATCAAATGTAAGATCACCAAAAAAATAAGTTTTAAGGTACTACGTATATATTATAAATCCGTGGTTTTAATTTTTATTTTTTATTTTTCATATATATATCTCTTCATGTGAAGAAGAAAAAAAATATTCACATGCGTGGGCAGCATTTGGTCCAGAATGGTCAATCTCCTTTATCCTCAATTTCATTTTCTTTTGTAGTTTCTCTTTTTTCAGTTTGAGAATCTGCATCAATAAGGACATCTAAATTTTCTTGTAGCCATACCAGAATTGTGTAAACACATACATCCCCTTTGTGATTATTTTCAATGAAATTATTTAGCTTTTTGTTTACACTACTTTCTTGCTGACGGTTCATCTGGTTACATCTTACAGAAACATCTGGCTTTTCTGTTTCAGGGTAAAACGTTGGTAAATCTACACAGACTTCTAATTTCATTTTCATTAAATGCAAGTTAATAGTAAAATCTAAATGTGATGGAGTAAAATCTGATTGTGCATTAATAAATGAATTTATTTCATCAATACTTTTGGAATTATTTAGCATTATCTCATCACGATTCAGATACATTGACATCAATAGTTCATATTCACTTAATTGTTGCAACAAGTTGTTGCTAATAGTTTTTCGAAGATTACTTTCAAGTGGCATCTGTAAGGTCATTTAATAATTAACTATTAATTTAAAAACACTAATAAACAACACTGCGACATCACAACGTGCGCTGAAAGCATGTTCTATCCACAGACCGTTCTATCTATTTTAATTTACTATCTTATGTACCTAATAATATGTCCTAGTTTAAATTTGTATATTTAATTTTAACTTTTGAAAAAGAAGGTACCTACCTTGGTACAGGGGTGGTCTAGGTAAATACCTAGGTACCTACCTACCTATTTAAATAGTAATAAATAAGACCTAGGTAGGTATGTCAAAAGGAACTCAGAGTAAGGAAACCATAGATATTTTTTTTTTTTTTTTTAAATTCGCCCATTCTGGGCAGGCAAAGGAACTTAGTCCATACAGCCAAGTCTTCAGTAGTTTATTTCTTAATAATCAAGTCTTCTGTAGTTTATTCTTTGTTTTCCATAACCTAGGTTCCTAACCTAACCCATTGAAATGCGAGGGTGGTCTCGCATTACAATGTTCACTCGGAAGTTTTCGAGGGACATCGATCAGAATTGTTCGGGAGCGCCTTCCTTTATTTCTCATTTCGCTACACAGTTTTCCATAAAGGGCACATTATTACACTAATTCCACCACACTAGCACAATAATAGCCACGAAAAACTAATTTAGAAAACTAAGAAACAAAAAGCCCGACATCTTCTTTTCATTTCCCCCCAAAACCTCCGAAACCATAGATAATATTGAATATACACAAATAGATATGCGACTCTGCATTTTCGACGTCAGCGCCCCAAGCGGTAATTCTCCAAACCACATCATACAACATATATACCTATAGATAGGCACCTAGCTAGCTTGGTAGGTACCTATGTAGGTATTTTATTCATATAGACATCTTTTTTAGGTTGAGATTAATTTCACAAGCGGACAGAAAGTAAAATGTAAACTTGGTTACATTTTACTTTCTTGCTTTACAGATTAATCTCAACCTTAAAAGATGTCTGCATGCTTATTATCTTACAATAAATTCTTAGGCAAAATGTAACTCAAACTTAATTTAAAATGAAAATTCTATAGGTATTTAATTAATAATATTTATTATTTTCTTCTTTTGGTATAATAATCATATGCAATTTTTTGAAAATCATCTCTATATAATCATAGCGTTTACTCTTTGAAATTCTATTTGTGTGCCTACACCATGTTTTCATGTTTGCTTGAGGTATAGTATTGCGATTCATAGTGGGAATGGCAAAATTTTCTGTATTTGAATATTTTTTTGTTGTCCAGTGCCAAAATATCACCACTAATACTATTCAACCATGTGCGGAATCTGTCTGGTTGTCTCTCCGGGTTCGGCAAACTGTGTAAGACTATATTATCCAAACCTGAAATGAATATGAATACTTAAGCCGGGTATTCATTAGGCAACATTTGTTTATAAACACTGTTTATAAACAGTTTATAAACAGTGTTTCACAATGTTTCATCATCTCTGTAAACAGTTTATATACAAAGGTGATGCAACATTGTTTATTAAACATGTTGCCATGCTCCCCACTTCGAGTGGAGAGCAAGACGAAACGTCTAGTTTATAAGCAAAAGTCAATAGGTGTGGACGTGTGTTGCGCGAGTTTATAAACATGGAAGTAGTGTGGTCCAACAACCAGGTTTCGATGCTCATAGAGCTTTACCAACAGCGTAATATACTTTGGGATGCTTCAAATAAAGATTATAAAGATAAATTAAAAAAAAATGATGCTTGGGCCGACATTGCTGCAGAATTGAATATGTCGCAAAAGGAAGTGGAAACAAAGATGCATATTCTACGCTCACAATTTTCTCGTGAAAAGAAAAAACTTAAGTCATCAAAAAGAACTGGAAGCGGTGCCGAGGAAGTGATTAAAAGCAGATGGCAGTGGTATGATCCGCTACAATTTTTATTACGTGGTGCAACGACATCTGGAACATCGGATACAATGGGAACGGTGAGTACCTACATTTTTATATTATTTGCTAAGTTGATAATATTAATGTAATTTTTTCATCTTTTCAAGGTAACGGGTTAGTAAATTTTAAATCAAACACAAAACTCTAAATTATAATCAGAACTTTATTTGGAAAAAAACAGGTAGGTACATAGGTACCTACTATTTTAAGTATTATGCATGAGAATTTTGCCACGGCACACTACCTTCTGGACTAATGAAATATTCAGCAAATTGATCTCTTACAACCGTAGCAGCTAGTGGGGGATGTCTTGCAATAGGTTGTAAATCCAACATGCTGTTGTGAGGGCCGATTTCTCTTCGCCAAAAACCTTCTATAATGTTATATTCTGAGTCTTCATAATCGAATGTTCCTGGTGGAGTATATATAGCCCGAGACTGTTTATTGCGCCTCAAAAAGTTATGCAAATATACACATGTCATTGTTACAATTTCACAAGTAGCAGGCTTAAGAGGTATGGCTTTTCTGAAAACGCGAAAGACAGCACATAATATGCCAAACACATTTTCTACTATCCTTCTTGATCTGGAAAGACGGTAGTTGTAAATGCGCTTTATAGTTCCACGATTGTGAATACCAGGATAAGGCTTCATAATATTTTCGGATAAGGCAAATGCGCTGTCCCCTACTATTACATAAGGTAGATTCGGACCATTTGGTAAAATTGGTTGTGGCTGTGGAATATTCAAATTGTTTTGAGTAATTGCATCGTAAAATGGAGTTTCTTGAAATACTCCACTGTCGGAAGATCTGCCTTTAGCACCACAATTCGCATATATAAAGTTGTAATCTGCATCAACTATTGCCAGTAGTACAATGCTGAATTGTTCTTTATAAGTTGAAAAAATCACTGCCAGAGTTAAATAGTGCTTCAATAACAATATGTTTTCCATCAATGGAGCCGATACAATGAGGGAAATTCCATAATAATTCGAACTGGCGAGCCTTGTTTTTCCATTCTTGTTCAGTACTTGGAACCTGTAACCAATTTAAAACAATGATTTACAGGATGGCAGTGCCTCAACGCAGCCGTCAAATACACCGCCAACTGTGCCGCCGCCACCGCCAACATCACAACTGCCACCGCCGCCACCGCCACCGCCACTTCCACAGTCAAACAACTCCAAAAAGAGGAAGTGTGACGAGAATCTCAATGAAATGTATGAAATTTTGAAAAGTGCCAAAAAGAAGATGGAGGAACCTAAAGACGAATTTGAAATTTATGGCCAGTATGTGGCATCTGAATTGAAAAATGTGAAAAACCAAAGAACACTGTTACAGGCCAAGTATTACATAAATAATATATTGCTACAAGCGAGAATGGGCAATTTCGATAGTAATTATTTTGGTGGATATCAAGGCTATGGAGATGGATGGCTCGGCTATGGCGACGGATACCGCACCACATCATCAACGTCGACATATGCTGATGCATCTACACCAACGCAGACACCAGAACCCCAAGTCCATACTGCTACTGGTGACGAGTTGCGCTTTAGTAATCTTGACGAAATAGTTTCCCAGTTGGAAGATGACACACAATAAATAAATTGATGTGATTTGATTTAAATATTTGATAAATACCTACTTGAGTGATTTGAATTTATTTTATTTTACTCACCTTTACATAGTCCTTTAAAACTTTTGTCAATTCCTGACAAACTTCTCGTATAATCTTGCTGATTAATTGTTTTGATACTTTAAAAGTATATGACAGTGAGCCATATGAGTCACCTGTTGCAAGAAACCTTAAAGTTATAGCTAGTCTTCTCTGGGGCTCAATAGGATGCCGAAATTTCGTTTCCTGTTTTGTTATGGCTGGTCCAATCAATCTCAGTAAAATTTCAAAATCTGATGTTGACATTCTCGTGAAATTTTGAAAAGACCCATCAAATCCACGAAGGTCATGAAATACATAACTTCTATTTAAAAGATAATTTCGAATCCACCACCTTTTCTTCTTTTTTTTTCTAGTAGCACTCTTATGTAATATTATATAAGCAGCACAGAGCATCACTACCTCCTCGGGCGACATCCTGGCAACAACTGAGAAGTGTTGACTGCCAAGTTTCAGAAACAGTGTTTACGGTAAACTTGTTAATAAACCCGTCATAAACAGTTTATTAACAAATGTTGCCTAATGAATACCCGGCTTATTAGGATTTTTGTTTATTATTGTTAATGGTTACTGTACTTTTAAAGCCATTATTATGTTTGTGAAATAAGTTTATGTTTGTCATTACAACCTAATCCGGTGATGTGATTTTGATCCCCTGAGGAATGCTAGAATATTTAAGGCTTGTTGCTAATCATCAGTTCCGTGCTTCAGAAGATATGGTTCGTCCGCCCCATATACTTTACAATACTTCTCACTGAATCTATGATACATTATGAGCTAGGAAAGAATCTGTCTATTGTACTTATTACTAACCTATTTTATTCCATTAATTGCTGTTTGAATAGAATTATGTGGAAACGATACTAAAATTTAGAATGATGGAAAAGAAAAAAATAAACATTATTGTAGGTAGGTACTACGAGTTTTAGAACACCCTGGTACGCAACACCGTTGAGCAAGTTGGTTTTCAATATCAAACGGGATCCAAATCGCCAGCAAAATCAGAGTCCAGTAAACAAAGCAGCGTAAAATCGAATAAGGGAAAGATATCGGAGTCCAAGAAAAGCCAAGTCGTCGAAAAAGAAAATCCAAAAAACGCATTGTTCAAACGAAAACAAACAACAATTGAAAAAAAATGCCCGACCGGCCGGAAGGTGTCGTCATGCATGATATTGTAGTGCTGCCATCAATCGACTATCGATTAATAAAGAGTAAAAATAATATACAGTATGTACAGTGGCGGTCTAGGATGGCGTAACACTTCCGGTTTTTCTTTAATGCAAAATAGCTCTTGTTCTTTGGTAATATAGTCTAGTGCGAACGAGAACATAGACAAATCTGTTACGCCGCCCTAGACAGCAACTGAACATAGTATGTTCGGTATGTTACATACCCAGCACATAATCAAGAAAGAAGAATATGCAGAAAGCCTAAAGCTTAAACTATGCAGAGAAAATTTTAAATAACAACTTTACAACTATGCCAAGCCTTGGCAAAATATACATAGAGTGATTCAGAAGAAGGTTTGTATGTGCGATACAAGCACATTATTGTAAAAAGTTCGGCGGTTAACAACAAAATAGTTCCTAATATAACATAAGTAAAGCGATGTATTATTTTAGGGGCACAAAAGTTAAAATCCGAGCACAGTGTCAAGGTTTCAAGAGTTTATTCCCGAGGGAATTATAGCTTGAAACTTGAACAAGCTAGCTAATGTTATATATTATGTATTTTTTGTTTCATCCAACGAGAAAATTTTCTAATCTAAAAAATAAAAAAAATGAATACCTAGATACCTACCTACCTAATTCTGTTGACCTAAATCCACTTCACTTCAATCACTTATTTTTGTTACAATAAATTTAGTGTTACACAAATGCATTTTCGTACATTCATATTTGGTCAGACAAATCAATAAATAAACAATTAATAATAATATATCAGGTAACTATTGTAAAATGATTGAATCATGTTCTACGGGGGGAGAAGTTTATTGGGCCGGTTATCTGGTTCTGGTGCTATTGCGTAAATAGTACAGTGTGTCCGAAGAAGTTATATAACTTCCCCGGACAGGACACTATAATATTCCCCGGACGTATAGCTAGACTACAGCTAAACTCTAGCTCTGCTACATGTGCTTACAATCGATAGTCGATTTTACAATAGGCCACAACACTGCGTGCTAGGTGCAGATGGTTGTGTTGCAAATAAAAATAAAATAAAGGGTTACCGTTTGATAAAAAAATATTATTTCTCAGCGACATCTATCGTTGATTCTCCAAACTACTATTTTTCCTTGAAGTTGTAGCGGAAATCTTTTTTGTTCTAAGCTATTTGGCTGTGAAGGAAACCGCCGCTAGGAAAGGAAACACAGACCAACTAGAAAGGAAACTGCTGCGCTGCTACGAGAAAATAAATTTGTTTTGTTTGTTTGCGACTGCAATAATGCATGCAAGCAATCATCAGTTCACAACAACAAACAACAACATCATAGATAGAGCAGTAGCCTGATTCCCGTATTTTTTCCCGACAGTGTCGTAGCGAGGCCGTAGCGATCAACCAAATCGGTTACGGCCTGACCGTCGAACCGCATTACACTAAATCAGACCTCATTCAGACAGACGAACAGGATGGAAGTCTGACGATCAGCAATAGTTACGAGGTCGTAACGGCCCTCAAAAATATGGGAATCAGGGTACTTTTCATCCATAAAGAAGATAAATTTTATTGGTTATTGTTTTAACGTTGGTTCCGAAACCACGTGTTTTGTTAGCGGGCTTTTAAACAATAATCCAATAAACTTATAATAACCGTACAACGTTGCCCGGCTTTAAGCCCACCCTTTTATCCTAATTTGTGAACTTGACAATAAATCCATAAAGAAGAGTAATGGAACATTTTGGATGGAAAATGAAGTTGTTGTTTTTACTAACTTCCCCACAAATTTTTCTTTATTTTCTCATCTTTTAAAACAATCGGCCCGGCCGTTCTCGAGTTTCAGCGAGACTAACGAACCACGATTCATTTATAAGTATAATATATAGTAGAAGTTGATAGATAGATAGTAGAAGTAGAAATATAGTTTTTTTTTTATTTAGGATAGATTGTTCATTGAAATGGGAGACTCATGGGAGTCTAAACTACTTTTGCATTTTTATGAGATTTGCTAGAAAAAAGATTCTACTTATCACTTGGCCGAATGGAATCGAAAATCATAAAAAAAAAAAATTTTTGAAATGGCTCGTTGGTCTGTAACTCGTAAATCCCTCAGAGTAAGGCTCAGATTAAGGAGGAACCGCCGGTAAATCGGTTCGTAATAAAATGAATGTCGTTTCGATAGGATTGCGACGACTAAACGTCAAATCATTCGATCGACGGATCGTTTTGCAAAAGTATGTACCTTTTTATCAACTTTTTCTATAGCAAACATCTTGATTAATTAATCAACTCATTTAGTAAGAAATAAATTATTACTGAAGACTTGGCTGTATGGGCTAAGTTCCTTTGCCAGCCCAGAATGAGCGAATTTAAAAACTAAAACAACAATCTGTGAATTCAATCAATCAAGCGTGAATTTGTTTTGTTTGCCGGTGGTTGTGGACAGCGGCGGTTTCCTTACTCTTTTTGCCTTTTGCTATTTGAAAAAGCTTTTAAAAATCATTATAATAACAGTGTTTTCTTTATTGACTGCTTGCTAAGCTACTCAGTAAATCCTAGTAATGTTTCACTGCGGAATGAGACAAGTCGAAGAAAGACATGTCGCCAACAAAGTCGATAGAATGGTATGGAGTGATCGGATCGATTTACTGGCGTTGAGCAATTTCAAAGGTATTATACAACTAAGATATAAAAACGACCCACTGACCGTTCTTTGAGCTCAGCTCCAGAAAAAACACAAATGCTATCCTGTGTATATATCACGTAGTGAGGCTCAGTTACCATTCATTAAATGTATGTACCTTTGCCTTATCAAATTACTAACTTTATGAGCGGGCGCACTGCTCCAAGCAACGGCCACCTATTACCAGTGGCGGTTGGGGCAGTGGTCTAGATGTGTGTTGGTTGGACTTGCTGGCAACTTTTGGTGGTCTTAGAACCTCAGATGCAAATCATACTTAGGAATTAATGTGAGTTTTCGGTCGGTGGGTCGTTTTATTCTCAGAAAACTGTTATTTTTCAATAATGCTACTGTTACTTTTACATCTTTTATGACCTACATACTGTAGATATGAGTAAGATTAATTGCTAAAAATGACAGTTTTCTTTTGTAAAATTTCTATTGTGGTCCAATTATACAACTGCAGGTGATGTCCAAGTGCACAGACTTCACTGGCAGAAGGTGTGGAGCCTACCTCCACCAAATGAAGGTGATCTGGTTGCAGCTATGGCTTGGAGACCTGATGGAAAGGTATTTTTTTTTTTTAACAATTTAAGTTTTAAACCTCCCTCATACTGTTACACATTTATTGTACATTTTAAAAAATCACACTCTGACTAATAGATGCCATGAGCGGAGTGATAATTTGTGGCTCTGTCTGTGTGATTTTATATTTATATAAATATAATTATTTTAAGTACTAATATAAAATTATTATTTTAGGTAATTCAAAAATATAATATTTTGCAGTATTTTTCCCTTATTTTTTTTTAAAAGAGTTGCTTATATTGCACAGGTTCTAGCCATAGCATACAGTTCTGGCTGGGTTTTCATAATTGATATTGAAGACAAAGAGGTGCTAGACAAGTTTTACCTAGATGAGACAACTGAGCTTGACAAAACTTCTAACATCATCACCTGCATGAGGTGGCCTATGATGCCTGAGGATAAGGAGGGTAGTCAAACCGTCTACAATATTTATGTAAGTAGATATCACACTAACCTTGGATAATGAAATAACATATTAAAAAAAAAGAAATAGTTTTAATATGTAGTGAGTTGACTATTTTTTATTTAAGTATATTAAGTTTTTTCTTTAATATTTATGGATGTTTAAATTTATCCAGGATGATGCTTCAATATTTTTACCAAAATTATCATCACTGAATGACGAGAAACCTGAGGGAGGAACCTCCGAAGAAAACACAAAAAATTTCAAGGAAGTCCAAGAGCAGACACAATTAAACATCCTACTAATTGGCTTTGGATTTGGAGATGTGCACATGAGAATATTTGGCAAGTTTCCTTTAGGAACACTTAATGTGGGTAAAATTGTAGGAAACAAGGTTGGAGACTTCAGAGTTTTAGATGTTAATTTAACTGATGATTTCACTGCCATGCAAATTATTTATGAAGACAAAGAGGCCAATATTATTCTTGCTACCATAATAAACACCTGCATGCTCTCAGCATGCGCAAAAGATATTCTAAATGTGGCCAACAAGCACATTCAGATTTATCAGCTGATATCATACATGGATCAGACGATGGCATCTATAAATGAAGCATGGGAAACGATTCTACTGGAGATGGATAAAAAAATGGCAGACTATGCTGCATCTGTCCCTGAAGGAGGAGTTTCTGCTGATTTTTTAGAACTTTTAATGCTGGGTGAGTTTTAAACTGATATAATTTCCCAATTCACAATATAAATTATTAGCAACAAGGTCTTGTTTCATTCACACCAAAGCATACTTATTGTTTGTAAACTTGTTTGTTGGCATAACAAGTTTCGTAAACGAAAGCACTTCTAGTGTTTCGTCATCCATTTCATGCAAATTTAAGGGTATTTATTTCTAGTTGAAATCAAACTATTTATGTCTCCCGTAAAGTATTTTACTATCTTGTTTCTTTCACTTTCTGGGGTTTCAATTCAAATTCCACACAGGATCTCGTTTTTTTGCGTCTCTTGCGTTACTCAGGGTAAATCTGAACCAGTGAGATTAATCTCAAATTCAACAGTAAAATTTTAATTTTCTTTGCCTGTTACAGGAGCCCCATCAGATGAGTTGGAAGTATTCCTGCTGCAAGAGCTCACAGCAAAAGGATTGAAAAAGTTCGGAAGTTCAGTTGAGATGAGCTACTCGGCCATTCAGAAGTTGGTGCTGAAGCAACTCAACATTGTAGGCCAGAGCCTCATGTACTATCTGTGTGAACTGAGGGGCCAAACCAGGGTACCTGACAGATATAAGGTACCTACCTGCCTTAATGAATCATTTTTGTTCTGTTTTTTTTTTTGTTTATTATTGTGTATATTAGAATTGTTATTTTTATATACACACATCAACTTGCATTTAAAGGTTTTTTTTTAAATTGATATGATAGGGTATATTTACTAGACTTTGTTCAAAAAAATATATAATTAATACGACAGGGCCTGGTGGGAATCCGCCCAGGACAGGACAGGGAAGTCTTGAAGGAAGGGAAAGAGGCCTTTGCCCAGCGGTGGGACAGAGTATGATAGAAATAATATTTAATAAACTTTTTATTTGTATAATTAATTTGCTTGTTTCAGATAATGGGAATAGAAGAAAGTGTTGTAACAGAATCAATAAAAGCTTGCTTTGCTTTTCTTAACAAATGCCTGGAGCTGCAGCAAGTGATCGACTCTTCCATGCGCAACTATAAGACATTCTTTAGGTGGCTTTTTGTTGTAATAGTGCGACTGCTGGACGAGCAGACGCCAAGCGAAATAGTAAAGATCACGCAGCAAGACCAAATGCACATAGCAGAGTTCCTCTACAATTTTGACAATGTCATCACTCAGGGCGAAACCGACAAACAAGTAAAGTTCAATCTCGAAAAACTTGGCCAGTACCTTCAGAACCAAGAGTTAAAAATCCTACCAGATGACGAAGACAATCCTTGGCACAATTTCCTAAATGAAAACCCTTGTTTTCTGAAACATAATGAAACAATATTTCACCCAACTGAGTTTAGGAAATACTCCCTTGTCCAACAGCAACATCATCTTAAAAAAGCGATTGACAAAATGTTTGATATCTCAAGTAATGATTTTGGATCACATTTTTATGTAGCAATCAACTTAAAGTGCTTTGATTTTCATAGTCAAAGCAGTCAGAATTGTCTGAAAGTTTCTCACATATATGATGCTGCTAAAAACAGGTTCATGTTTGCAATGGTCAGTACACAAAATGTTAATGACGGTTTGCATTTCATTTGTGTAAACAATAAGGAGAATGATACTTCTGTCCATGGCATAAAATACTACTTCTCGAAAAAACTGCTTCCAATAGAGAATGAGGACTTGATCATGGATCCTGTGCCAATTATAGACCTGCAGTTTTATTCCGCCGAGTACTTGTCCGTGCTTATAAACCACCCGCATGTCTCGGATAGTTCAATCTTTGTGCAGTTTCCGGTAAAAATAGCGATAGACAATACAAACGAATTGAAATTACAACAATGTCTTGAAATGAAATCACACCTAATGATAATAGATAGTTTATCTCGCCGTGATATATCACCACTGCTGGATCAGAGTCTATATAAAATAATGGATAAAATGGATGGATTAAAAGTATCAGTATCTGGAGGTCGTAAGGTCGCGGTTGTACTCTCAAAGAGTCAAAGAAGAGTGAGAGTGTTTGAAATGGAAGCCGATGTAGATGATGAGAATGAAGACGACATAACGCCACTGTCCTTGAGAAGTGACGCAAGTGGTATCAGCCCAAGTAAATCTGCCTTGAATGCTACAACAGGTTCTGAAGATATGGCAGGAGAGAGTAACGACTGATTAGAAGAAGAACATCAATTAAACATTAATAAAACCATTTATTTACACATCTAAGAATAAGTGAACCAGACTGTTTATTATATCTAATGTATGTATTCATAATGTACACAATAGTATGCTTTGCTATAAGTAATGTAAACATTACATATCTTATACATTAATTATGATAAAAGCCTTTTCAAACTAAATGGAATATTGATCTGCATTTGTTTTAATAAAATAAAATTTAAACTAGACTACACTTTTAATTTATCAAGTTCTAAGTCCTTGACTATATAAGGCTTCTTTGTGGGTGTTTTATTTGAATATTTTCAAATACAGAGTTAAAATCTGTATCTAGCCCTTGGTTATCAATGCCATATAGTAGATGCTCTGAAGACTGGTTCCTGCTTGGCCCAGCAACTGGTTGGCTTGCAGGGCCTAAAGTAGTTGTAGTCCGGTTGTAAACTTCATCAGGGTCATCCTGATCTTCATCATCAGGTTCCACTAGAAATAATATATTAATGTGAACAAGTGCAAAATCGTAATAAAAAAATAGTGAATTCCTAAAATTTTAAATGTTGTAACATTTTAAATTAAACAAAAATTTATTTCAACAAACCTGGTACAACAGCTCTTCCATCATATTTGTTCCAATCCTTTCTAAGTCTGTAGTAGATGACTCCACATGCAATGATAACAATAATGGAAACAACTATGGCCACAAGTTTTACAGCATCTATGGCTGTAAACGTAGACCCAGTGACAATCATTTCCACCTCCCCAACAGTAATGCCTGATCCATCAATGTTTTTTGAAACACACTTGTAGTTACCGGACTCATCTGAAGATACACTCTGTTGGAGAAGTTATCAATACATTTTTTAAATGAGTTCTAAAGAGTAAAATTTGTTAGTAGTAAATCTAAATGGACTTACATCAATATGCAGTTTTCCAGAGAGTACTTCATATTTATATTTTCTTTCATCATATTCATTGCCAGGGCCTATCACTTTATTTTTATCAAATAACCAAAACATGAAGTTGTGCTGGTAGTCATTGCTGTTACATTTGAGAACAGCTGTAGCACCCGCTGGCACCTCCGTAACTACAGAACTCTTTAATTCCGGCACAGTGTCAGCAAAAGCAAAATACATTTTTACTCCAAAATCTTCCTTAAACTTGTTATATCATCATCAAACAAACACTGAGCGTTTGTCAAGAGCAAACATGCCAAAGTGTGTCAATGAATCAGTGCCAAGTTTAAAATTATCTCTATGGAGTCACATGTCTCCAAACTTTTAGTTTACTGTAATATATTGGTAGGAACATATTTTAGCTCTTAAAGTACTAATCGGCGGCGCTAATACCGACTGCCACCACTGGAATGTTTTATTAAGTGCATGAAGACCTCTACACACAGCACAGGCAGAAGCATCCAAATTGGCGTCATCACAACATAAATAGGCAGGTTCACTTTAGTGTATTCTAATTTTACACATATTATAATCTGAGCTGACATTTTCAGACCAATCGCTGCTATGTACCACACATGTTTATTTATAGTTCCTCTGAATCTTTCTATGCCATTCCTACAGTGGGAGATCATGTGAAATAATACGTATATCAGGAGAATGCTGTCGTATACCCACATCGGTATGAAAACAATAAACCAGTTCCAGTGGGTTCTTGACTCTAAACGAAGACATAATAGAATGAGAAATACTAGAAATATAAACCACGTAAATAAGGCTCTGTGAAGTATAGCCATTTTTGTTGAAGAGGTTATTTTCTACTTTCTGTTGATCAAACTTGCTGCACAAGTATCGCTTTAACTTAAAAAAAAAACATTAAATTGAACTTTTGGTACTTAAAGTAAATTAATTATGGTGAAAAGTATTTTTTTACGTCAGCAAAACAGCAGAGTCCTCCCTCTTGTTTTCTTTTTTTTTAAGGTTATATCGTTTCGTTTCATGGATTTACAAAGATAAAAAATAAATTTAGTCAAAAATGTAGGAAGGAGCAGTATGCATAGGTGTACTTTACTAAAAATGCTGCGAAACAAAACGGTTCAATGTTTCCAACTGATTTGATTGACAGTTCTATCAATCATCACATCAGTTTCTATGAAAATTACTGACAAATTTGTTTTAGGGATGCTCGATATTAAGAAAACATCGATGTTGGTTGACATCGATAGCTCAACATCGATGGTCGATGTCAGGCAGGCAACTTAAAGGGCTAGCAAATTATATTATTTCATTGCTTTCAGACTCATTCAAAATCGATAAAAATAACCTTTGGATGCGGTCATTTTATAGATTACAGATTTTGTTGAAGGTTGTTGATCGTAACTTTGAGAAATCGATTTCTTCCAGGTTTCAATTTAAGTTTTGTAAAATCGATGATAAGGAGCAATATCGATGTTGCGATGTTTGATATACGCAACACATCAATGTTTTAACATCGATGTTTGTCTCGTAACATCGATGATCATCAACATCCCTAATTTGTTTACATTTTTACGTGGTTTTTTGAACGTAAATTAGTGTGAAATTCTGAAACAAAATACAAAACAAGGCAAGCAGGTGAAATGTAAAATGATTGTGCACATCGCTCTGCTTGTGACTGCCATAAAAATACTCTTTATAAAGCTCTAGTAAGTAATAAAAAACATTAATGTAATATAATGTCTATACTTAACCTTTAAACTTTATAACTATTTTACTGACAACGACTACCAACTGACCAAGTTTTCTAATTAATTTTCAGTCATTCAACAGACTTCGAGGTCCATCGCAATTGGTTAGCAGTAACACATAACCTTACTACAGACCAGTGGTACTATGACACCACATCCGAATGGACGCTGGATTACCCGCCTTTGTTCGCGTGGTTTGAATTCTGTTTGTCCCATTTGGCCAAGCTTTTCGACCCACATATGCTGCAGTTGACCAATCTGAATTACGCTTCTGAAATGACAGTGCTGTTTCAAAGACTTACTGTAATTATTTTGGATGTTATTTTAATGTATGGAGTGAAAAGGTACAAAGTATTTTTTACGTATTTCTTTAATAATGATCTATTTCCTAATTGAACAAAATAAATAATAAGTACTCTTTTATTTTTCAGTTGTTCTAATCTTATTGGAAGTGGTAAACTGCTTGTGTTCATCCTCTTGGCTGCTAATCCTGGTCTCTTGATGGTAGATCACATTCACTTTCAATACAATGGCTTTTTGTATGGAATCTTATTCTACTCCATATCTCATATGATAAAGGTAAATAATATTCCAACCCTCTTTATTTTTTGACGTTTTGAGGGATTTTAATTAGTTTTTAAGTATAACGTATTTCTTATTATACTTCTTACCAACAAGTGCACCGATCAGTACCAGGAAAACTGTTATTTATCGATTAGTGAACCAATGGATAAACCAGTGAACCAATGCACACCTCACGCTAAAATTCCATGTTCAATTTTTATCTTTCTAATGAATTATTCATTGACCAGATTGAAAGAATGATAAAAAGCAAATTGATTGACATTCAAATCAAATACAGCTTCTCAACAAAATATAAAAAAACAAGTTTCAATTTTTTGATTGTCATTTGTTTGTATGCACAGCACACCACCATGATGATGTTTTCCCGAGCCAAGGAGAAATGGCGGCTTTTAGCCCACCTTGCGTTAAATATACAAAGTTTAAAGAGCACCTGATTTGAGCTACAACTGGCAAACATCTATCCCCATTTTTCACTTTCAGTGCTACCTAAAAATATTTTTTGTTATTTTCAGAGTAACTTCATACAAGCTGCCTTCTGGTTTACTGTTCTTTTAAACTTCAAGCACATATACCTGTATATAGCACCAGTGTACATTGTGTACTTATTCCGTGCTTACTGCTTCACAGTACCCTCAAAAGATGGTGTCCATACAGCTTGGTACTCATTCTCTATAACTAATCTTATAAAGCTGGCTGCCACAGTGATAGCTGTGTTTGCTCTATCATTTGGACCATTTATAAAGCATTTGCCGCAGGTAAAAACATCTCATACCTCTTTACTGCAGCCTTTCTAGCTTTATTAATGAATATCTATTGTTGGACTTGAACGCACCAATACACATACAATCCCAACAGGAATAGTCTGAGCGCTATCATAGTACATACAAATTTCGAAGCTAGGTAATGTTCGTAATGGGCGCTCAATAACTACACGAAAGCAGTCTGAGCACTATCATAGTACTTGTAAGCTCGAAAATTAGTGTGACTAACTCGTGAGTAGTCCGATAAATTCTAAATAATTTGTTTATTTGCAGATAATATCAAGATTGTTTCCATTCAAAAGAGGACTTTGCCATGCATATTGGGCTCCTAACTTTTGGGCTCTCTACAATTTCGCTGATAAAGCTTTGGCACATACATGTGAGTGTCTTAAAATAATAACAAAAATACTCATCAATATACCTATATAATAATTACTCGCATTTTTTCCATTTAGTGCCTAAATTAGGATTTTCTGTGAAAAACTACGAAGCCTCGATGACCGGCGGGCTAGTACAGGAGTACGAACATGCAGTGTTGCCAACAATAAAGCCATATGTGACTTTTATTCTGACTCTAGTCACAATGCTGCCAGCATTGGTTAAGATGTGGAATCTATGTGCAGATGCGAGATACAGAGGAGTCAATTTTGTTAGGTGGGTAATATTTACGCCGAGAATGAATCCCGCACTTGACTCGCTTTTACCTAAGACACTTACTTACTATTACTTTGTTTAGATGCATTGTTGTCTGCGCTACGTGCTCCTTCATGTTTGGATGGCATGTCCATGAAAAAGCGATTCTTATGATTTTAATCCCGTTGAGGTATGTTATCCTATATTTAATACTTTACATTCAATGATTTAGTTCTTAAGGTGGTAACTCTCGCTATGGCGCGAAATTCAAATTTTTTCGTGTTTTTTATTTATTCTGGCGAAAGTATACATTTTTAATCAAGTTTAAATGAATTCGCGTATGTAAAAAACCATCTCCTATATTGTAATACAACGTTTTTTGAAGACAGACCTACAGATTTTGTGTCTAAGGGGTAAAAGGCCAAAAAACAAGTTCCTTGAATATACACAAAATCGGTAACTCTGTCTTTCAAAAACGATATATCACAATGTGGGAAATAGGTTTTTACGTACGCAAATTAATTTAAACTTTATTTAAAATGAATACTTTCGCCAAAATAATAAAAAAACGTAAAAAAAAAATTGAATTTTGCGCCATACCGTGAGTTACCGCCTTAATTGTTCATATTTAGTAGAGGCGTATCTTTTAAGTTTTTTTTTTGTTAAACTTAAAAGTTGGTAAATATAAATAGTTTACTGTGAAAACGTATTATATCTATACCAATATTATAAAGAGGAAAGATTTGTTTGTTTGTTTGTTTGTTTGTAACGAATAGGCTCCGGAAATACTGAACCGATTTGAAAAATTCTTTCACTGGTAGGAAGCTACATTAACCCCGAGTGTCATAGGCTATATTAGATTTTCAAAAAAATTAGGGATCTTTGAGAAATAATGCACTTCAAACCACTAACCTTTTCCTCGTCTTCCCGTCAACCAAAGTTCAAACACACATTCAAATTAAATCAACACATTGCACAATAGTTTGCTCCTTGAAAACATTTAAATTTAATTAAACTTCAAAACAAAAACAAACACGACAAATATAATCGAACTGAAGTGAACAGCAAACCAAATGGCGGGTTCCTCTCTCTCGCGCTGCGGCTCGCTCGTTGCTAACTTCGTACGCAAGCAGGGCTTTCGATTTCATAGTAAAGTGCATATAGCTACTTGTCTACGTGTAGGTATGTAGCCCTGAGATGTAGGCCATTGTCGAATTTTAATAGGTTAGAAAGAGAGAACAACGAGAGAGGCTGGCAACACCGGCGACAGCACAATTGGCTCCACAAATTATTTTGTGTTTTTGACGCCAAAATCGCGGAAAGTTAGTGGAAAGTGTTTTAAAGTGTAACCTTGGTGTTTTGCTATAAGTGTTATTGTTATCAAAAAGAAAATCCACTTAAATACAACAATTTTCACGTAATTACACCAAGCCTAACCAAACTAAATAATTTTAAGTAAAACTACCCTCATTTACAATTTTTTGTAATGGGGTTAAGAAAAAGGCTAAAGAAGCTGCCAGCGATCTGGTATCGCAGGTAACAGCGCAAGAGGTCCTTGCGGGCTCATGGGAGCCGCTGGGGGTCCGTAAGGGCTCCGAGGCGACTCCGCGGGTCCCATCGGGCTTCAATGCGTCTGTGGGGGTCTGTGCGGGCTCAGGAGCACCAACTGGGGTCCGAAAGGGCTCCGACGCGTCTCATTGGGTCTGTACGGGCTCCGAAGAACCTACCAGCGTAGCAATAAAGGCTTCAGCCAATCAAAAATTCACATCGGTTTGCACTGATAGTGAAAAACAAAGACAAAACCAACATAATAACAAAAATGGCGGTAATAACAGTGATTCAAGCAAATATTCAGCATAGTTATACTGGTGCAGCTTGCTTGCGGAGGAAGCTCGAGGAGCAGCCCAGGACTATAGCGGTAATACAAGAGCCAACAATACACCGGAACCGGGTATGTAGTTTTAATAACTTGTTCGGCAATATGTACACCTGTAACACCAATGATAAGGTAAGAACAGCTATATTTATACCTAAATATTATACAGCAAGTCTAATCACACACCTTAGCACACCCGACCTCACGGTCGTCAAACTGATGACGGGAGAAGAAGGTCAGTACCAGGAAATTTTCATAGCCTCGGCTTACTTTCCTGGAGAAGGGGCAGTGCCTCTCCCCGAGTTGGAGGTTCTAGTTAAGGAATGTAGTGATAACAAGATCCCGCTCATAGTAGGCTGCGACGCAAACGCACACGGCACGCTATGGGGTTGCAGGGAAACAAATAAACGTGGTAAGGACCTTATTGAGTTTTTGCTATCTTACGACTTAAGTGTACTGAATAGAGGATCGGAGCCTACTTTTGTAACAACCCGAGCCCAAACTATACCAGATATCACAATTACAAACACTTTGGCTAGGGAAAAGGTGACGGGCTGGAGGGTATCCCCAGAGCTGTCCTGCTCGGACCACAGGTGGGTAACCTTTAACTTAGGAGCCGTAGTACCAAAACCAAGAAAATTTAGAAATCCTAGGAAAACAAACAAGAATGAATATATTCAAAGCCTAACTACGGGGCTCGATGCATTAGGAACTCCTAGGAACCTGAACTCAGTAGAATCGATTGAAAATGCAGTAGAAAATCTAAATAAATGTATTATAGATAGTTATGAAAAATCTTGCCCTCTCATTTCACCAAAACCAACACCAAATAACTGGTGGTGCAAATCATTGGAAAAAATGAGAGCAAACCTGCGAAAGCTTTTCAACCACGCAAAGAACACCAGAAGACCGGAAGATTGGAAAGCTTTTCAAACGGCAAGAAATTGTTATAAAAAGAAAACAAGATCTAATTATAAAGAGTCATGGAGAAACTTCTGTGGGTCCATACAAAACGAAGCAGAAGCCTCCAGGGTACGAAAAATAGTATCAAATGATACACATATCCAATTAGGGTCCTTAAAACAACCAGATGGATCTTACACAAAAAGTGACACAGAGACAAGCAGTCTGCTACTGCAGACACACTTCCCGGGCAGCACCGTGCTCGCCCGGGATGACTGCAGTCGCGATGAATTCTTGCATGCCCAGACCCTTCCTAACGAAAACTGGGAAACAGCCACTAATATGATCACAGAAGAAAAGGTAGAATGGGCTCTAAACTCATTTCTCCCATTTAAATCCCCCGGCCCTGATGGCGTGATACCAGCCCTCCTTCAGTGGGCGGTAGCTGCAATAGCGCCTCGCCTTGTATGTATATTCAGAGCGTGTCTGGCGGTAGGGTATGTACCTAAAAGTTGGAGGGAAATTAAAGTGGTTTTTCTGCCCAAACCAGGGAAGGAGGACTACACTCAGCCAAAAGCTTACAGAGCAATAAGTTTATCATCATTCTTACTTAAAACACTAGAAAGAATATGCGATATAGACATAAGGGATGGGCCGCTAAAAACTAACCCAATACACCCTAATCAACATGCGTACCAACCGGGTAAATCTACTGAATCAGCTCTTCACGCGGTGGTAAACAAAATAGAAAATTCAATATTAAATCAACAATCATGTTTAGTGGTATTCATAGATATAGAAGGCGCTTTTGATAAAACTATGTTTTCCAGCATAAGCAACAATCTCAAAAATCTAGGCGTAGATCCCATGATAAGTTCGTGGATCGACAATATGCTAAAGACAAGGACAGTGTCGTTAACCTTAACTGACACCACAAAATGCAAAGTCGTGAAAGGCTGTCCGCAAGGAGGGGTTCTATCCCCTCTTCTGTGGATAATAGTAGTAAATGATCTCTTGTGCAAATTAAACAATAACGGCTTCTACACTATAGCGTACGCGGATGACGTAGCCATAATGATAAGTGGCCTGTTTATAAATATATTATTTCAGAGAATGCAAATAGCTCTTCGTATAATAGAAAACTGGTGCACAGAAAATACTTTGTCTGTAAATCCAAGCAAAACTGAAATGGTGCTATTCACAAAAAAGACAAAGCTGGGTACTATACACCCACCCAAACTCTTTAATGAAACACTAAAACTAAAAGATGAGGTCAAATACTTGGGCGTTTGGCTCGACCAAAAACTGAGCTGGAACAAGCACATAGACATGACTCTTAACAAAGCAACGATTTCACTTTTTCAATGTAAAAAACTCGTTGGACAGAAATGGGGCCTAAAACCGTATCTTTTTAAGTGGCTATACACAGCAGTAGTGCGCCCTATACTTACCTACGGGGCAGTCGTCTGGTGGCCGCGCACAGAGCTGATCACCACAAAAGACAAACTGCGACAATTTCAAAGACTAGCATGCGTGTCCATTGCGGGCTGCATGAAGTCAACACCCACTGCAGCGCTGGAGGTGCTGCTCGGTCTGGCCCCGCTGGACATGGTCATAAAACAAGAGGCCAAGTCAGCTGCCATAAGGCTGGACTCATTGGGCCTCTGGGCGAGACAGACAGCACTTACAGGTCACGGCCGTATTTTAAGCATAGCCAACAAATCAGTTCCCTGTTCTTTAATGGGCAGTGATCGCATTATGAAAACAATTATATGTAGAAAAAATTATGCTATTATTTTAGATGATAATCAAAATGATAGTAACAACCAATATAACATAAACATTTACACAGATGGAGCAAAGAATAAAAAAGGCAGCGGTGGTGGAGTATTCTCTCCGGACCTTAACTTTCAATACTCTATAAGCATGGGCAAAGACGCGACCGTTTTTCAAGCGGAAATGCTGAGCTTGCTTCATGCAGTGCAAAATCTAAGGGACACGGTAAACAGCACTATCCGCATTGTCACAGACAGTGCATCAGTGCTATGCGCCTTGCGTAAGCCAATGACCAAGTCCAAGCTACTGCTGGACTGTCATCAAGAGCTACAAAGGCTGTGTACCGAACGAGGAAACCATATATCATTACAATGGACAAAAAGTCATAACGACAACCTAGGCAATGTCGAGGCGGATAAGTTGGCAAAAATAGGAGCAAACATGGTGCCAATTGGCCCCGAACCTTTTGTTAATATATCCCCAGAAACAATAAGACAAAAACTTCTTCAGGCAACAGCAATCGACCATTCTGAGGAATGGGCGAATCGCGTTGACTGTAGACAAACTAAAGCGTTTGTACCTACAAACAATCTCAAGCTCACACGATACTTATTAAAACTGTCCCGCAAACGTCTTACCACTCTTGTAGGGCTAATTACTGGACACTGTTCAATAAATAAGCATTTATACAATATAGGTGCGACAGACAGCCCTCTGTGCAGGGCTTGTATGGAAGTGGATGAGACGGTGGAGCATATGTTGTTAGCCTGTCCAGCCACTATCGAAACCAGGTTGTCCATTCTCGGCCCAGCTGACCATCTAGCTGAGCTGTTGGAGCATCCTGGCCTCATCCTGCAGTTTGCTGATGAGCTCGGATGGCTCCTATAAATGTGGGGAAATGCACAATGGCTCCAAGTTCGCGAGCTAAGTGCGGGCACTTCTCTGCCCCCACAACTGAAGAAGAAGAAGAGAGAACACGGCTCGAAACGAAGCCAACGAGTGCGAGCGCAACGGCGATAGCGGTAGGGCGTGACCAATCGCCGTCCATGTGTCAACCTGTCAACGTCAAAGTTACAGACAGCGTTAGAAGCGCGCGAATATTTGAACTATAAAAATTACGTAAACGATTTTTTTAATAATAATTATGAGTTAGGAGCGTGTAAATGCAGTTTAATAATTTAAATAGGGCAAGCCGGGCTTCTCGGCTTATATTGTAGTTTCGCCACTGGCATCCTTAGCTAAACTCAAATAATGTAACCCAAGGTGCAATATTTTTTCCGTTGTTTACATATTTTGACAGGTGGTTTGTTGTTGTTGTTTGTTTATTATTTGGCCATTCTGGCCAGTCAAAAGAACATAGTCTATAGAGCCAAGTCTTTTGTAGTATCTTATATTCTATGGCGTAACGTAAAATATTTATTTTGTTTCAGCTTTCTGTCAGTGCTGGGCCAAGACGACGCCAAGTCTTTCCTCTTACTATCAACAGTCGGCCACTACTCTCTATTCCCTCTTTTATATCCAAAAAACCTTTTGTCTATAAAATTATTTATGTTATTAACGCACGTTGCTATAGCATTCTCAAATGTTCCTTTGTTGTATGTTAAAAATCCGAAAAAGATCAAACGTGGCTTTCTGCAGTTACCGATGTTAAGTGGTTTGGAGTCTCTATTTATTTACAGCTTATTATTACTTTGCATTTACGAGAATGTGGGTCATCAAGCGTTAGGGCTAGACAAGACGTTGCCATTCCTGCCCCTGATGGCGACGTCGGTGTACTGCGGTTTAGGAGTTTTCTACTTTTGGATCAATTATTATTATTATTTCCTCACTTTCAATTTGAGTATTCCGGCTGTAAGAACTACTGGAAATGAAGAGTCGAAGAAAGTGAGATAAGTATGTATTACTTGTTAAGAGAAGGAAGAAGTTTCCAGTGGCTTCCCACGGCCGGCTGATGCAAATTGCCGAATCATTATTTTCTGCTCAAAGGCTAACAACTTAACAAAAAATATGATAAGTTTCTTTACTTTTAAAAAGCTATGCGCAAATCGAATTTGATAACTTAAAATAATTTAATTATTTATCTTATTTTTTATTTTTATTGTACCATTAGTTTTGTTTGAGTTAAAGTTAAATGAGGCTAGTCGATGTAAGTACGTAGGGATAAGAATTCCTTACCTCTAACTTAATGTAGGTATCAATTTTATTACATTTATATTGTTAAGAAAAGTGATGGAAATCTATTTGATTTAAGTTTTACATTCCTAAAGTGAATTTTTGTACCTAACTTTATAATTTCAAAATGTTAAACCAACTTAGATGTACAAGGCAGAATTAAACAGAGTTATTATACTTACATTGACGTTTTTAGGTTAACGTATTATTAATTGGAAAGTATGTAGGTAACTTTTCTCAATGACAAAATTTCTAGAAATCTTCGTGCTCGTAGAAGGACCAAACAAAATACCTATCGAGACCCTTTATTTTCAAACATTGGTTGTAAGTAAGTAGAAGTAGTATAAAATCGGTCAAGGGTTCAGTTTTTAGCATTGGTAGAGCTAAACCAACATGTTTACATTTGAAGTTAGCTAAAGATTATACTAATAAGGGGACGCCTGATCCGTTACCCTCATCACCCGTCCCGCGGGAATACCGAACTTTTCTAAGTCAATAAATTTTCTTTAGACGTTTGACGCTTGAGTTTGTGGGGTGAATATTGTTTGCTTTACAATCAGCTCTATATAAGTATAATATTATCTAGATAGACCGACTTTAGGTGATGGATATAATTTAAAGACGCAAGTGTAACCACGTAGCCTTTAATAGCAAATTGTTTAGCTTAGTTTTCAATTTATAGGAATTTCTAAGAAGGATATTGAATAAGTAACCAAAACAAATTTGTTTGCACATTCAAAACTCAATAGGGCGTCGCGTCGCTTAAAGAAAAACAAAATTAGACATTTACGTAGTACTTAATACAAGGTTGAGTTGAAGGGACACGTACACGTGTTTACAAGAAGGAATAAAGAGGAGCACGTCGATCGTGTTATGAATATTCAACGCAGAGTAAAGACGGCGGGTGGCGGCGGTGATTACACGCAGATTTGGCGCGAGGGCGCGGGTCGTCATTACCGCTAACTTCCCTCAAATTGTCAATGTAATGACAGCGGGATTTTCCCTCGCGCGGGAATCAGGCCGCTCGCTCAGGGAACCTGGGACTATATATTGCCGTGAGAGGTGGTGGTTACCTCATCGCTCTCTGAAACTTTTTGATTTGATCAATAAGGTTAGATTTTAATTTCATTTGAAAGGTTTATTCTGTATATCTTATGAGTTTGTTTGTATGTTACATTATGTGCTCAATTAAGTTATCAATAAGTATGATACCTAGATACAAATTTAACCAGAAACCTTGTGTTCTAAAATGCCATCTAAATGAAATGAGAATCTAAATGAAAGTAAAACATCCCAAACTTAAAACCAAAGCTGGTAGGTACTGGTAATTACAACAGGAATTGCCTACCTACTTTTTCTTTAATGCTACATACTCATTAAAACAATGATTTATCTCGGCTTATCTTTCGTCTTTTGTTTGCCTCTTTCACATACGACGACGACGGGCGAAGAAGCGGCCACGTCTACGAACAACAATACTCGTCGACGACGACACGGGCCGTCAATTTCGTATTTTTTATGGCCGCCGGAGAAATTCAATTGAGCCTTAGGAGGGGTGTTGTAAAAGTAAAAGTATGGTGCAAATGCAAACACCCCACCTTCTTATTCTTGATGGAAGGTAAGTAGATTGTAAAGCGCGTGTGTGGAGTAATCTGTAACAAAAATGTAAGTAAAGCTATTAAATACTAAATGTTCTATAAAAAAAATAATAGAAATTAACACCAGTCAGTAGCGAGTGGGGGATGTCTCTATCTATCTAGCAGTAGACGCCTTTTGCATGGGATGATGATGTGTATGTGTTGTATACCTCCTAATACATAAGTAATAGTCCTTATAATATTAGGAAAAACCGATTTTTCTTTGTAAGTAACACAAACTCAGTACGCTGATAGAAATGTAGAAATATAGAGATAACATTGTTATGTAGAATCGTCGGTTTAGTAGGCAGTAGCATAGCAACTCATCAGGAGGGAAACGATTGCAAAAGGGTTCCCATCAACCCTTTAATGTTGCTTAATGAAGCTAAGGATTGCGCACTAGATATAATATTATATCGAACGTACCATGAGTAGAGCAAAGGGTCTACATGTATGCATGCATATGTATATTAATTTATTCCTGTAAAATCAAAATAAGTGAATTATTACATATGTAAGTATATTACATAAACGTATAATTATACAATTTTGGCAACAACTTATAAAAAACTTTCTGTCTTTATAAGTTTATAAAGTCTTCTTCCTGAGAGTATCAAGAATCAGCTCGCTGCTGGGCGAATGTCTCTCCAATCTCCAAGTTTATTTATACCTTCCCAAGTATTGCTCTGACAGTAAGACCTTTAATTTTGATATTTATTAAGTAATTTTACAAAGTTATTAGCAGTCTTAGGCCGCATTTAGGATCACGCGGGGCGTTGTGCGGGGCGTGCTGCGATTAAATCAAACTTATAGTAAAACAATGTATGAGACCGTTTATGGAGACGCGTTTGCGGCCGCCGACGCGGGCACCGCCGCAGGCCCCGGCCCGTAACGTCGACATAGGCCTATGTTCGATATCGTTTATGGAAACGCGTTGGCCCCCGCCGCGGTGGACGCAGCGTCGCCCGCACAACGCGCCGCGTCTCGTAAAGGAGCATAACTTTGCAATTAATTTCTTAGACACTTAAAAAAATAACTTCTCATAAAATTTCGATTACCTATGCAGTCCCTTGACAGACTCCGGCCTTTTTTTTTAGACCGGGTAGCTGGTCTATCCGGTCTGCTAAAAGTTTGTTCTTAGTCTGCGGGGAACGAAAGCACAATCGGAGCTGAACAAAGCAGAAAACTTTTAAATTCCGCGGCTGCATACTGCCACATTTTATGACGTCAGTTTATGAGGTCGGGGTCGGGGGTAGATTGAACCCACATACACCCCTTACGACGCTACGTGATGTGATACGCCACGTCTAAATAGTGTTTTACAAAACAAAAAGTTTTGATTACCTTTATTAAGTAGAAACTGCAATAGAGAATTCGAACCTTGTGTCAAAATGCCGAACATCAGCCTCAGAAATGAGTATTCTTCTAATTCCATTTGAACTATTCAGGTTAGTAAGGAAGGATACATATCTAGGGGTGCTAGCCAGATAACCTCCACGTGGTGCACCCCGGGCAACAGCGGGCGATCACACTTTTCGTTTCCCGTTTGGTGTGATCGTCCGGTGGCTAATAATCTGGCGGGAGTGGCGCTCCACATCTCTCTGCCCTATCAGAGAGCATAGTGTGAGTCGAGAAGGAGAGCGGGGCTTGAGACTTCCACCACGGCGTACTCCTCGGCGCCGTGGGGGGACTAACAAGCCCTGCTGAACGAGGAGGAAAAAGAGGGGAGGAAGAAGTAAGGAATAGAGAAGTGGAGATGGCGGCGTGATGGGTGCGGGAGTTGGGAGCTCCCCAATGGCGCGCCCACGTGGAGATGAGAAACTCTGCGCTAGTAAATGCCGGGAATGGCCTGCCCTCGGTCGGCTTGATGACTACGTCGCCGACCGTTGGGATCACAGATCCACTTGCTGATCTGAAGACGCAGGGGAGTAGATGCCGGGCTGTCACATCTCCACGCTTTGCGGTCGGCTTGATGTCGCCGTCGCTGCCGCAATGGGCGCGCCGATGGGGCGCTCACAAGCCCCGTAGGAGAGGGTGGCAGTGTCCTACCTAGGGCACTGTCACACACGATCGCTGGGTGCTGCGGCCAAGGTGGAACGGCTGGTAGCACCTGGCGGTCGAGGAGGAAGGGGCGGGGACTTGAGACTTCCACCATGGCATTAACTTCCTAGGTGCCATGGGGGGACTAACAAGCCCTGCTCCTTTTCGACTGCTGGATGGGGCGGTCGAGGAGGAGAGCGGGCGGGGCCTCAAAGGTCCCACCACGGTGGATGGAATACGCCGTGGCGGGGCCGACAGGCTCCGATCCGCCCTGCAGCACCGCTGTGCAGCACCGCTGCAGTACCCCGGGTCGTTGGGTGCACGAGGCGGGGGCCTCGTGTCGTCACATAACGGCCCCTAGAAGGACGACGGAACGAGGTGTCCAGTTCCGTCGTCACGCGTAGGAAGAGCCATCCGCGCTCAGGGGGGACTATCACCACCTGTCCCCCCGCGAAGAGGCTTCACAGCGGATGCTGGAGGGGATCGCGGAGTTGAACACAAAGATCGAAAGATCACCCGTGACCCCCTTGCTAACAGCCGAGGAGGACACCGGGGGGGTTTTAGTGGGTGCGAACCCCACATAACCCTGCGGCTCCCCCCGGGGCCGCAGGGTACTCGTTAGGAGTTTCCCCGTCTAACAAAAAAAAAGGATATATATCTATTAATAGGTCGCCACCAAAAAGTTTCCTTAGAGATGCGCTAAATAATAAGAACTTAGCTTAAAGGAGAACGGTAAAAAAAAACCCAGGCCCAACAGCGACGAGACATATCTCATATTTTTTTGCTATTTTTTATATGGTAGAAAAAATATATTTTTATATTCAAAATAGATGGCTAACACCAAAATATTGCCTTGTGCTTTTATTAAGGCGTTACATTGAAAAATATATATAAATCCGAGTCTTAAAGTCACCTGGATACATCCCATAGCTATTACAATAATACATCATTTACTACATACATTATAGTGGGTTTGTTAACGACCAAAGGTAATATTTTCTGCATTAAAGCATGAAACTTGGCACACTTGTTGCTTATGTGGCCCAGACTGAGAATCGCGCGGGAGGGAGCGGGAGACCCCCCTCTGGGGGGCGGGGGGAGGGGGTTAAACCTCTTCCGCGGTGTGTTTACTATTTTTTTTTAAATATTTTTTAATGCAGAAAATATTGGTTCCCATACATTTATTGGACTTAACAAACCCACTATTAACGTTAAAATAGGCATTATTCAATGTTACGCCTTAATAAAAGCACAAGGCAATTTTTGGTGTTAGCTAAGTATAGATTTTAAATATAAAAGCCATAAAGTCACCTGGATACATCCCATTATAGCTATTGTATCATCATTTACTCACATACATTAACGTTAAAATAGGCATTATAATATATTTTTCAATGTAACGCCTTAATAAAAGCACAAGGCAATTTTTGGTATTACGGTCCAAGTTACTTAAGAAGCTTTAACTTGAAAAATAAATAATGTTTAGGCTCACCTTCATACTTCGATAGGCACAAGAAACGCTCGCTACATTGATCAAATAAATGATCAAAGGGCAAACACAGGCAATATGGTCTTATGTTATAACCACTACCGCGGCGCCCACAGAATCAGTGTTGCCACCTTAGTGGATTTTCCACTAAATCTGGTGGTTTGGAACCCCCATTTAGTGGCCATTTTTTGCGTTTAGTGGCTAGTGGATTTTTTTAGTGGAAAAATTAGACCAAGAACTGTTGTAGTTTTTGAATAAATTGGAATTGCGGTATGCTGTTACAAAGCGTATGAACTAAAGATGTTTTAGACAATTTAGTAGAATTACAACATTTATCCTTTTTTTTTCAATTGAATACAAAGTCGATGTAATTTTTTTTTTATATTTTTGTCCATACTTCGAGGACCCTTAGTTTTCTTTGTAGCTGTCTTGATCACCTGATTATAGTTTTTAAAGAAGATAGTTTAAGATCTAGATGGCAATAAAATTTTAAGGTTGCGAATTGGTTGATTTTTAGAAAAACGTCGTCCCTCTCGGTATGGCGCAAAATTAAAAAAAAAAATCGCGTTTTTTACAATGTGGGAGATGGTTTCTTATTTCTGACATAAGCGAATTCATTAAAACTTTTTTAAATTAATACTTTCGCCAGAATAAATAAAAAACACTATTTTTTTTTAATTTCGCGCCATACCGAGAGGGACCACGTTAAAGTTTCAAGTTCAAGTTAGGGCTCAAGTCTTAAAAATTTAACATTAAAAAATCCTTAAAAAATAAAAGGGCCCTTGTCTTGTTCTTTTTGGCGACTTCGTTAACCATTGCTGTTTTCTTTGGGCGTGTAACAGAAATCACATTTGTTAAAGTGGCAATGGTTAACGAAGTCGCTAACAAGTCAATTACGAGTCGATCGTTTTTAGTTAAGAAATTTGCCTCCCAGGTCATCTATTTGGGGTAGAACGTATAGCAAAGGGTCACCACTGTCCCCTATTTACGTATGTCCACTCATCTGTCATGCACCCTAGTGGAAATTTTAGTGGTTTTCAGAGAGGGACATATTTTTGTTAGTGGTTTTCTGGTGGTTTGAGGAGCCTTATCTGGTGGATTTCTATTTCAACCGTTGGCAACACCGCTTTTGTCTGTAGGTAACCTTTTACCTATAGGTACATATAATTTATAATAAAACAGGTACCTAATAAGTATGAAGTATGTACCCTATTACCTTACCTATATATTACGTACTCTACTCTTATAATGATCACAGGTAGACCTAAAATTTTCATAATTATGTTTTCGTAATGTCTCTAGCTAGATAGAGCTAGACTTGTAACTGATGATCTACCATACCAACTTATAAGGTGGCGAGATTACAGCGATGATGAAATTATCTGTAGTCATATAAATCGAGTTTCTGAATCGAAGCTGCTAATGCCAGATCAGAACCCTCTTTTATTCGCGTAGTAAAAGCTAATCTCATCATACAGTGAGTTGAACCCAAGTTCAGTGGGAAGGCGCAGGTGTGTCGTGCTCAGCGTGGCACAGACTAGGCTATAATGAATTATGAGAAACTTCCGAGGGCCACTGATGAGACCCGAGAGACGTTTTCATTAGGTTTTCGTATTATGAAACCTTGATAAGGTAATAATAATTCCAGTTGCACTTATTCATATTAGGGTCGATTTCATCGAAATCAGTGGTTCAGTTAGTGTTGACTGTGATTTCGAAAGTCCCGGTTCACTTTTGCGGCTAAGGCGTCTTTAAATTGAAGTAAGTATGTGTTTCGCTCACCCAGACTTAGTAGTGGCGATCTCTGGGAGGTTTATGTCCAGCAGTAGACGACCTACGGATAAGAAGGTGAGGTGAATTGATTTGCTCAGGATGTTTATGAACTTAAAAATCTTAAATCTTATTACCCACCCATTATAGGTAGTCAAAAGTCAAAAAATCTTTATTCAATATGATACAATATATCACTTATTGATTGTCAATTAGACTACATTATCTTATTGGTATACTAGAGGCTGCCCCGCGGTTTCACTCGCGCAGATTTCGCATAAAGACAAAAATCTAGTTTTTTTCCCGTTCCCATGGCAATTTCGGGAAATCCTTTCTTAGTGCTCACCTACACTTCCTAAGGAACCTACATGCAAAAATTCAGCCCGCTACGCTAGTAGTTTCGGCTCTGCGTTGTCTGTCAGTCAGTCAGTCAGTCAGTCAGTCAGTAACGGAAGAGTTTTATATATATTGATTGATATATTATCCTATACTGCGAGAGCCGAGGTAGTTCAGGGTGCCCACCAATTGGCTCAGGCAAACAAAGTAAATGTCTTGCCTTTGCCCCAGAAGTGTTTCTAAAGAGGCCCATACTGTGGTCTATATACGTGCGCCTTCAACAGACGCGATAAAGTACACAGCCGCCATCTTGGATGAAATCATCCAGTTCAACAGACCAAAGGCTAATAGTGAATTACCTAATAGGACACCGATAGGTTTGACAGAAAGTTGCACTAGGAGAGAGCACACAGACAGCTAGTAAGATAAAGAAGAGTCTTTTTTTTTGTAACGGAGGGAAATGCCTATCACATTTGGTTATGTGGGGCTCGCACCCACTAAAACCCCCCGGCGGCCGTCTTGGCGCTTTTGGGAAGGACCCCGGGAACCATACATTACTGGCGTCCCAAGTTCTTCCCACGCTCAGCTGCTATCAGCTTCGTGCTCGGGGAGGGCATGTTGTTCCCACCCCGGCTCGCCTTTGGAGCTGCGGCGGCACAGTGCCACAAGCTATGCCGCCGGCTATCTTGGGGCCGTTTGATGAGTGTGTCGCCCCCCCCCCCCCCCTTTACACCCACGACCCCTTTTAGTCGCCTCTTACGACAGGCAGGGTATACCTACCGTAGACCAATTCTTACGCCCGGACCTACAGGGCTTGAAAGAACAGTCTTCCTTGTTCTGTGTACAGTGGCGGACACGTTCGGCGTAACATTTCCGGTTTTTCTGTATTGCAAAATAGCTTTTGTTCTTTGGTAATACAGTCTAGGGCTGACGAAACCATAGACAAATCTGTTACGGCCTCCTAGTCCGCCACTGTACATATATTTTTAAGTTGTTTAGCGCAATTTTGCAGAAGCAAATAAAGCATTAAGTACCAGCAAAAAGTGAAAAGTACCAAGTAGGTACTTAGTCTAAATTCAACCGCAAGATTTCGACCAACAGTGTCCTTAGGAATATAGCTTATGTTTTTTAGGGATTTTAGATTTCGTTACCACGTAAAATTGTATATGGATCAATTCATCTTACTAAATACTCCAACTCGATAATATCATTGTTTCAATCAAAGTCTAATTTATATTCACGCGGAATACCATAATACGTCAAAATGTAACTTTGGTTATCTTGGTAGAATTCATTAGCAACTTCCTCGCCAGCTAAACGCAGCTAATTGACAACATGACACCCGCTAAGCTTGCCGTGTGCTGCACTATACCTACGTACTACGTATTTTATCAATACATAGTAGCATATAAAACAAAGTGCCTTTTTTAATATATAGAGTGATTCAAGAGTACATTTGTGTACAACAAAGTATTATAAATTAAGTGGTACGAAGTTCACCGGGTCGACTAGTACATGATAAAATATTAGGCACGCACTACTAAAGGCCTTTTCATACCAACTATGAGTTCTAGGAAATATAAAGTTTAATTTAGCATTTGAACAGATTGCACTGCCACAATAGAAATTGTATGGTCGAAATTCGCTAACACTAGCCCTGTTATTCATAAAAAGTTAAAGAGCATTTTAGTTATTTGACGTATGTCAATTCAGACTGGATGTTACGTATTTACCATACAACAAACCAGAGAAGTAGACCTCCAGTAACGCTACTTAAAATCTACTGTATCTTTATGAATAAGACGGTAGGAACATAAATGTTATCTATACCAATATTATAAAGAGGAAAGATTTGTTTGTTTGTTTGGAACGAATAGGTTCCGTAAATACTGAACCGATTTAAAAAATTCTTTCACTGGTAGGAAGCTACACTATCCCCGAGTGACATAGGCTATATTAGATTTTCAAAAAAATTAGGGATCCTTACTTAAACTCAAATAATGTAACCCAAGGTGCAATATTTTTTCCGTTGTTTACATATTTTGACAGGTCGTTTCTTATTGTTGTTTGTTTTTTTTATTCGCCCATTCTGGGCAGGCAAAAGAACATAGTCTATAGAGCCAAGTCTTTAGAAGTATCTATATTCTATGGCGTAACGAAGTAAGCTGGGATAGCTCGTTTACTTATAAAATAACGAGTCGACCCGGCGAACCTCATACCACCTAAACTATTACTATGTTGTGCATGTATTATACTTATAAATCTTCCTCTTAAATCACTCTATCTATTAATAAAACTTTTTTTAACAAAAAAGAAAACCGCCGAAAAAAAACTGAAAAGCATAAAATAATAGAATTACTAAGTTCTTAAAGTAATGTAGGGTATCCCAAGTAATTTTAAGTCGGCGCGCCATCAAGTAAATTCCATAATTACGTAAAGATTGATGCGCGGCAGCGCACGAATTTTTGTTATTTGTTTAAATTTAAGGTACCTAATTTAGTGAGCTTTGTACGAGGAATCTGTGGCGCCGACTCAAAATTACTTGGTATACCCTACATTACTTTAAGAACTTAGTAATTCGATTATTTTCTGCTTTTCAGTTTTTTTTTTCGGCGGTTTTATTTTTTGATAAAAAGTTTTATTTTATGCTTTTCAGTTCTTTCAGCGCTTTATTATTTTCTTCTCCCACAAGGTGGTCAGTGGTCACACTGCATAAGGTGATCAGACGACATGGTTGACAGGGACGACAAGACCGGTCGGTATGGCGATTTGTGGGGGAGGCCTATATCCAGCAGTGGACGTCTTTCGGCTGAAATGTTTATTATTTTATTTCATTTTAAAAGATATTTAAGTAACAAAAGTTATAATGTAAATACAGAACACGGCAATGCAACCTGTGAGTGTATAAAAGACCCACTGACCAAAAAGTCACCCCTATTTACCTAATTTATATGGGACCCAGTTCAAGGTATGCCCTGTCGATTAAAAAAATAATTATCAAAATCGGACTACTTACTCTGTAAAAAGTTACGCGTGATCATACATTAAAAAAAAAATATATATACGTGTCGAATTGAGTACCTCCTCCTTTTTTTTTGTCCGTCAAAAAAATTCTCATCAAAATCCGTTGCATAATTTTAAAGATTTAGGCATACATAGAGACAAACGCGGGAAGCTACTTTATTTTATACTATGCATAAATATTAATATAAATAAACTAGTCGACCCGGCGAACTTCGTACCGCCTAACCTATTAATATTTTATGCATGTATTATACTTATAAACCTTCCTCTTCAAGCACTCTATCTATTAAAAAAACCGCATCAATATCTGTTGCATAGTTTTAAAGATATAAGCATACATAGGGACAGACGCGGGAGGCGACTTCATTTTATACTATGCATTGATTGATGATATAAGCATACATAACATACATACAGACGCGGGAAACGACTTTGTTTTACACTAGGTATGTATTGATAAATACATATTGATTAAACATAGGTAAATATTTACATTATACCCAGTTTTATATATTTAAGTATCTAGGCAACCTATTACTATTTTTTGTTTAACTATTGTCGAAGAAAAACTTTTTAAAATAAATTGTTGTAAATTCTGAAATTTCTTCCCCCATACTGTCCCTAATTTTGGTGGTCGCATTCACGTCTTGAATTCATTCAAGAAAGGTTTAAATCATTTAAAAAGGTTTTTGTTCTAAAACAACAAAGGTTATTATTTTAACACACAATGTAATTACTTGGCTAAATAAATATTGAGATTTCGTTTTAAAAAGTATTTAATAAGGATTTTTAAATGATTAATTTCTCCTAGCCATGAAATTTCGATGATCCTGACATGTCAAAATCAAAATCAATAATTTATTTGCAAACACACGTATAAATAGATTTTAGATTAAAATACAGACACAGTGCATTTTGCCAATTCTGGCGTGCAAATTAGTTTAAGCTACATGCAATGTCGTAGGAAGATTTGATAATCAGTTTTTTTGCAAAAAAAACCTAGGGATTTTGCGAAAACTCGGATAATTTGATAATAGGATAATTTATTTTCAATCATCCTGACATAAAGTAGTTTTTATGCAAAAAGCCTAGTATAATTGAAAAATGTTAAACGTTTCTTAACTCTGATTGGCTAGATTAATGCTGACCAGTTAAAAAATAATAATTAAAAATTAACTGTCTTCTGTCAATATAGTTACGCTATTTTCTCAAATTTCCAAAAGTATAACTTTGTCCATATTTAGGCAATTTTTTATGTACTGGCAGGCCGATGGTAAGAGAATATTTTAAAACTTAATATTGAAATCTTTTTAACCCCAGAACAAAAAATTCAGAGAGGGGTGTTATAATTTTAACGTGTGTATCTGTCTGTCTGTCTGTCTGTGGCATCGTAGAGCCCAAACGGCTGAACCGATTTTGGTTTAAGTTTTTTTTTATCATACATAATTTCAGGCCGAGTGTTCTTAGCCATGTCTGATGAAGATCTGATCCGCGGTTTGAAGATGATCAGCTCTTGAATAATAGATGAGAGGATCTAACTAGCTTCCTTATGTCCGATCGATTTGAAATTTGCTACCATGTTACATCTATGTTATAGAAAGTATTTGGTAAGGTAACCATGACCTGATCTGCCGATTGAAGATGATCAGCTCTTGAATAATGGATGAGAGGATCTAACTAGCTTCCTTATGTCCGATCGAGTTAAAATTTGGTACCATGTTACCTCTATGATATAGAAAGTATTTGGTAAGGTAACCATGACCTAATCTGCCGTTTGAAGATGATCAGCTCTTGAATAATGGATGAGAGGATCTAACCACCTTCCATTTGTCCTATCAATTAAAAATTTGGTACAGTGTTACTTCAATGATATTGAAAGTATATGTTAAGGTAACCATGATATTTTTAAGATGATTAGCTTAGGGTCTGACTGGGTAAATTTTTAAATTTGAGTTATTCTATAAAAAGACAGGCACCAACTTGTGACGAGCGGTTGCACGTTGTGAGTTTTTTCTACACTTTTTGTCAATACAGTTATAACAATTTCCAGAATTATTTAAATGATACTAGTGCTGCTGATTTTAGTGGCTCGTTACATTTTGTCTTGTAACATATCCTGACAGGATTTGTAACGAAACTGACTAGATAAAGCTGGTGACGCAATTAACTGATTAGTTTTGCTCGATACTTTTGCTAATAATAATTAAAAGCAATGTATTCTAAAATGAAGACGGCAATTTACTCTCTCCAATTTCCGATTGTCACAATAATTTTGACCGATAAATTTTAACTTTTTACTTCATACTACAAATTTAGCTAACTATTTTAAAGAAATATTACGCAAAATTATAAAAACAAGACTTAAAAATGTTATTTTAGTGCATTTTTACTGTTTAACTAAAATCATTGCTAAAGACGAATTAAAATGACTACTGTGATCTCAACTTTAGCATTTCAGCATTGTTACAACAATGTCAGGGTTAGTTACTGTCCCTAAAATATTTTGTAGTTTTTTTTATTTAAAAATGTTTTAGACAGAATAAGTATATTAAAACTAATATAAATCGAAAGATCTTTAAAAAAGCTATATACTCGTTGTGTTTTCAATATATGTTATATTAATTATTGTAGTAAAAAAAATTAAAGTAAGGCTTCAAATGGGGCCTTATCGTAACAAAACTTTTCAAGTGATCACATTTCCGCAATTAGATATAAAATAATTTATTTCTTTATGGTAAAATGTTAAATAGTACATAACCCATCAAATAAAAATCATTTGGAGCATCCTAATTCTTCATATAATTTTTAATTAAATACAATTTTTGTAACGAACCTGACAACAAGATGTGAGATGATCTAGAAAAAGAATTCTATTTAATTTATTCGAGCATTAATACTGAGAACTTTCTTAAAACAACATAGTTTAATAAATATGCCAACTATTAGGGCTTTGAAAACATAAAATTTAACACTTTTTTTGTTACGAAAATTCAAAACGTGTACAAATTTTGGTAGAACAGCTCAGATACAGGTTTTCATAAGTTGGGCGTCTCTAAGGAAGTAGGAAAGTAAGACTCGCTGAAGCTATGGAGAAATAAAGCAGTTAACTGCAAATGGTAGGCATTCTTGAGAAGTTGGACCTTTATTTTAAGGGAACATGGTTCAGCACTTATTCGTGCTCGACTGTTTAATAAACCTTGGCTCCCGAAATGTCTTGTGTGCTCTTGCAAAGAAAAGAAAGATATTGAAGTACTTACCTCCCTATGCCCTTCAGGATTCGCAAATTTAACTATTTGTTGAGTTTTATAGTTTACGGCTAGTAAACGGAGTATAATGTAAAGTTCTAATTATAAAGCGGTGCGACGCACCTCTACTGCGGCGTGTCATGAAAACAAAAGGGTTGGATGTTGGCTGGCTCACTGGCTTGGAAATATGTTCTTGTTCACTCATGCATTTCAATGAATTTTGTACGGTCAATATTTTTTTTGTTAGAACGGTTTTGATTTTTGTGTACAGGATTTCATTGAAAAGGCGGTTAATAAATTTAAGAAGTGATTCAGATCACCAAACATAACAACTTTCCCAAAGGAACATGACTGTGTCAAATCACTTAAAAAAATCGGGTGTCTCATACAGTGGCGGTCAAGGACGGCGTGTCTTTCGGTTTTTTGTATTGCAAAATAGCTTTTGTTCTTTGGTAATACAGTCTTGGGCGCATGAGACCATATACAAATCTGTTACGCTGACCTAGACCGCCACTGTATCTGACCCCATCTGCTGATATAATTTTTGGGACTGCAGGTTTTTCAGATCCAATATGAAAGTTGTTAGGGTATCTATACTAATAAATCTATACCAAAATATAAAGAGAAACATATTTCAATGTGTGTTTGTTTGTTTGCATTGAATAGGCTCTAAAAGTACTGGGACTGACTGATGGGAAGCCACATTATCCCCCGGTAACATAAGCTATAGAATATTTTCAAAAAAATTTGAGTACGCAAGGCGTCAAGTACGAAGTTCACCCTGTCAGCTAGTAATATTATTAAGAGAAACATTTCATTGTAAGTTTGCATTGAGTAGGCTCCGAGACTACTGAACCGATTACGAAAATACTTTTACTGTTGGCAAGCTACACTACCCCCCGCCCGGGTGACATAGGCTATAGAATATCACAAACATCAGAATGCAGGGCGGTACGAAGTTCGTCGTGTCAGCTAGTTGATTAATAAAAGCCTTATTATAAACAATCAGTCTATCTATTGTTATCGCAAGGTGCTATGTGGAAACAAACTGATTACCTAAGTACAGTGGCGGTCTAGGATGGCGTAACACTTCCGTTTTTTCTGTATTGCAAAATAGCTCTTGTTCTTTGGTATTACAGTCTAGGGCTTGCGAGACCATAGACAAATCTGATACGTCGTGCTTGACCGCCACTGTAATCTATGCACGAGACCATAGACAAACGTGTTAGTTCTAGTCCGCCACTGTAGCGTATGTACAGTCCCGTCCCGTGCAAATAAACGAATTGATTTTTCGAGGATTTTTCATACATCTTAACTGTACATAAGTGGGTAAGTAACTAATATAAAATATATCTTACTTAACTCACTCACACTAAATACGTTATTAAAATAAACGAAACTTCACAGTTGTATCAGGTTTTAGCTCGCGGACTACTATCGATATCATCTAAGGACTGTAATCCTTGTTAAGTTTTGTTCACTAATTTAAAGAATCCTTGAATAGTGTAATACCAAAGACATTATGTGAAATTGATTCGCTATATTGCGACGTCGGATTACGATTATGATTATCCCGGATTTCATGCCACAAATATTACATCGTGAATAAGTAATCAGATACTTTATCTTGTTTAGTTAGGTAAGACCTATAATTACTTAATAATTATTACTTTTATAGCAGGGAAAGGTATCACTTCGTTGAAGTATCACATACGCATGCTATTTTTTTATATTGAATTTTCTTGAAAATATCTCTAATGGAAAGTTTAATTTGATTGTCTTTGAGATGGAGGGTGAACGAACTCTAAAAACTAAACAAAAGTTATTCCATTAGAATCTAAGATTTGCAACATCACTGGGCTGAATATCTAGGAAGTAGGGTACTTTACCTACTTTATATAAATAGCAAGCAATCCGCTTCGTCATTTGGAAATGATTTTAATTTGTTCGTAAACAGATCCATTAGTCATTTGTGAGTGCCTACTTGCAGCGGCAGCGACGCGGCGGCGGGGCGAGGGTAGGCGGCATGCGGCAGGGGTTCGTTTGATCGCACACCGGGGCGATCAAAGCGCCCTAGGCACGTCGCCGAGCCGCTAGCCCGTGTGCGCGGTCGCCTGTATACACAAATTCACTGAATTAACACACACGTGACACACTTGCTCAAATTGTTTTCCATGCGGATAATTTATGCATCCAGACGAGAATTTATCACAAATAGATTATTGAAATCGTTTATTCGAATTTATTCATGCATTCAATCGGAAAACGTAATATTTTATGTCCGAGATCATGAAACGGAATGAGGATGACTAAACTTTTAACTTATGGAAAATAAAATCTTTGGGAACACACTAAAAATGTAACAGCTTAAAGCTGAAAAGATCATAAAAATAAGAGTATACTAAGAGCATTCTGTATGCACGCAACAGCGTCCATTGCGAAATGGGAGTAGTTGGAATGGAACGATTTGTAAGTTTTAAGTTCCGCGAGAGCAGTGGGCGAATTAACATAATTTCATAGTCACATTGGGAGACGTCGAAGAACGCAGCTCTTGGTGACGTCATAAATTCAACTAAACTTACAAACACTACTCTTTGAAAATTCCGATTTGCAAGTTATATGCTCGTCCGTGAGTTATTTTATGAGTTCGTTAGTGATATACGATGAGAGTTATTAAAATCATGCTGGTGAATAAAGTGAAATTGACTTGTGGCCTCAGCTTGGATCGTTCTTATATTGACCACTTTTACCAAAATTTTCCTCTCCTCATAAATACTTTAATTAAAGTAATTCATTAAGTCATACAAGTGGACGCCCTGCGGCTTCGCCAGCGCACTTTCCTGGAAACATTAAATTCCTAACTATTCATCAAATTGCCGTGGGAATGTCGGGATATAAAATATCATTTGTCCTTTCTCAGGATATGACTATACCAAATTTCAAGTAGTTTTATCGTGAAAGCAAAACAGACAGACAGAGCTACTTTTGAATTTATATTAAGTATGGAAAATAGTAAGAAGGAAGTAGGGAATTGTAGGTCCGGTAGGTCCTCAGTACTCAGGCAGTTAGGTGTAAAATTGAAACGTGTTTCTGATCTGTCTGACACAAAGAGGTAGGAAACCGCCTCTACGCCAGTGAGATGGGGAAACGCTACTACTCCAATGAGGTGGGGAATCGTTGGGAAACGCTACGCCAGTAAGGTGGGGAAACGCTACGCCAGTGAGGTAGAGAAACTTTGGGAAACGCTACGCCAGTGAGGTTGGGAAACGCCTACGCTTGTCTGACACATCATAATAACATTTTGATCATACATACCACATAACTTTACTTTCCTCTAGTGATTTACCTTCTCTCTGCTTTCGTCAAAAAATATACATAATACATAAGTGATTTACGTTCTCTCTGATAAACATCACATAGATAGGTAAATATTTACAACACGCCGATCCTTCTTTACCTTGCATTTAGGTGAAATTACACTATAATTCTAGGATAATTGTATAATTAAACCTGAATCAACAATGGCTGATGAAGATGATGAGGAAGGAGCCTTCGGGGGCATGTACGAGAATGGACACTGGGCTTGGGATGATGCTACTAAAGCTATAATTTTTATAAGGTTGGTGCTTAGTGAACAACCAAAACTACCCACTAACCCACTTCTGGGTAACCGTTTTAATATATAATATACTGGCCTCACATAAGGACTCTTTGTCTTTCGCCGCTACATCGCCCTAATAGTGCTCCCATCCCACTCCTAAGAATAAAGTAATTCATCATCTATATTTATTCACCTAAGCTATTTGCTTATCTGTAAATTATTTTATAATACATATTTAAAACGCAGTGACCTTCCGCCGGCACCGGTTGAAGCTGTTCATGTTCCGATGAAAGCTCCGACTGGAACGATAGAGTTTAGGGACGACGTTGATTTGATAGAACAGGTAAGTGTACTGCACTTTTTTAATACTTGGATATTTAATTAAAAGCAAGATAAAATATGAAACATGAACTTTCTGAAAGCTAACCCAAAATTACTACAATTTTATATTTATAACTTGATATCAGACTACCAGAAATACACTTTCTGTGAAAATGATATACCTACTTTACCTACCTAAGTTTTCAAAGTTAGAAATTTTGAGTGTAAAGCTTCTTATTATGAGTCTTTGTCTTTTGTTGTTTCAACTCAAAACAAAGTTAGTCCATTCGGTTCAGAAATCAGATCGAAATCCAATGAATTGTTTATCGCTAGATTCGATTCCGACGCCGCTATCAGAGAAAATTGAAGCCCGGACAAGCCGACGTTATAACAATTCAGGTAGATAATATGTATTGCTTTGTTTGTTTGATATAGTAGGTAATCTGAGATTTGTTTTTTTTAACAGCATTATAATGGTTTAATGGTTTTGGTACGTAATTTTAAAAACCCTTATTATATTCAATTTCTGTAAATTTAACACATACTTACTTACTTAGTATGTATAAGTAAGAAAAACGGTAAACTGTGTATTTCTGTATTTATTGCCTTTCATTTAATTTATTTTTTGTCTTTATCTTTTCTATTTTTTTTTAATCGTATAAAAGTATAATTAATGTTTCAAATACATTTTAGGACGTGAAAGACATAGCCCTGTATACGGCTCCAGTGAACATAATGAGCCCCGCGTTGATAAACATGCTCCATCTCCCGACGACGGAGCGCTTCATCCGCGCCCTCATCCTGTGCTCTCAGTATTATTTGCAGGCAAGATGGTTTCAATGCTGGATCCAGTACAATATACATATGTATTGCTATGTATATTGCACTGGTGACTTGAAAAATTCCCTCCCAGTAAAGAAAGAAATTGAATTCGTACTTATTACTTGTTTCGACTTCGCGGAATAATAAAGCAATAAGGATGCTGAATACATTTACGGTCCCTAAGAGTTGCTTCGCCCCGGAAATTTAAAGAGCTTCTCAATTCTGGTACGAATGGCATAATTAATTAAATTTTACCAAAACTTTAGGGATTAAATTTGCGAATACTAATTCACAAAATACACCCTTCAAGCGATCATCAGCGATCTTGGCGAAATTTTATAAACAATTGTAAGCCTTTCATTCTCATATCTCAAATTTGCAAAGATTGCCGATGAAATGTCTGAGAGAATGATGGAGATGGAGACGAAGGTGCGCACCCCGGACTGCGAGCTGCTCGAGGCGCAGTACCGCGACGACATCGCCGACCTGCGCGTGCTCGTCGCCAAGGAGTATTGCACAATGCTTATTGGTAACTTTTAAACAATTCTATTTTTTTATATTTTAATTATTTTTATTTGATGTTGTTTGGTAGTTAGAAGAACAAACGAACATTTACTTATCGAACTTTGAACAACGTTTTTCATGCGAACAACCGAAGAACAATAAACTTTTTCGAGTAAATAATTTATTTACGTAGGAATAATAGGTGTTGTTGTTTCTCTGTTACCATTTAATATAATTTATAGGTGGCAGCGATACAAGAAAATTTCACCACATGGGTCCTCAGAAGAAAAGACGGTCTTTATCAGACAAGGATGCTCGCTTGTTTGAGACTTTACTGAGAATGTGTGTTCAGATTGTGTGGTTAGCTCTAGGGAGAAAAGCTTTCAATCAAATAGGTAAGAGACCGCTGTGCTGTTAAATTTAAAAGCATTAAAGTAGGTTGTTTATCGAATTTCCACGAGTTTCACCTCTAACTACTTAAATTATTTTATAGAATTAGAAATGAATCGGCTGTTCAAGTCGGAGATATTCAACGCGGTGGAGCACAACCTGCGCACGGGTTACATTGGCAAAATGACTAAAGAAGAGCGGGCAGTGCTCCTGGGGCATTGTGTGCGCAACGATAAGAAGTTGAATACACGCTCTCCGCTTATGAACGAGGTATTCTGCCACAGAGATATCGATTACCGCATGATGGGAATAGGCGTTATCAAGTGTACGCAGTACGTTCAATTTTTTATTTTATACATTTCACTCATATGCTTTCCTTGTTTTTGATTCTTTGCTTGCCGTTTAGTAGATATTTATATAGTAATGAATAATAAATTATACGAGCAGGATCACCGCCCGTCTCCAGTACATGATGCTGGCAGTGGCAGGGCCTGAAGACGTTTTAAGAGACTCTGGTATTGTTCTGGGCATCATCGGCATGTCCCGCGCAGCATTTGATACGATGCTGCATCCCCTTACTACCGGTCCTGAAGGCAAATCCAAGGCTTCTATGTAAGTCTCATTCATGTAATATAAATAATATGAATTTAAAGTCTTCATATTTAGAGTTAAAAAGGGAGTTTATTTAGCATTTTTCGCTTGTCTTTTCGCAGGAGTTCACAGCAAAGCAGTATGAGGGGCAGCACAAAAAGCAGTATTTCGGGAATGAAGAAAAGTACCATGTCGACCATGAGACTTTACCCCAACATCGTGCTGCCACCTAAAAGTACAATGGAGTATGTATTTTTTTCCTCAAGACTGAATTTACAGTCGCGTCGCGTGTAATGTAGGTATTAAATACATATAAAAATCAATATCTTCTAAACTAAGGCAAATATAAAAAATAAGAAACAATCTATCTAAGTATAATATTTGCCTTAGTTTAGATGATATTAATTTTTTTCGCGGGTGGTACTACATTAGCCGTGCTATGCCTCTTAAGTTTATTAAAAATATTTAACAAGACCTAGTAGGTATTTGATAAATGTATGAATAGCAACAAAAAGTTTAATTCTCGTTTAATTTTTTTAAAAATTATTTGGGCGCTGCATTTGAAAGTTATTTTCCTACCTGCTAGCTCTATCCCTGCTCTATAAAATAAAGAAACCCTTTATGTATCCGCAGGATGTACTTCCCACCATCATTTCCAAGCGAATCCGAGCAAATTCGTCCCTGCAGTGAAACCCAGCGCCGCCGATGGCAGAATCGCCTCATGCGTCTTCAGCACCCTCAAACCACCACTCGTTCCGGATGAGTTTTGTGTTCATTTTGCGGTTTTATTCATGTTTAACTGTTACCTTTGTTACTATAGGGTTGCCTGGTACTAGTCCAACCTTAAATGTGGGATCCACAAAGCACTGAATTGACTTTTCCCGATCCGCTGAATCTTGTATTCATGTCGGAGACAGAAAAATATATATCCTAGTAGTATCCAAGTAATGTAGGATTTCGAGAGTGCAGAGTTTAAAATAACGGTGTTATTTAAAAGTGCCGAGCGTGCGAACGGATTTAGCCAAACAACTCAATATACACTTCGAATGTTTTCGTGGGATTATAGCTGAAAATCCAAACAAAGAGAGTTTGTAGAGCAGAAGTTCACCTCGTCCCGTCCATTCCATTAGCGCTCCACTTTTTGTGCTGCGGTTTCATGTGGTTTATGGCAACTAAGAGAATATTCGCTAATTCCACTGGTTTTTTATTTGTTAGCTCGCTTTAGTATAACAAATAGCTAGAGGGTTAAGTAAGATGGACCAATCTAGGCGGTAATTTACATCTTCTAAAATATTTTTTATCGGTGGAATTTGCTTATATAAGAAAGACTTATGAGGGTATAGGGAATCTCAATCCGAGATTTAGGTTATTGCAAAATTAGAACACTAGTTTAACAAACTTGCCTTGCAAAAAGGAGCCTTTAAAACTTGGAGGGTTTTTTTATTTCATTTTATAAGTTCCTATCTTATTTTACCTTTATTTTATTTTTGTATACCTTTAATAAAATGTTGATAATTTATTATCATTTGTTTAATTGTTACCTTTACATTAAAGTTTTTTTAGTGGATTTGGAATCGGACATAGTATGTTAATATTATAGAGCTAGGAATCATAAGTTTCGTAGCCCGGCCGACAGTGTAATTGCAGCGTTAAATATTTTGTGGCATCAAAGTCGAATCGCTTGTCTGATTATAATTTGATGAACGTCTAACTAAATGCGCGTTGAACATGGGTGTTTCGTGTAGCGAAGCATTCATGAAAGTACCAGTAATATGTAGGAATAGAATTTCAGTTGGATCATCATAAAGGTTATTGTCAATATCCATAACAATTCCGGTTTTGATTGACTGATAGATAACAGAAAGAGTCCAAAGCTCTCCAGAGTCTGTTAAAGAGACTTAAAATATGAAGCGCACATTTTTTTTTAAAACAGGAACATAAAAATATTAAACCAGAATTATTTAAGGAGTGTGCAAGTTACATTTGTTGTTATCGTGTCAATGGTTGTCAGATTGCACTACTTAAAATAATTGCCTGAAATCCTACAGGAACTTAATAAGTGCAGGCAAAACTACGGGTACCCAACTATCCATTCTAATCCATACTTATCAATATTATAAATGCGAAATATTATAACTCTGTGTGTCTGTCTATCTCGCTTTCCTGAGAAAACTACTGAACCGATTTTTAAGAAATTTGTTATATAGATAGTCTAGAGCCTTAAAAAGGCCATAGGCTACTTTTTATCCCAAAATTCCTACGGGAAAATTGGAAATTTAATATTACGGAGGCCGCACGGCGCCCACTAGTTATGTATAAATTATAGGTTCTACAGGATCAGCGTGCCTCCTGCTGTACACCGAATCAGGCCGCGTATCCTTAAATCCCAGTACCACTTCGTTTCATATTATGAAAAATAATAAGCCTAATAAACAATAATTAATCATAATAAATTTCTGGCTCGTATGCTTCATAAATCGCTTCAACCTGCCTACGTTGAAAATTACCAAGCTCTTTCGCATCTATTAATTAAGAAATTAAGCTCCTAAGGGGCGCAGTTGAGGATCTTTGTGAAATTAATTAATTAACCTCACTGTCCTATCTATCATCAGATTTTCAACAAGTTGCTCTTAAAGTTTAACTAAAAGTTTACAGATGAAATTAACGCTTGTGGGGTGGCATGGGCACTGTTGCTAATAGTACAAAAAGGTAGTTTAGCCAGAAAAAGTTTACTTAATACGGAAAAGTTTAGAATCTACATTATGAAACTCGCAAGGAGAAACTTTCATTTAGGACTCCTGCACCCCCATAAGCCCCCATAATAATAAGTTAAAAGATGGTCAAAAAAAGAAGTAGGTAGGGTTAGCAAATAAATTCATGGCGATGGACTTAAAACTATTAAGTAAACCAGGAAATATAATTTTATTGTTAATTTTATTGTTCGATAAATTGTTTGCACTGAACCTTTTAAATTAACCAAATATACAGACAGCGAGTGTTGACTAGATTTTGAATTTAAGATTAGCTTTGCGCTGGCGGCCCCTGACTATTGCGAGCCTGTTGAGCCAGCGTTGTCGCTGGTCGAGGTTGCAGGGACGCTGCGGCGACGACTTCTTGGGAAATTCTTCTGGCAGACAATCACTGAGAAATATATTTAAAATTATTAATCTAGTACCTTCTATTCTACGTAGTTTTTATTACCTTATCCCGCCTATGCACTTGCTAAAGTTAGCAATTCATAGTTCACGGTAACATTTCTACAATTATGTTAAAAATCAGTCTATGTAAGTTCTTTGTTTTACAAACTGAATGCCTTATTTCACCTAGACGCTTGGAAAATAAAAATTTAATGGTCCCTCAATCAAGGGCCCTGCTGTACATCAATTTGGCACACAAAAAAGTAAACTTATTAAAACAGAAAAACCTTACAAATGGGATATTTTCAAATATCACATTTCAATAATATTTTTGTTTATTTTCAATATACAGGATGACCTCTGATACAGCCTTATAAACGTATATAAGTACAATACACAAAATACAAATTATAAATCATCAGGGCATAAACGTATACTTCCACCAAAACTTATTTGATCGATCAATATAATGGCATCTCATACATGGCACTTTTACAATACTAGTCGACCCGGCGAACTTCGCAGCGCCTAACCTAAACTATTATGATTTTATCCAGAAAATTCCTATCTTTTAACACCTTTACATCCACTGAGGAATCTATATACCAAAAATTTGACGTCGATGCACTTCACTTCACACTTCAAACTACAAAAGTGCCGTAATTTCCGTTCCCGTCGGAATTTTGTTAATTCCTTTCTTTCATCACCACTACATTCACTGAGGAACCTTTGGACCAAATTTCACGCCGATAAACGCAATGATGACGATTTTTCATACTAACTAAAAAGTCTTCACTAGTGCTCACCTACACTCCCCAAGGAACCTTTATGCCAATTTTCAGCTTTCTACGCCCAGTAGTTTCGGCTCTGCGTTGTCTGTCAGTCAGTCAGTTAGTAACGGAAGAGTTTTATATATATTGATTAATAGGAATGTATCTATCTATACTATTATAATAAATGCGAAAGTAACTCCGTCTGTCTGTGTGTTACGCAATCACGCCTAAAGTACAGAACCGGTTGCAAATTGGTATACCTAGGTACGTAGTTAGTTAAGAATAACAAATAACATTTACAATATTTCAGTACTATTCAATTAAAGTCTATTCTATAGGTAAGTGTTGAAATTTTATTGCCCGCGACTATACGTAGTTTATATATGTAGTTACTCACATATCTAAATCTTTATCTGGTAACATTATATCCGGGTACAGTTTTTCTATTTTACTCGTTGTCTTTTGAGACAGTCGTGAACTGCGCCTGTACAACACGAATAAGAATTAACATTTACTAAGCCAGTCATTCCTATTATTGCAATGCCTGACTCTAACAGCAATACATCGACCCATTAGAAAATGTGCTTATAATAATTTCGTAAATATAGGCTACGAAATTATACAGATGCACAAAATATTGTATGTATTGGGAACTAATTTTATCGGTTGATTTAATTTCTAAGAGCCTTTATTCTTTACCTTCTTATAGAAGATGACCGTGTCTTCAGAGATGAAGAAGTCCTCGTTGTGCTCTTCTCAAGCATGAGCGTAATATGCCGCAGCATGGTGTCGAACTCCGAGCGAGCCATGCCGATGATGCCCAGGGTCATCTTGTAGTCCTGGAGGCTCTCTTCTGGCGCCGACAGCGCACGCTCATAAAAACGCAGCCGAGGTGTCATACTTAAGAAATCAATCAAAAGCAATATTAAAATACAAGAAATATATAGGTAATTATAACGGCTAAAGATAGGATCCAACCAAACAGAGATAATAATAATAATAATAATACATTGTTTATTCATTTCCCAAAATATACAGAAAAAATACGAATTGTTGAGATCCTCTATTAAGTTTATAATACATAAAGTCACAAAAAATAGGGAATGCATAAACACATGCATAAAAACATGCAAAACTTAACTACTGAACCAACTACTTAACTAAGTTTATTTTGTACAAACAAACGAAAAACAAACAATCTTAACAAAATCTACCTACCTACCTACCCGTACTTCGATAAATTCGTTTCTCGGCCGGTCGCCGCGGTTGGCCGGTGATACAAAGTAGCAATACAAGATAACAACACAGTGCAGTTCGAAAGTAAATCAAAACTAACTTAAATTTAGTTAATGATTGAGATTAAAACTAATGTTACTTTAACAAAAGAAAATATTACTGAACGTTTTTATTCATGTTTTGTACATAGATAGATTTTCTTGAAATTTGAAAAATAAGCCAATATTTGGAAAAAGAGAGATAGGTTACGTCTCTTTATCACACCATGCCTTGCTAATTGCCATTTCCTTCATTTAGTTCCTTGGGAAGTTGTTTAATATAATATTGTTAATTATAACTTTGAAATTACCGAGGGAAATCTATGACACCAAGGCCAAACATTCGGTAGTCGACAAATCTTTTGCAATTCACTTCGTTCATTAGAGGCGATTGGGTATTGAGTTTCTGATCCATTTTGAGACATTGTCCGAGCATGACGCGACGATCCCTGCTACTCATGGCCGCGTACTCCTGCGCATTTAGCCGGTGTTCAATCATGTTATAGATTTCAGATTTAAATATTCTATTCACTTCCAAATCTGAAAGGAAGTAAATAATTATGGGCAATATGCCACAACATTAATTCAGCTACAGGTATAGAGTGGAATATGGACAGGCAAGGCGTTTATAGTGCGAGGGCTTAACAAATATAATAGTTTTCGCTCATTTTATGGAAGCTCAAAGGAATGAAAAAGTGATGCTGTTGTTATGGTAAATTTAAGTTTCACATGGTTACAGTTTTAAATTTGCTTAAGCGTTACATAATTAACATCAACAATCAAAAATACCTATTTCCCTGAAACAACGGCGACCTAACGCCAACCAAACTATTTGTATAGTAATACGTATCAATGCCTCGAAGATTACTGCATCCTTTTTAGAAACTGAGCGCAGTCTTTTCGCAGGACCCATGTGGTGAAACTTCCGTAGACCATCACCTGCTGTAAAATTTATCAAATAAGTATTGTAGGGCTTATCTGGAAATGCTGTGAATGTAGAAATGCAGAAAGAATTGCTATTTGTTGAAGAAGTTTTGTAAGTAACCTGAAGAATAAGTAATTAAACTGTAGCTGCTGGTATGACATATTCGGGAAAAAGCAACACTATCGACTAAGTATCAATGTTTTATGATTCAAGTTTAAATTCAATATAATTTACCAATAAGAAATGTGCAATATTCCTTCGCAACCAGCAAACGCATGTCTTGTAAGTTCTCTAGGTATTCATTTTCGATTTCCAGACTGCTCGGAGTTGGTATTTTATCTACAAGTTCAGAAGATCTCTTGGCCATCTCATCTGTTACCTTAAATATATAAAAAAAGTATTTATACAAAATAAATATAGGTAGTCACCTAAGTACGTATTGATAAATTACCTGCAAGAAATATTGACAGTACAATACCACGGCCCGCATGAATCGCTCGGTAACTGGCAAATGCAGGATATTAATAACCGAAACAGTCATTACGCAAAGAGGGGCCGTAAATAATGCTACGTCTTTCACATCCTGAAATAAATGTAGGTACAAGTCAATAACAAACCAAATAAAACTGAACATTAGTCTATGATAAATTTATAATATTTGTTTCATACTAAAGATACTAGTAAAACTCTAATAATTACAATGAACACGTTAATTTCCCGAAACATAGGACCCGAGAAACCAATATAAAGGTACATATTGTCAAACAGACGACGCTATAGCGAGCGTCGTGCTAGAGCGTCTCGTGACTCGTGACGCGCCGCGCTACAGCGTTGCGCTCTCTGATGTCACACTCAATCCTTTACGTTGCGTAATCTCCGAAGAGCGCGACGCTTTAGCGCGAGACGTCACGATCGTGACGTGAGACATGCTTGCTTTGCTACCTCTACCTACCATGTTCTGCGTTTTAAGTAAATATGTCGTACTTAGGTTCTTAATATAATAATTTCACCGATACTACAGAATACTTAAACAAATATATAAGTGCATACTTGTAGAGATACACATTCCCGTTGTCCAGGAGCGACCTTCCTTAAATATCGTTTCTTGAAGCGTTGCTGCAAAATATCAATAATAATTGGGTACCTTTTACATAATTATGCAGGTATATCAAGACGAAATTTTCAACATAAAATATTATATAATTTTAATGGAGTACAAATAAATACCTGTTCAATCGGTTCAATATCATCTCTGAACGGTACAGAGCCACCGTATGCGGATTTAAAGTAATCCGTCTCGTCTAACGACTCTTTGCCAATGTCACTGAAATATAAATCACATCTTGATAGGTACCTACGAGAACCTTTTGCTTCTTGTATGTGTTGACGCTCGATCTTTTTATTCCTGATTCTATTATAACGGCTGTATGTAACTAACGTCCAGCAAGAAGGCTATGCAACGTCTCAAGTCAGCATCCCCGAGAAGATTGATATTAATAGAATAAACGACCCACCGACCTAGATGCTAAACCCGTAAAACGCGTAAAACTTAAGAATAAACCTCTTAAAAACAAGTCGTTTTTCCTGCTCGCCCCACTCCCAGTGTCCATCCTCGTACATTCCCTCGAACACCTCGTCATCATCATCCTTGTGGTACAATGCAAACATTTTATAAAAAATTAATTCTTACAAAAATATAATATGTGTATAAAATGTATAAATCATAGCAAATATCAAAAATACGGTAAAAAGATGTAAATCATATCAAAATTCTTTGAAAATCACATAAAAATAAACTGTGGATGCGGATCATAGAAATTTTTAACTCTGGATCAGCGGGTGTCGACTTATGCTGTCGAATCTGCGACAAAAAAGTGCACAGACTTGGATTGTTTCTGAGATTAGATACCCATAGGCTTTCAGGGATTTGTTTGTATACCAAAAATGTTTTTAAAAGCTAAGAAAGTTGCAATTTTGTTCTCTCTGCTGGCAGCACATTGTTTTTCATAGATAGTGTGTAAAGTAGAGCATGAAGTTATGTGTAGAGTGTAGAGTAGTGCCTAACTTCTCCTGGATTTTATGAAAATAAGAGAGAAGGTAAATCCCTACATGAAAATGTCAAAGTTACTCTATGGATAATGTTTTTGAAATTATCAATTTAAATGGCCGTTATTTTTTTTTTTTTGTTTCTTTGATTATTTATTGTGCAATGAAAGAAAACCAAAGAAGGTGTTATACATGTCGGAATTCTGTAAAAAGTGATTCTACAATAAAACTAAACGGTTTTCAGAACCCCGAATCCGAAATAATACAAAGGTAACATCATTGAACTATATTACTACTGGGTAACATTGAGGTTATTTTTAGACATAAAGACCGTTTTTTAGTTCGTATGTACTAGTAAATTTGAGTTTTAACCTTTGAAAGAATAACGAAGTGAATATTATTAAGTGATAATCCTGATAAAAAAATAATAAAAAATAAGATCTAGCGCACACTAGGGGCGACACGCGACAGCGACGTGTCGGCGGCTAGACGCGACGTCAAGCTGCGAGGCACGCTCGCTTGCTACTTGTCGCACAAAGCAAGCGACAGCTCTGCTTCTAGTCGAGACGACACGACTCTAAATATAAACGACAATGCCTCGATAATACGCGTCTAAAAGTCGCTTAGTTTCATATCAATCTATATACACTATCCCTAAACAAAATTCCATTTAAATTGGTTCATTAGTTTTCTCTGGAAAGCGAGACAGAGTAACTTTCGCATTTATAATTTTAGTAAAGATTGTCGCCCGCAGCCTGTCGTCACGTCTAGTTCTCGAGATCTCGCTTATAGAATAACCTGCACATTAACGTCACTGCCTTCGTGGCTTAGTTGGCAGTGATGGCGACTGTGACTTCGATGGTTTGGGTTTGAATAATTATATAATATTTTTTTTATCAAATTTAAGGTACAAACTTTGGGCAAATATGACACAAACCTGGTGGATTTTAACTTCCTGGTGGACAAGAAACTACTGTGGATGAAATTCAAGATGTGGTTAGCTTTGCTGTTATTATTTTACTATCTGACGTGATGTAATGACTAATCATTTCTCCAAACGCCTTCTAGTGGTGGAATGCAAGACCAACTGTTTCTGTTCAAGGGGCCATACGGTGCGAAACTAGCGCCACTTCCGATAAATAATTATATCTTCTAAACCATGGCCGAAATGAAAAACATGCGTCAATGACGCCCTATATAACCTTGCTTTGAATTTTTAAGGCTCTGTTGTGTAGCTTTTAGGATAATGATCTTAAAAATATACGTTTGTGAAATCAAAAGTGGTCACTTTAGGCAACAAAAGCATATTTCTAAGATCAGGTTTAGTTTGGAAGATATAATTATTTATCGGAAGTGGCGCTAGTTTTGTAACGTGTGGCCACTTAACTTTGCTAATTTTTCTTTTCGTACAAACCAACTCCAAATTTTAAAGAAAATAACAAAAAAATAATAAATGTAATCGGTTTAGCCATTCTGCAGTTAGGGCCTATCCTGGAAAATATTTAAGTTTCTGTTTTTTTTTTAATCCGTTAAAATCTTCTCGATCCTAACAATTATCTTAAAAATAACCTTTTTAAGGTCTAGTTTCATATTATTACGATTCTGCATGAAGTTTATTTCGATTATCGGGTTACCGAAGCCAAACAAAACAATGTCTAACAGAAATTAAAATATACCTAATAAAAATAGAGCACCTACAGCACTCGGGACTGCAATTTTATATACAGGGTTACTGGTAAGCAGACCCGACCATTTTAGGAGGTGATAGTAGGGGTCATTCATTGACTGCTGCTCCGTGGCTCAGTTGGCAGTGATGTCGACTGAGTAAGCATGCTCCTGGGTTAGATTCCCGGGCGGGTGAATGTTTATATGATGAATATCGATGTTTCTTTCCGGTCTGGGTGTAATGTCCGTCTCTGTGTGTGTTTTGGGTACCCTAGATACAGGTTCTTCCTAGTTAGGGGCTCTGAGTGTAATGTGTTATTATTATTATTCATTACCAAAAATTTTAGGACATATTGCAGTTGAGTGGGCTGCAAAACTCATATTATCATTATTATTTTTGCAATTTGAGTATTTTTTATTTAAACAATTTATTAAGGATAAGAATTGCATTTAAAAGAAACATCCTAATGCTTGAAAATTCAAATTAAATTTAAAAAAATGTTCTCAAGGTGACGATATTATGAAAAAAACTAAAAAGTTCAATAACTTGGAAACGGTTGGGTTTGACCAGGGTTCTCTAAGGGCTAAAATTATTGGCAATGACCCTGTTTGTCACCTCCTGAAATGGTCCGTTTTGCTTACCAGTAACCCTGTTTATACCTATGTAGATACCTATTCAGGTTTTACAGTTTTCACGTAGTGGGCTGGGGCTACGAGCTAAGATTTAATTTTATTTTTAGATTAAAGAATCAGCGGACGGGAAAAATTACACAAACCTGCCTGTGACTTCTACCAGCAGACAATAAACTACTGTGGAATAAATCAAGATTTTAATATGTGGACGAACAGAGAAAATATCACCGCTCTACAGATCGTCAAAAGTTCCACTACTTCTGATAAGGTAGCTTAGAATAATTTATAATTTTCAATAAGTCTTTTTAAAATTTTCCATATAATTTAGTTAATCAAACGTCGCTGGGCTTAATATTCCAGAATTATGTATTAATAAATGAAATGTAATACCTACTTATTAAATTTTTAGTTTAACAAAATGCACTTATAATATTGTTGCAGTTGCATTAAGTTTCTTGTTTTTTGTTCATTAGTTAGTTTTATTGTGTCTAGTATTTTGTCATTTATTAAGATTAAGTTTTAACAATACCTTTGTATACCTGGTCGCTTTTCCAATTGATTGAATCGATGCTTAAGATGAGTTATACTTACTAAACGAACGGTTAAACGAATTCTGATGATTAGTTTATTTTATGTTTTGTACTACTTGTACAGTAGTACAAAACATAAAACGTGTTCATACACTTTCCCACTTATCTATATTTTGTATCTTTAAGTACCTATTATAAAAATCAATTGCTGTTTTGTTTCGCTAAAACTTGATCATGCATGGCTAAGCCGATTTAGCTGAATTTTTTTCAAAATCTTTGTCGTAGGTGGGTAGACACTTTATTATAATCAATCAACTTAACATAAATTTACTTTTTTAAGATCATATAACAACAACAATTTAATTTCTGATTTACACAAAACTAGTCGACCTGGCGTACTTCGTACCGCGTATAACTTGTCATGTATAACTTGAATCACTCTATCTTAAAAAAAAACGCATAAAAATCCAGAATCAGAATCTTTCTTTGTTAGGGTAAAACGTCCTATTACCGCGGTAGTCAAAATCACGTCCTATTACGGCTCTATTTTATCTTTTTCAATTTATGATTCGTTGTGACTGTGTATGGTAAAGGTGACTACATAGTGTCCAAGGGAAACTAACAAGTAACTTATTACCCAGCACTCGTGCGTTTAAAATCGTTTCAAATTACTTAAATTAACTATTTTGTGTAACGTCAGCGAAGCGAGAAGCTGTTTCATACAAACGCAGACTGACTCGTGGTAGAACATTGAATTTTCAGACTTCGTTTTTAGTTCAAACAAACACTTTAAGATTATGTTTCTATATTCGAATACTTTTTACATTCAAGAAGTCTTAGTTAATCAAGTTGATTGCCGTTTAAAATCATATAAAACAAGTAAATATGAGTAAACAAAAGTCCGCCGTGTTAGGAAGGCTATTTGAGGGTTCCGCCTATTACGGAGGGTACCATCGGTAATAGGAAAAACGCAGTGTCGGTAATTTTTAAATGTAGTGGTATAATAAATATAATTTATGAACATTTCATTATTTAAGTGTAATTTTCATTAATTCTCAAGTATAAAACCAATTTTGGAGGTTCATGTTTTTTAACTAAAATCCTTGTTTTTGACGCTTAAAGTTGACAGTAAAATTTAAGTTTGTTAGAATACTGTGAAACCTAACGTATGAGTTTTCATGAAGAAAAATAGTCTAATACAACGATTACTAATGATTTGAGAGTTTTATGGTAAAGTCAGAGTGCTCTTATGTGAAAGTAATAATTTACATTACCGAAATATCTTAACATTATATTTCAGAATTAGGATATAAAAACTCATTAGATATTTTAGTACCTACCGTATTAGGCTGTAAGAAATCCTACCACGGTGTATGGAAATTACAGAGCTAATACTTTAACCGTATTATTCATAAAGGTACCGTACATTTTAAAAAGCTTTACTGCAGGTCTACTTATTTGGTTTGTTGTATGTTAAATACGTGACATCCTATCTAAATTGACATACGTCAAATAACTAAAATGCACTTTACAGGGTAAGTAAATAATTAAAAAACTTACAGAAAAATGTAAACTAAGGTTAGATTTATCGTATTTTCCCATCAATATAATAATTTAATACTAGATTTTACCGCAACTTTGACACAGCATACAAAACTGATTATAATAATAATAATAATAATATTTATTTATTTCAGAAACAAGTTCCATAAATTAAAACTAACTTAATACTATGAAATTAACCTAATCATGCCTATTTTACATTAAAAATAACGACACTGGAGTTCGTGTGCACAGAGTTCCAGTGCCGCACAACCGGGCAGTCAACCCTGTCCAGGATGGTGTTCAGGAGGCCATTCGAGCTGCCCCGCACGCGGCGAATCAAAGAAGACACCCTTTTTCGAACAATAGTTCTGAAGCAATCAGTCCTGGCTTCCGTAAACATGCCAGATGCGCCGCAGAAACGAGGCAGCCCCAACAGCATCCTGAATCCATTATTATATTGAACGCGAAGGGCGTTGAGTGATTTCTGCCGATATTTAACCCACAAGCTGCAAGTGTACATAGTTTGGCAGAAAGCCTTGAAAAGTGTAATTTTAACTTCTTTTGTACACGTTGCAAACCTGCGAGCCAACATGTTACAGCGCACTGACAACGCCCTACGCTCCCGCTCAATATCTGCGTCATCAGAGAGGTCTGCAGTGACCCAGTGTCCCAGGTATTTAAATTTGTCAACCCTATTCAGAGGAACACCACCTAGCTTTATGGGAGGAACAGTCTTGGGTGTTTTATTACCCGCCTTAAAAACTACTAGTTCACTCTTCTTGGAATTATACCTGACACCATGGGCCTCTGCATACCTCTCACATATACCTATTAAAATTTCAAGAGCCCTAATCGATGGGCTCAGCAGTACCATGTCATCAGCATAGCTTATGTTGTTGACGGTCTTTCCATCTATGGAGCAGCCGACTCCAGCACTGCTGAGCTCATCAATTAGTCCATTAATATATAAATTAAAAAGCTGCGGAGAGGACAATCCCCCCTGCCTTACTCCACACTCCAACCTAAACTCTGACGAGTATGAGCCCGCCCACCTAACGCAATTAGTCTGGTTACTATACCAGTGCTCAAGCAGACCTACAATGTCTTCCGGTAGACTTGTTTCCCGACGTAGCTTTGACCACAGTACTCTGTACTCAACAAGATCAAACGCCTTAGAGAGGTCCAGGAAACAAGAGTAGACTGGTGTTTTTCTGGTGGTATAGTACTGAACGGTGTGCTTGAGTCGCAGAATCGCAGTTTCAGTAGAAAGCCCAGGTCTAAAACCGAACTGGGCTTCATGCAAGTCGATGTGTTTACTCATCATACGGTCAAGCAGACCGTCCAGCACTCTCGCAATTATAGTTGCCAACGATATCGGCCTATAATTATTTCTGTCAGCAGGATCACCCGTTTTATTTTTCACTATAGGCACAACAATCGTCTTTAGAAACGCAGAAGGTAGGTAGCAGTGACTAATACATAGATTAAAGAACATCGAGAGCACCCTATGAACATGATCCCCAGCATGCTGTAGGTGCTCGATACTGAGATCATCATGACCCGGTGATTTGCCTCTTTTCATACATTTTACAACTTCTGCCACCTGTTTAGCAGTAAATCGCACAAGTTCAAATTCACACTTTGACCCTAGCCTAGTGGTATCAGTATCGAGCGACCGCGGCATGCCTGCATAAGGTGATTCCACCCTAAAATGTTGTTTAAACATTTCCGCTATGTGGGCGGGCTCACATAGACCACCTACATTTGCAGGAGTAGTAGAGCCCGACTCTAGTCGCTTTGTATGCTTCCAGAAGCTTTTGAAATCTTTGTTAGTGTGTTTCGACGCCAATATATCCATTTTTATTCGTTTTTCATTATCCTGACACCATTTTAATTTATATTTAAAACGCCTCCTTGACTCTCGCATATTTTCATAATATATACCAGACGAAGGTTTTCTATATAAAATCCAGATTTTATAGCTAGTACGTGCCTCTAAATGAGTATCCTTGACGTGTTTGTTCCAGCCAATAACACGTTTTTTATTATTATTATTATTATTTCTTGCAAAACTAGTAGCCTCTGAAGCTTTACTCAAAATAGCAACAATATTTTCGTACAAATTATCTATCACTATCCTATGCTGTATGCTGTTACAAGATTGATCAGCACATAATCTACATTCTACAGGAAAATCAATATCTCTTAAACCGGCACAACACAATTGATTATAGTCATTAATTTGCTCGTAATTTCTGTCACCCCATCTTACTCTGTTTACAACGTTATCTATAAAAGATAACTTTGTTGGCAGTGATCCCAATTTACAATTTATTTCCAGAGGAAGATGGTCGGACCAAAACACATCGTAACATACCTTTATTTCAGTAACACAACGCGAAGCTACCTCCGTAGTAATGCAATGGTCTAGCCATCGTTTGCTACCGCTACTTTCGCAAGTAAAAGTATGCGTGTCTGATAAAATATTGAGCCTTAATACATCCACACATAACCACCTTTGCTCTTCACAAAAACTCATAAGTTCTTCAAAAAACAACTGCTTTGGGTGTGCATTAAAATCCCCAAGAATAAATACCGATTCCAAATTACAGCTTTCAATAACCGCACTTATCTCACTAAGCACATCGGTAAACTCTGATAAGTTTTCCACACTATTTGTTGGCATGTACACGGAAAAAACTAGCGACGACCTGTTCGCGACAGTTAGTTTTACAGCCGTAATTCGATTACTGTGACATGGCACCACTGTGACCGACGAGAATACGCCTTTTCTCCACATTAGGGCAACTCCACCAAAAGGCCTGCCACGAAGTATTCCCGCAGATGTATCCACCGCAGACTTGCTGGTAAACTAGAAATCCCTGTCTATTGTTCCAACAAATGCAACATCATGGGGTAAAAGCCAGGTTTCTTGCAATGCAATTAAATGGGCCGATTTACAGAGTTCTCTTATCCCCTCCACAGATCTGGTAACCGATTTGCAATTATAGCTAATAAGTTTAATGACGTCTGAAGTAGCCATTTATTACTTAATTATTTTACTGCCAGCCTCATTTATTTCTATAGACTCGGATGTAAAGCCTCTATTGTGTATGAAACGCCTAAAACATATTCCTTCAGGCCATATATGCTCGTCTAGAAATATCGATATTTTCTGTTTAGGCACAAACACCTTAAACGCCTTGTAACTACGCCTCTTCATTTTAATGTTAACAAGTTGCACCTCTACTCCGGTTTTTTCTAATATATAGTTAGTTATATCAGTCTTTGTTGCATCACAATGGACAGAACTAATAAATAATGGAATTTTAATATCTGCCGCTTTAAACTTTCCAGCCGGATCCTTAGCTAGACCATGTTTCATAGAAAATTTGTTAGTGAGCCTCTTTCTTTGAACAACAGTCCAACCATTATTTACATCAGAGTTATTTTCACTTGTAAACGAAACGCATTTCTGAGCTACTTGGGAAAAACTAATATTTTTATTCAACGACGCCGCATCCTCTGATAAGCGTTGCATTGAGGCCACTGGCTGTGAAACACTCGTAGGACCGGTTTCGCTCAGCGTCACATTTGTCGAAACCGCGGTCGGGGCCTCCACGCGCCGCTGTACTCCGTCCTTTGGTTTGACATCACTTTGGATTGATTGTGCCTGCGCCTTAGGAGCAGAAATATTGTCAGTATTTTTGACGCGTGAGTTTTGTATCGAGTGTGACAGAGACGGATGAGGTTGAGCTTGATTCATTTGTCGTTCTAACGGTTCCTTCGAACTACAATCATCTGATTTTGCATCTACCCTGTCGGGCGAGTTTTCTTGGTATGAATTGAAATTTAAAATTCCAAACGGACCGCTTTCCCGTCCATAGTTCTCAAATCGAATTGATCCTGTTCCTCTTCTTAAATTCACACAGTTTGATGCCTCATACCCATCCACTAAGGATGCTTGTTTTATGTTATTCATAGCAGTTTTAATTTCGTTTAACTGATCAATAGTCGCGTATTGTGATCGCATGACTTGAATATCATCTTTCAAAATGATAATGTCCTTCAGTAGTCTCGTCACATCTACGTGACCAAAAGTGACCGGTGGGAGCTTACGAAGTTCTTTTGCCACAAAAATTGGAACAGACTCTACTGAGGTACATTTTATTAGAGAAATAATGTCCTCCAGGTCTCTTTGAATCTTTCCTTCAGATTTTCCTTTTCTAACTATCTTCTTTTGCGTTGTTTGCACGTAAGAGAAAAGCAAATCCTTAGCCACCACTATATCTTCAGACGAAAATGAAGTTGCACACAAACTAATTATGCTTTCTTCATTCATTACATCCACTTGATTCTGGATAAACGCCAGCACTTCACTAATAACAATATTACAGTTATTACACTTTACAATATTCGAAGTCATTTTCGCCTCTGATTATGATTATGATTAGCTGGTTGTTTTATTTATTATTGTATTTTGGTTTACTGTTTTGTTGTTGTTTTTTTTGTGTTCCATTTTTGCATGTTTGTGTCAACGTTGTTGTAAAAAAAATGTATCTTTCTTTTTTTTTAACTTTCTCCACTTAGGTGGAAATCCATTTTCCATCTTTTTTACCGTTTAACTTAACCTTCACTGACTGCACTCTGCTACTTCGCCAGTTAAATTTTCCTTCAAATATGTTTTATTTGTAAGTTATCATTAAAATCTATTTCGTAGTTTTTACGTGAAAGAGTTACAGACATCCTTTATTATAAACTTTGTTGTTTAGAATATTAGTAAGATTATTAAAACCCTCGGGCCTTTTTCAAATTAAAGTTTTATAACGAAAAAAAAAAAGGTTAAGGAGGTTATCAATTCGACCTGTATATATGTTTGTATGCATGTTTGTCCGCGATTATTTCGATTTTGTCAAAACCAATTTTCACAAAAGTATTTTTTTAATTCAGAAGAAGTGTTTTAGTACCTATTTTTGACCGATTTTAAAAAAGAGGAAGTTCTTAGTTTAGGTTTGTATTAGTTTATTGATTAAGGTTTCGGGTACACGTCCCGGGACCTTATTAATATGTCTTTTCCATCCGTCTGTCTGTCTGTCTGCCAAAGGCACTAATTTCCGAAACGGCTTGATTAATTTAATGAAAAAAAATTCACGATATTTTATTTGTCGTCAAAATAATACTAACAAATATTAAAAACTTCAAAAAAATATGGAAATTTAGAGAAAATTTCAAAAATTGTGCCTAAATCTTCCTTTTTTGAACAAATTTTTGTCGAGCCTCTACTGAGATATTGACCTGGTCAACAGACATTAAATAATGATCATTTGTAACTTCACTTGCACTTCTTCGTTGGTAATAAAGCATAAAATCGGCTAAACGTGGGTCCGGCTCTTAAGCTGGTACCTCTGCCTAACCCTTCGGCGTGATATTATGTTTATGTATGTTTATGTAACTTCACTTACTGTAGATTAACAACAAATATTAAAAATTATGTTAAGAAGCTAGCCAAATTCACACCAATTACGCTTTTATGAGTATAACCTGCGCACATAAAGAAACGATCTCAAAATGGCGGCCGTTGTATGGGCTGTCTCGCTTCTCAACTCATCCCTCATACTAATATACGCGAGATAGCATTCCGCCATTTTTAAATCGTTTCTTTATCAGCGCGGTTTATAAAAAAAAAAACTTCCGCATATTTAATTCATTCCGTTCCGTTGTGCAGAGAGATGGGAGAACGTTACGATGCCGTAGATTGATTGATTGATTGTTGTTTTGTTATTCGCCCTTTCAGGTCAGGCACAGGAACATAATTGCCCATACAGCCAAATATCTAAACTAATGATATTTCTGGAAACTTCTTAGCGCGAGGCCGTTTATTTAATAGTTGATACACGAAATATTATCAAAATAGCCCCTTACTAGTAAGAACCTGTATCAGTGCCAGTAACAATTACAGCCATTGCATACCATTTTCTGATTGCACGGAACCGTGAGCTGAGATGAAAATGTTTCATCGTGCGTGTGTTGGCATCCCATACTCCGTAATAGGCAGTGCTTACCGCCGTAATGGGCTTCAAACTTTTTTTTGCCGCCGTAATAGGAATTCCGAATTGTCAGAAAAAATATTTATTTAAAATTAATTATCACTCTAGAATAAATAAAACGACAACTGAAATAGAAAATATAATTATCATGAGTGTCAAAAAAAAATTCAAATATCTGCTAACATATTTAGAAATGCTTAATTTCTTACCCTACTTTAAAATGTCGTCAAAACGCGCCGTAATAGGGCATGTTACCCTACCATTGCATTGTTTAAAAGATTTAAGCATACATATGGACAGACGCGGGAAGCGACTTTGTTTTATACTATGTTTGATATAATTTTCAGCAGTGTAGGTTCTACGGCCGAAATTATGTTGATCATGAAATTTGCCATAAAAACTGTTCTGTAACTTTAAACTTTTAATATTGACCCAATAGTTCTGTTTAGACCAAAGATTCTTAGATTAACCCACTTCAAAAAAGGAGGTTATCAGTATGACCTGTATGTTTGTCCGCGATTATCTCGCTTTTGGCTAAACCGATTTTGATGCGGTTTTCAGAAAAATAATTGTTACGTGCGTAGGGAAAGGTTTTTGTACCTATTTTAACCGACTTCTTGTTTATGTATGTATCAGTTTATTGTATCTTTTTGTAAAAAAGAAATTATTTATTTTATTTTTTGTTTTTTTCTAAATCATTGCACTTTTGTAAAACATATTGATAATTAAAAAGGTGTTTTTGAACTTTGTTTTTTTAATTTTTAGGTATCGGTGGATGCTGGGTTTAGTGCCAAACAAACAAACTAAATTATAATTCAATGCGCATCAGGTTATATTAATTTCCCGCGTTTTTCTAGCCCCTCGCAGCGCCGCGCCCTCTCTGGGCCTCCCTATCCAAACTTGCGATTTTTGTCTACCTATAATTTGTTTGTAGTTATCATTCTTCTCGACTAGAGAGTAAAATTTTTCTATGCTCTGGATGGTATTGCCACAGACCAACTAGAGATACTACTGCAGCCATCTGCCATCTGCCATATTGCCGCATCGATCGAGTCATAGACTTATTCGTAGGATCTTCGTAGGATGGATCGATTTATAATCGATTATCAGATGGACCCCGAAAATCACCCATACTATCCATTACATTATCGATATTCTCGATATAATTGATACTATCGATTTATTTCGATATCTTTTATATTCTAATCTATTGATTTGTATTGCTATATTAAATCATATCTTGAGATTTGACAATTATAATTGATTATGATCGATAGTATTGATTATATCAGAACTATCGATCGAAAGTAATATAAGTGATTCTGGGTGAACACAATCGATTAATCGATAGCTGTTATTTTGCAACACTGGATGCGGGGATCTCACTACATGTCTGTGACACAGACCTATGACCATCCTATGACCTAGACGACCTAGAGTTATACTAGTTATTGATCGTCATGAAGCTAGTACCTCAGAGAGGAGGTAAATCACAGCTAGTGTACTGATCAGAGAGGTTGGAAACCGCCACTAATAGTGATCGTTCAGTACATACAATAGTAAGTGATGATCAGTGATGATGATGATCGATCACAGCATTCACAAAAAAAAAAAACTAGCAACACGGCAGACTTCTTTCCACATTCTGAATTTTTGAGAATATTCTATTCTATAGCCCATGTCACCCGGGGATAATGTAGTTTCCCTACAGTGAAAGAATTTTTGAAATCGGTTCAGCTGTCTTAGAGCCTATTCGATGCAAACAAACAATCAAATATTTTCTAATAATATTAGTATTGATAAGCTAAGTGCGTTTCAAACCACGCTCAATTACGGGTTCCGTAGTTAGTATAGGTATACCATTAATCTCCTTAAAAATGTATCGATAAAAGTTAGCTCGAAGGGCCAAAACGCGGTAATGTAGTTTAATGTAATAACTTGTGTGTCTCTATTACCGTAAAACTGGAATATCGAGATGTATATACTTAACGTCTTTATTTTTGTGGCAAGTACCATTATAAGGATGTGTGCAAAATTTAAATACATCTTTTCAATAGTTTTTAAGATAAATATGACACTGACAATCGTTAAGACAGACTGAAATAAATAGTTAATGAGAGTTCTTTGTTAGACTGTTAGGCCCTTCGCGCATTACGAGAACGAAATTTTGAAGATTCAAGTCTCGGAGACTAGTTGCTGCGGAGAAACTCACATACATTTCTATGGGGACTCGCACACTTGATTCCGGTATCAGTGGTCTGGTCTGCATTGTGAGGTATGTCAATTTAGATTGGATTTCTCGTTTTTGCCATACAAGTAACCAGAGAAGGAGATCTCACAAGTCAGTTAATTTTTGCAGCGTATCGTAGCCAACTAGTTTTTGTAATGAGAGAAGGGCTACGCAACTCGATATTCGCGATAACTTGCGAAAAACCTAAAATACCCCTCTCTTCGATTATTTTGTATCAGAAAATTCTAAAATCTCAGAGTACCAACACCAATATACTTTTTTCTCAAAAGGACAAGGGTTAGCTGTAGCGTTTTAGTTGCAGGATATTTGATACATTCTAGTGAACAGAAAACCTTTCAGCAGTCACTGCTGAGCGTAAAAGAATTACCACGATTAAGTAATACTTTACTTATCTCTCTCGGCTATTTGATTTAGCTATTACCACCACTAAGTATTATAAGTCAAAAATGACTACAACATTATAAGAATTATGCAAATAAAAATTATATCACGAAAGTATATTTTTAATCGCATCGAAAAATGTTAAATGTTTCTGTGCTATCATCAATTTAAAGTATCCAAAATCCAAAAAAAACGGGTCTACCCATGGTCTAACTTTACACAGTGCACACCTTCCGGCCACGCTTTGAGACTGACCACTGATGTGTGCCGCAGCGGTGCTGCCCACTGAGTCGGAGCTTCACCTTTTATTCAGAGCTCTTTGATTCGATAAACATGGGAAAGAAAATAAAATTTGAGTAGAATACGTTATTCAGATGCCTTTGCGTGTTTTAAAATGCTGTAAAGATATTAAATGCTGCGGCTTTACAGGTACAGGTTCTATTATATACAGTCTGTGAGCTGGGTATTGTATTTAATGTGTTGTTGGTTACAGGTCTCGTTTTAACCGATAGGTACTGATAAAAAATGCATTGTCTTGTCAATACATAGTGTAAAACAAAATCGCTTCCCACGTCTGTCTTTAAAACTATGCATCGGATTTTGATGCGGATTTTTTTTAATTGACAGGGCGATTCAAGAGGAAGATAGAGATATGTAATAATACTAGAAGCTGTCCCGCGGTTTTTCCCGCGCAGATTTCTTATAAACACAAAACTCCCGTTTTTTCCCGTTCCCGTGGGAATTTCGGGAAATCCCTTCTTAGTGCTCACCTCACCTACACTCCCCAAGGAACCCACGTGCCAATTTTCAGCTTTCTACTCCCAGTAGTTTCGGCTCTGCGTTGTCTGTCAGTAAGTCAGTCAGTCAGTCAGTAACGGAAGAGTTTTATATATATTGATACTAGCTGGTGCCCGCGACTTCGTCTGCGCATATAAAATATTGGTATGGAAGTATAGATTATTAATTTAATAAAATCCTAAGTCTGTTCATTTATTACCTACTACATATACGCACACTTTGGACACGAATCAATTAATAAATTAATTAGTAATTTTATTTCTATATCTTTAGTTTGAACGCACCAATCGCAATGCGAATAGTCTGAGCCCTATCTTAATACAGGTCGCCGGTATTATGATAGCGCTCAGTGACAGTGGATCAGTGGTGCATGGCGTGCGAGAGAAAAGGCCTATATCCAGCAATGGGCTCTTACAGGTCGATGATGATATCATAGTACATACATACTGCGAAGCTAGGTAATCTTCGTAAGGGGCGCTCAATAACACGCTAGAAGTCTGAGCACTATCATAGTACTTGTAAGCTTGAAAATGTTTGTAAGGCGCACTCACTCGCGCACTAACTCGCGAGTAGTCCGAACGCCATCATAGTACTTGGAAGCTCGGGAATGTTTGTAAGCCACAATCACTAAATAGCGGGCACTCTAAGCGCTATATCTGTATTTGAAAGCTGGGGAATGTTCTGAAGTCAATAACTCGCAAATGTCTGAGCGCTATCACAGTACTGGGCAGCTCGGGAATGTTTGTAAGCCATAATCACTAAATCGCGGGCAGTCTAAGCGCTATATCTGTACTTGAAAGCTGGCGAATGTTCTTGAGTCACTAACTCGCAAACATCTGAGCGCTATCATAGTACTTGGCAGCTCGGGAATGTTTGTAAGCCACAATCACTAAATAGCGGGCACTCTAAGCGCTATATCTGTACTTGAAAGCTGGCGAATGTTCTTGAGTCACTAACTTGCAAACGTCTGAGCGCTATCATAGTACATGACAGCTCGGAAAGGTTTGTAAGCCACAATCACTAAATCGTGGGCACTCTAAGCGCTATATCTGTACTTGAAAGCTGGGGAATGTTCTGAAGTCACTAACTCGCAAACTTCTGAGCGCTATCATAGTACTTGGCAGCTCGGGAATGTTTGTAAGCCATATTCACTGAATCGCGGGCAGTCTAAGCGCTATATCTGTACTTGAAATGTTCTGAAGTTACTAACTTGCAAACGTCTGAGCGCTATCATAGTACTTGGCAGCTCGGGAATGTTTGTAAGCCACAATCACTAACTCGCGCGCACTCTAAGCGCTATATCTGTACTTGAAAACTGGGGAATGTTCTTAAGTCACTAACTCGCAAACGTCTGAGCGCTATCATAGTACTTGGCAGCATTACTAACTCGCGGGCAGTCTAAGCGCTATTAGGTATATCTGTACTTGAAAGCTGGGAAATGTTCTTAAGTCACTATTTCGCAAACGTCTGAGCACTATCATCGGGAAGGTTTGTTAACCACAATCACAGATTCGAGGGCAGTTTAAGCGCTGTATGTGTACTTGCAAGCTAGGGAATGTGAAGGTCCGACGCCCGAATACTTTATTCACGTTTAAGTATTCAATATTATTTAAAATAATTTCAGCCGTTCTTGACTTATAAATAGTGTTATGAACACGACTTTCTTTCATATATATTGATTATAGTGTGCCCCATTCCCAATATTCCCGTGGGAATTCCAGGATAAAAAGAAGTCTATCTCCTTTCTGAGGCTCTAACTATACATTGTATAGATATAGTGTGCCCCCGCGGCTTCGCTAGCGCTTTTCCCCTTGAAACATAAAATTCCCAATATTCCCGTGGGAATTTCGGGATTAAAAGTAGCCTATGTCCTTTCTCAAGCTCTAGACTATCCATATACCAAATTTCATCCAAATCGGTTCAGTAGTTTTCTCAGGAAAGCAGGACAGACAGACAGACAGAGTTACTTTCGCATTTATAATATTAGTATGGATGAAGCACATAGTAATAGGTTAGGCGGTACGAAGTTCGCCGGGTCGACTAGTAATACATAAACGTAAAATTCTCTACGCTGTTGTTACTACTTTATAAGTTTATCGATCTTCTTACCTACTATAAAATATACATACTTGGTACACAATTTGACTCGTACACTGCAGTCTCAATTTTCCTTGAATGGCTTGCTGACATAGCGCTTTGTGAAACAGAGTAACTTTGTAGAAGTGGTCCGGCTATCGACTAGCCTCAAATAAGTCGCGAGCCCGGCCCGGGGCGAGTGGTCGTTCGACCGAACATCACTTCGTCCAGCCCGCTTGCATTGTTTAAAAACGAAAATCAACAAATAAACAACGTAGGCTGAAACAGATCACTTAGAAGTGGTGATATTGCATGAGTTTTTTTTTTGTTCCAAATACCTTTAATTTGTATTAAATACCATAATTTTGAATTTTATAACGTGTCTTTTTTTTTTGCTGTGACTACTAGCGATTACGCGAAGAAAAATTTTACGTTTAACCTAAGCGTGACGTTAAACCCTACGCTACCCTTTATTGAAAAAAATATTAGAGAAATGGTTAAAAATTTTAAAACTTTGATTTATTGCCGAAATAAAAGTTTTTCGTAAAAAGTATTACAATTATAGACAAAGTAGAACGCTGATTACAATACATATGTACCTATGTTACGATCAGTGAGGTGGGGAAACGCTTGTTACGATTACGAAGGTTACCTACGCTACGATACGATGATACGATAAAGGAAGGATAAGATTCAAAATCTTTCGTCATGTCATGCCTATTTAGGTTATTTATATCTATTGACAGATTTTTAAGCTATAGTCCATTTTTTATTCGGTATAACGTTTGACGTTTCATAGATGTTGCCACTAAATAAAGATATCCACCGAAAAAGGGAAAAAATTACCCACAAGAGTAAAAATAATAAGAAGAGGAATATGTTTTTCCTGCATAAATGCCTAAAATGTTTGCTTTGATAAACTACTACGAAAACAATTTTTTTTTAAATTGCCTAACAAATTCAAAGTCACATTTTGTTGTATAATTTTTACTTACCTACTACAAATAATGGATGTAATGTCCGATAATAAGCGATTATCATTATTAGGTAGGTATTTGAATACAAAAATGACATTTAATTATAATTATGCACTTTATTTTATTCTTGAGCTGGCATCACTCCTCACATATATTCATGGTCATAGCAAACCTTTCAAATAAATAAATAAAATAAAATCCGCTGTTAGCTGTCATGGCGCATTTGTTACATTGGTCAAATTTCATTACTTCCCTGAATTTGAAAAATGTGCCAGGCCAAATAGGTTTGTTTGTTTACAGATGTCAAAAATGATAGCTGTCAGTCATTCCCCGAATCATAAAATTGGGTTTACCCGGTATACCTACCTATAGGCAGCTCTATATAAGTATATGACAGTTATTGCGTTATACCATGTCTCTGGTTATTTTAACCATCTTAGGGACATCTAAGTCATTAGGTTGTTTTTACTGTTCTTTTGAAATTCTCCATTGATCTTTCTATTCTATACACGACTGACTTAATTTAATATTAAAAAAGCGTGTTGAAAGTGAAGAAGTGTTAGACTTGAAATAAGTCATACACGCCGTACACTTTATAAAACTTAAATATCCAAACGCGCAGCATGTCCTAAAAACAAATTAGTTAAAAGTAAAACTGCTGCAAGTTCAAGTCCGAAGTATGTTTGAAATAACTTGAGACAGTTAGTTAGCAATAAAGGTTTAGCAAAGTTTCCTACTTAGGAGGGAGAGGGGAGACTTCAATCAAACTTTTGAAGTCCGAGGATTTAGAAAACGTCTTGCGATTTATTTGTTTGGACGACAGAAGAAAATGTTAACATTGGGTATAGCACCGAGTCGAGGTCTTGTATTTTACTGTCGAAATTAAATTAGCAAAGCCTTTTTGTTTGAAAACTCACGTAGGCACTTATATATAGTGAATCGCATCAGAAGCGCCATTAAAGTTAGGTACATTTATGATACGTTTAAGTTTAAGGCCTTAAAATTATATTTATTTTATACATAACTGCCTTAATCTACTTAATATTATATAAATTTCTAGGCAATAATTTAATTTCGATATTGTTCCTTCTTTGCAGAATGTAAATAAAAAGTTAATAAATATTATGTATGTTAGTTTTGAAGATTTTACCTAAGTATATTATGATAAACGCCAAGCAGTATACTACAGACGCAATAGGTCTCTCCTCCATAAATTTCACACCTAAATATTCTACCTCGCATACCGCCAGTAGGCTAAACAAAACAACAACTTTTGCAGTAACTCCAATACGCAAAGCTTGTGATGGAATTTTTGATTTTACGACGCTATGAATTGAAAATCTCATCAGGTTGACCACGACGCGGGGCGGCGGTGGCGGCAGCCTGCGGCGTAGACATTTTCCACTTTGCTTTGAATCAGCTATGAATCCAATACTTAAAAGAGAGCAGTATTCCTTGTTCTGTGGATGTAAAGGTACAAAAATATTTAAGTTCAGTTAAGTTAAGTACTTTCGGATATACATATTTGAAATAAGTAAGTAAAACAAACCTACAGCAAGCTATAGCAAAAAGCTACAGCAAGACCTATACACACTTGCCCTGTAAATTAATTCATCGCCTAAGTACTTGTGCTAACTCCAATGGTAACGGAATACGTTTGTTAAGCCATTAGCAAATGTCAATAGTTCTCTAACTGGTCACATTAACATACCACCGATAGCAGGAACAGAACAGCTTATCTTAGTTTGATCCGTGTTACACAACGATGCGTCCGTGTGTCTGTTTGCACAACAGTGCAAACTGCCATGGGCTTGGCAAATACGTCGGGAATCAGCGCTTCAGTGTTTGGTCTTACTAGCCATTCAAGGCACGCACTTACAGTCTGGACATCGAAAGGTGATCCTAAAGAATTACTGAATACAACTCTATTAGTAAATATCATTCAAAAACTAGCATGCTTTATGCCTGTGTCCTGCCTGTGTACATTCTATACAGGCATATACTATAGAATAGAAGATAGGTTGACTGGAACATTAGTGTTATAAGGAAGTGACTTATTTACATCACACAAAATCTGATATGATTTGTCTGCCACTTACTAGAAGACCACCACTCACTTTGCCAGATTATTTTATCTTATAGTTGCTTTTGTTTTTCGTTTAAAATAAATTTCCAAGTGCTTGTCAAAGCTCGGTCATGAAGACCTTCCGGTGCCACCTATATTCATCAGCTAATACTCTTTATTATAGTGTGCTTTAGGCATGATAAAAGATGTGATTTTACACTTACTACGGAAACCTTTAGAAATTAGCATTTTAGTAATGGAAGGAATAGAGTTTAGGCTTTGTATTAGTTATGCGACTTCAGCAGTCAACTGGAGTTGGCAGCACCAGCAATCACAACCAGTCTCAGACAGACTGACATGCAGAGGAAATTGAATTATTCCTATATCGTGAAAATATGTTATGCTAGTGCTAATAATATGCAATTCAAAAGATTTATACTTGTGGTAAGATAGGTAAGGTATATTTGTCAATTGTCAGTCAGTATTGAAAAGTTTTATTGAAAAAGATATAATTTTTTCTGCCTATAAATAAACTAGAGGCTATTTGTAGTCCCAGGAACATCTGCCTAACTAGAATATGAATCGAAGACGACAAGAAATAAAATTAAATCAGATAATAGAAAACTTTTAGAAAGTTCTTTCGTATTATATCCGTGAAAGTTTGAGAAAATAAATAACTTTTATTATTGAAAAATCAAGAATAGGTATACCTCAATAAGTGCAAGCAACTTATCTTAGTGTGAAAAAGTTTAATCTAAGTACTTGGGTCTTATTTTTCGTTTTCGTTTTAATCGTAACTGAAAGTTTATTATAGTAATTATTCTAACTGCCCAGCACGGCATTTCTTGTTATCCTCATTTAAAAAAAAATACTAAATATTATGTAGGCTTAGTACGATTATAGTTCAGAAGATTCACTCTGGGCATTAGTGAAATAGGAAACTAAAATCTTAATTAATGTAATCCGATCAATTGTTTTGTAAGAAACATTCTAAATCTAAACCATTTCCAATAAAAAACACACACTTTCAAATTTCACCTCTTTACATAGAAGTAAATAAAACTGTAGTGCGTTTTGTAGTAGTAAATAATATGCTAAAATCAAACTTCAAGAATGCAATCAGCGCTCTATTGTTCGTAGAAGAATTGAACTAAATTCGGATTTAGAACCCCTATTGTGTATGAGGAAAGAGATCGCAATATAAAGAGTGATTTTAAATTACATTTTAGACTAAAGTTTCGCTTGATTGGATTTCATTGTTATGTATGATATTATGACCAAATGTACTTATTACAAAGTAGAGTTTCTAATGTCGTTTTCGATATTTATTCTTCGAAACTCTATAACTAAATGATGATGATGATGAAGCTGCGGTCAAAGCTAACTATAATAACAATAAACAGAGCGAATAGAACTTGCATTAATTGATGCATCGCCAGCTCGGTCGCCCCGGAATATTTCATACCTGCTGGGCAATGTTTTGTAAAATGTTTATTTAATTTATTTACGAGTTCATAAGTAGATATTTAGTTAACTATCTAACTTAATTAACAAGTAATTTTTTTGTGGAATCGTTGCAGCCATGCGGCTACTACGTCATTTAAAAAATAATGATATGCGTGATTTTTGGTTCAAACGACGCAAATTAAGTTTTTTTCCTCTCAGCATCTGTCAATAGCAAAATCAATATATATAAAACTCTTCCGTAACTGAGTGAATGACAGAAAACGCAGAGCCGAAACTATTCGGGCGCAGCTGGCTGAAATTTTGCACGTGTGTTGGGAAGCACTGAGTAATAATTTACCGAAATTCCTCAGAATAAAGACAAGCATAGAAACCGGGCTAAAATAAAAAGTTATTTTCATATTGTTACGCTCCTTACTAAACGGCAAAAAGACTATTAGTTAGAGAGAGGTAAAATATAAGAATTCTTTGCAAGTTTTCTTCTTGTGGTATCAAAGTGGTTTATTGATGACACTGGTTTATTAGTACCGTACAAAATTAAAAACCAATAATTTGGTACATATTTGGTGGTTTGTTTATGGTTTGTTTTATTTTGACGTATAATATGACATTGTAAACATCGATAGCAGCTCCAAAAGTTTTATGATTATTTTTTATGAAAAAGGTGTGATAAATTGGTTTTGTGATTGTGAATGTTTAACTTAATGTATAACAATCTCTTGTGTAGTGACGGGATGTGAATCAAATGCGTCAAGGAATCAAAATCTTGATGTTTCGGTCACCTACCATTCGGTTAATAATTTTGTTTCATTGTAGACTTCTGGGCACTATTTTGACAAATAAATTATCAAGAACATCAATTTTACACGCTGTTTGTCGAACTCGTACCTAAATTTATTGAATTATTACGGTAAAACACCTTCTGTAAAGGTTATGATAGTGTTGTGCCAAAATATGTTTAGACAAAAGTTATCGAACCTAAATCATCCGTTCTAACTTAAGGACAAATAAAAATCAGACATAATAATATGCTAATTGTTGTATTTTTTTAAGTTTTCAAGTAAATTATATAATAAAAACAAAATGACTGGATGCTATAAAGAGACAAGATTTTAAACATTCACAACATACTGTTTTATCAACAAAGAAGATTTAAGATGGTGAAGATTATAACCTGAAACTGTAACAACAGTTTTGCTGCTGCAATTTGAATAAGTTGGTTGGTGGTAATCATAAAATATTGCCCTTTCAATTGCTTATTTTATATCAAATTAATTAAATGTTATTCGTTATCAACTTAATGTTAAAGGAAATAGGACAGCGACATTCAGTGGACAATTAATATTTCATATGTAAGAAAGAAATGCAACCAGAAAATACCATCATCTCAGCTAAAAACGTCTACTGCTGGATATAGGCCTTAAAGAAAATATCGTGACATACAATTTGCCCATTCTGGATAAAACAGGTTTAAGTTTATCTATGTTTTTTTTCTGCAGATCCTCATAATTGTATATGAAAATTTCAAGTTTAAGTTGCGGGATGTCATCGTTTAAGTTAATATTCTCTAAGATACCTGTTTTCTAAAAAAAAATACGAAGGCTTTAATTAATATATATTTGAATAAATTATTATTATTATTGTCTTGAATATAATATTTAAGAACATTTTTCTTGCTTTCTTACAGGCCTCACAAAATACTTTGATAAAAAAAAGCTACAGAATATATGAACCGTAAATTTGGGTAAACCAATGCTGTAAACTGTAAACAAATAAAATTCCATGAAAATTTTACTTTGTGATAAAAACAAAAGCGCCATTGTTGCTGCAGGATATCACTTGCGTATGTATAAATTGTTTACACCCAGGTTTTATAATACTTACTCTCTTTTATAAGTTTTAATTAAAACATATTATATTTTTAGGTCTCAAAAAAAAACCACAAGCAGGGTTTTTTCACATACAAACAAAGTGATGATCAAGATCAACCCAGGCAAAAACAAACATTTGAGGTGCAGGGTGCAGAGCAAGATTATTGAAAATGAGTGTGTAAAGAAAGAAGCGCATAATTCATACATTATGAAATTTCCAAAAATAGATTTGTTTTACTTGTTTTATATATACATATTATTATAGGTACACATCTTTTAGTTTTAATTATTTTAGAGCTGTGCTAATAATATCTGATGTGACAGAGTTTTTTATGAACGGAAAATCTTTAGAAATAGGTAAGTATTATTATATTTTTATCAAGACACCCGTTTTATTCATTAAAATAACTTATTGTGTGCAGTAGGTTTCCTGGAAGAAATCGCTTTAATCGATAAGGCACAATTGCCCTTATTCTTTTTCTGTTAAAAATGTTATACGGTTTGTTACATTTTGTATTTTTATTTGCATTTTTATAGCAATAAAGCGTTTTTATCTTTGTCTTTGTTTTCTTGTTATTATAATACCATACAATTACTCCTGAATTAGTTATGATAAGTTCCATAATAAAGAACCATGTCTTGTATAAAAGTATAGACAACTTGATTTAGGACAAGTTATTTTTGCCATCACTAGCTTTTTAGAAAATTAAAAATAAAAAGTCGAACCCAGGTACGGGCAAGGTGCGGAAGAGTCATACGACCCAGTGGAGAAAGTATATTGGTCTCTTTTTAACATATTCAATGGTTGCACTTGAGTAAGTAGCGTAACACAATGATGTGACTTTTTATTTTAGGACTCCTTCTATGCTTGTCTTTATTCTGAGCGAAATTCGCATGGGAACGAAAAAAAAAAACAGAATTAATGTGTTTATGAGAAATCTACGCAGGTGAAACCGCGGGGCAGCTTCTAGTGACCAATGGTAATCTATGGATAATATATGATTCCCGGGGTCCTTCCCAAAAACGAGAAGATGGCCACCGGGTCGTTTTAGTGGGTGCGAGCCCCACGTACAGTCACGGACTAGGAGGCCGTAACAGATTTGTCTATGGTTCGTCAGCCCTAGACTGTATTACCAAAAAACAAGAGCTATTTTGCAATACAGAAAAACCGGAAGTGTTACGCCGACCGTGTCCGCCACTGTACCATCGACGCTTCCCCGAGCGAAATGCAATAGGGCGATAGGCCCTGTTGCTAAAAAAAAGCAATCCTTTTTTTATTGGATCTCGTTTCTTCGGTTTGCAGCACATATTGAAAAAAAAAAGGGGTTTTGAGACTAGATCTATTTCTGCGAATTAGTACCTATTACATAAATAAGCAAGGCTGGATGAACAATCAATATAGGCACTGAATGAGGTCGCGTTTATTTTCAGTGATTGAATCTACCGCCTATAAGTGGTATGTTTCAAGGAAATCTAGTTTCAAATAGTAAAATGGAACGTCAGAATAAAGTGCATTTTATGTAGTTACATAGTAAATAATTCTAGCGAGCGAGAGCCCCGCCATCCGCACTTGCAATAAAACGAACAATGCAATTTAGCTAGAGCTGCATTCACGCGATGGCCTCTGCTGTAAAACTTGGATATTTCGGCCGTATTCACCCGTCGATTACGGACGCACTCTCCCACAAACATCAAAAATAAAATAACCGGATTCCCAATGTATACCATTAAATATCTGGCTACATTCACAGTTATACCGTATAAGTAGGTATAAAAGAATACGGATGCGTCACCACGCACATGTTCATTTTGCACAAATATTTTTGGACATTTTTTTTGTTTCCCGACAACATGTGTGAATTGAAAGATATCGCTCGTTTCACGTCGCTGCGTTCACGTTCGCTCACGTAAGTGGCTTCAACAAATAATACATTCAGCTTAAAATATGGGTAAGTATTAGTTCTTTTCTTTATGACTACTGGTCCCTACTCCTATCCTATTTCACAGTGATTTTAAAATTTACATTAAAATATTTTTTATGACATTTTGTCGCTATTTTCATTAAATTATAATGAATGATGGTAAAAATATTTTTACATTTATCGGAAATTTTTGACGTGCCGTTTGCATTACAATTGTCGTGTTTTAATCAGTATTAGGAGCGATAGCGATTTAGATGAGGTCGCTAGCCTACTGATAATAATATGAAGAACAAATTGTCGCACCGCATCAAGTAACTTGGTGAAATGAATATCATTATAAATAACATAAACTAAGTAAGGAGTTCAACATCGTATCGAAGCGTTTCTATTATAAGCTTAAATTCAATTGGTGTCGCATCACGTCACACTGTCTGTCCGTCCGTCTGTCATACAATTTATAGGAACAGGGTATAAAATTTTAAAACAGACTATACGTGGCGCGGCGGGGCGGCGGGGCGGCGGGGCGGCGGCGGCGGCGGCGGCGGCCGCATCACTCGCCGCGTGCATAAAACATGCAAATTGAACCACTCCACTGTGGTGTGCCTAAGTTCACTCGCTTTTGCACTTTTACGTAAAATTGAGGCCCATTAGTCATGTAAATATTGTTAAACGCGGCTTCAGGCTTCGGCTCACCTCTGCGGTGTTATCTTTTTGTTCTTTAATTTATGCATGGCGATATTGTAGTATTCTCTTTTTGTAATCACTGAAAAGAGGTGGTGGGGGCAAGGAGGATAACTGAAAAAGCTTTTAAAGTTAAATTTGTTGATGTTAATAAAATAAAATTATTATAAAAATAATATTGATATTATTTTTTAATTCCAGGGTATTCAGAGAATAATTTTAGTAAATTTTTATTAGTAACACGAATATATATGATGAATTTTATTAGTAACATGAATACAGAATAGATATGATGGAATTTTAATAGGCAGTAAGTAGCTGAAAAAATTATGTAGTCCATAATTAGTTGAAAGCGACTAACAATGGAAGTTTAATGACGGAGGATCGTCAGTTGTGCGAATGAATAGAAGCTTTTCACGCAATAACGGTCTTCGAAATTTGTGCTCATTCAACTTGAAATTCACTCATATTATTCAGCCAAGTTTTTTTAATTGCTTATAGGTACTTAGATTTTAACTTACATTTGGTTGTAAATAATGTTAAGGAGTAAAAATCCTAGAACTGATGGTGATCATTCAAATCATTCGTTGTTTTTTTTAATTACGATAACTTTTTTAAAGCTCATCTAATCTGGAGAGTCTACCTTAGGCAACATAACTATCTCATATAAAAAAATCTACAAAACAGCAGTATAACATAACATAACATAATCCCACGCCTTTTATTCCCCGAAGGTTTAGGCAGAGGCACCAGCTAAAGAGATTATATGTATACATAATAATACATCGATATAAGTTTTTAAACTCGTACTCGGCTAAACGTGGGTCCGGCCGTTGAGCTGGTACCTCTGCCTAACCCTGCGGGGAATAAAAGGCGTGAGATCATGTTTATGTTTATAAGTTTTTAATTTAATTTTACAACTTTTAAGTGGCGTCATAAATTTTATTGTAAAAAACTATTTTTAACACTTTTTTTATCACAATGGATTAAAGTCGTAATTCTGAACAATGTATTTTTTAAAACTTCGATATGTATATAGGTGTTTACATTCATTTGAATATTTACAAATCTAAGTTAAAGTAAAGGTCGAAGAGCTCGTAATTTTTGTTTAGCAGGACAATTTTTTCAGTGGCATCTTAGCGTCACACCAAAAGCAGAATGAGTTGATTGAAAATTAAAATCGAACCCAGTAAATTAGACGCGTTTCCAAAATAATGGTCTAGTAAATTTAGTAGTTTTGCCTGGTTTTGCGCAGCTAACCACAACACAACTTTGGATTTATTGGCTGTGCTCGCTGCTAGGTAGATAATTGTGGTGTGCATATCCACTCGGCTCATGCAACGGCAGACGCGGACTGTTAATAATTCCGCATACAGTAGCACCTCGCTCGTTCGCCGTAAAAAGAACAATAGGATTTGAAGTACCTAGGGCCTGCTCACTGCAACCTGTACCGTCAAAAAAAAGCTTAAAAGTGCCGTAATGTAAGCAGAAAAAAAATACATTGCTTTGCCGGCATTATCTACCAGTTTAAAGAGAAACAGTTCCTTTGTGCACAGTATATAAGAGTTAATACTGTAAAACATATACAGGCTTACTATAAATATAATTACAAATTATAAAAAGGTTACTATATAGGATGGTATGTACTGTATGCGATTGCGATGAATACGTTTCCAGAGCGTGATCAAACCACGGCTCTGCAGCGCCGCCGCCGCTCCACTGAAAACAAATTGAATGTATTATATAGCACTACTAAAGGCTGAAGTTTATAGTGTGGCCTGTTTATTTTATGATTCAAGCGTGTTATTTTTCGATGCGAGGGAATTATTTGCAGGTCATGAAATAGTAACCCATTTATTAAACGCTGCTCTATGATAGTAATTTTTTGAAACAATCCGAGATAAAGCTCAAATTAAAAAATTAAAAAACCCCCGACCCAGTCAGACCCCTCATTAACCTAACTAGAACTAGGGCTTATCATCTTAAAAAGATCATGGTTGCCTTACCATATACTTTCAATATGATTGAAGCAACACGAAACCAAATTTCAAATCGATAGGACATATGAAAGGTAGTTAGATCCCGTCATCCTCTATTTAAGAGCTGATCATCTTCAAACGGCAGATCAGGTCATGGTTACGTTACCATATACTTTTAATATCATTGAAGTAACACGGTACCAAATTACAAATCGATAGGACATGTGGAAGGTAGTTAGATCCCCTCATCCACTATTTCAGAGCTGAGCTGATCATCTTCAAACGGCAGATCAGGTCATGGTTACCTTAACATATACTTTCAATATCATAGATGTAACAGCAAATTTCAACTCGATCGGACATAATGAAGCTAGTTAGATCCTCTCAGCCATTATTCAAGAGCTGATCATCTTCAAACGGCAGATCAGGTCATGGTTACCTTAACATATACTTACAATATCATAGATGTAACGTGGTACCAAATTTCAAATCAATCGGACACAGACAGACAGAGATACACACGTTAAAATTATAACACCCCTCTCGGAATTTTTGTTCGGGGGTTAAAAATTAAATCAAAACGTAATCAAATCACCTACTAAATTCGACGAGCACACTCTTCATTAAACTTTATAACGCTCCTTAACTATTCTAAAAGCGCCGCTGAAAAAAGAATATTGTCGGGATTTATTTATTCTCAGACAGCATAATTTTATCGAAGCGTTTCAGGTGGAGCGACATCTAAAAATATTATAAATTATAATTGGACAGCTCGATGTCCGCGTATTAGGTCGGCGGCGGGAGACGTACCGCTGAAGTGCCGACTGCGACCTTTTCTCTTCTAATGGATACCAAGAACCTTCGACGCTTTTACGTTAAAAATCTTTTGGAAAAATAAATGAATCCAAACCGTATGTAAATCAGACTCGGTCGAAAGTTTTTATTGAAAAACTTGAGGAACTGATGAAAATGGGACTGCGACGTTAAAGATCTCCCCCTACTTCTTATAAAATATTTACTTCTGAAATCAGATATTGACTTTTCAATCTTATTTGTGAAAAATATTTTAGGTGATTCTTCCAAAATTTCCAAATTGATTTATATGCTCTTTAGTGTGTTTGGGCTAGTAAGTACACGGAAAATAGTAAGGTAATTATTTCGAGTAAATACATTTTAATTAGGAAGCTAAAACGACAGGGTACAGTCGAATGGTACAACTGTATCTCTGCTTCATAAAAAGCTAGGCCACTTTACTTTGACGCTACTGCATCGACTATTACGAGCACTTTGATTTGATTTGATGCCAGTGAACCGTAAACACTAATCGTTATCTTGAATTATTAAATATTGGAAGCAAGCGAAGTCGCCGCCAGTTGAGCGCTGAGTGGGACACTCAGAGGTTAAGTAATTGATAAGACTAACTCCAGTCTTTAATCATGACTTTCCGACCCTCAACGACGACTTCGTAGACAACTTATTAAATAGATTAGTCGTTATACGAAAACGCAATCAAGAGTTTGCAAACTGAATACCGCTCACGAAACTGCAGGGAACGGGGCCGGTGTAATTTGTTTGTCGATCTCTTCTGAACTGTCCCAGTTCTAGTAGAGTCCAGTTGGTGTAGAGCGTTGGCTTTCCTCTTGATGAATTGTTATGGAAATTGTCAAGACTTAAATCAAAGTCACCGCCAAACTAGATAGGTACCTTATATAATCATGAACTTACACCCACACAAGGAAAACAATAAACTACCAACTTCCCTTTGGGCACCAGTCACGAAAGTTTTTCATGCGTATCCCAACAAAAACATAAATTAGTCAAATTTACTACTTTTATTGAGAGCATCCCCTTCGTTACAATATGTTCGTAACGACCGAGGGTCAAATGTTCCCGTTACTCCCCCACCAATTTCAAAACGGCTCGGTTTCCTCGAAATTATCCAAACTTTTTAACTTACAACTTTTCGTAATGTCTTGTCCTAACGTTCTGAGCTTTTTCGGAAGAACTGGGCATTTTGGTGGTTGTTCCGCGGTCTCTTTCTGCCGCAGGGCATTCAGCGCTGGAGGTAGAGCGTAAACAACGGTTGTCTCTTGCTCGAGTCAGCGGCTGAGCTCCAGTCGCTGCTCGGCGGGAGCCACGCGGACGGCATACGGCATAGTGAGGGAGCCAGTTTCCGTCGCTGCCATGTCGAGGCCGCACGTCGCGCCGGCCCCTCGCCGACTCCGCGCCGCCTCGAGACTCAATCACAACTAACAACTCATATACTGGGTCACATAAATTAACAGTACTGTTGTAAACACAACAACAAGACCAGTGAATCAGCTGCTGTCAGTCTACTTCACTATCTTCTAAGTTTACGGTGCAAATAGACAAGATACGGCTGAACTTTCCTGATTCGTACATTGACTGGTTGCATGACCTTAGTAGTCTTGAAGTTTGCTATGATCGAGAATTTATAGCAGAACGCTGGATATTTTATCTTAATGTGTGTTAAATATTAAAATTTGTGCAGTGGACATAAATCGTCAGAATGTGGCGAATTGGCAGCCCTTGGGCATCTGCTTTTGTTTTGTGGACTGTCGTTGCAGCAGCGCTGTCGGACTCATGGACAGCCTACCAGGAGCAGCCCTGCTGCCGGCCGGCTTCCCATCACCGAGTCAGGCATCATAGAGGTAAGCTACATTGTACAAATACCACGATTACTTTAATAATATTTAAAACAATAATACTCATTAATGTCTAGTCAAACACCGCTTCTCCAATCTTTTACTTAGTTTAATCTTTCCATTAGTTGGAATGTTGTCATTAGTTCTGTTAAATAATTGTAAATTTAAACTCATTATGAATCATTTTTGACCGACGAAAAAAAAAGGAGGAGGTACTCAATTCGAATCGTATATATTTTTTTCAGTTTAAATTATATTTAAATGCCTCCGAAATAGTCACAAATACAGTAAGCATTTAAGTTACTTAATCGACTAGCATGTGTATTGTTTATAAGTTAAAAAGAAGAGAACCATAACAAGAGATAAAAAGCAAAACACATAAATTAATGATATTGTCGATTTTAATAAATTAAGTAAAGAGAAAGAAACATAATGATAAAAAACTTTAAAATAGTAAATAAAATTTACCGACTAAATGTAAGGATATAATATATTAAAACCTTACGGTGCTTTACTCGAAGTCCATTGTTATTTTTAGTTCCCAATTCTTTGTGTCTCTGGTCTGGATAAAGCTTGATCGACATATTTCCCCTTTTATGACAAACATGCATTACCTACCTCCAGTCGGTCGGGATGGCATCTCAATCTCATACGTCGAACACAATGGATAAGCTTCTTTGTGGCTCTACCGGCGCTGCTAGACGCAATAGAATTATTACTTTCAATAGAAACATTAAATACTTACACTTTTCATGCAGAAAAAACTATAGCTCGGGTATCAAAATATGTATCTCTTTGTATCTATAAATTTATTGCTTTAACAGCTTTTACGTCAGGTTTAGGTTTACGTTAGTAGAGCACCTTATAATAAAAAAGTCTAACTACGAAAATGTCTCCTAAAGATAAAACTGAATGAATTTTAATGACTGAAAAAACTTATGACATAATTACTGAAAAAATGTTCGAGATTAATTTTTTGTTTGTTTTTAACTGGAATATTTAAAAAAATATATGAAAAAACTAGGTTGCGTGTATTGTATGTATTGCCTTTGTGGATAAGGAGGTGGCGAGCAAATTTTCTAAATAATAAGCACGCTTGGCAGACGCTATTAATAGCGATAATAATACCCTAACAAACATCAAGGACCGCGTCTGCCAATATGGTAGCCCTGCGTTTTCAATTGACAAGGTTTCAAAAATGTAAAAAAAAAAAACTCTACTAAATCATTTGCACGTGTCTGCCTCTTGGGCTGATGATAACAGCCATCCTGTTAACACGTAAAATCAAAGAGGCAGACATCTAGGGCTCTGACTTTGGTAGTTATTAATTTTTGAATTTATTTTTATGATTTAAAAAAAATAAATTATTAGCACGCTTGGCAGACGCTATTAATAGCCATAATAATACCCTAACAAACATCAAGGACCGTGTCTGCCACCATGGTAGCCCTGCGTTTTCAATTGACAAGGTTTCAAAAATGTAAAAAAAAAAAACTCTACTAAATCATTTGCACGTGTCTGCCTCTGGGACTGATGATAACAGCCATCCTGTTAACACGTAAAATCGAAGAGGCAGACATCTAGGGCTCTGACTTTTGTAGTTATTAATTTTTAAATTTATTTTTATGATTTAAAAAAAAACGCACGCTTGGCAGACATGTATAGTTTGAATAAAAACAATAAAAAGGATCTCGGAAAATAGTCTGACAACATGGTGGCCCTGCGTTTTCAATTGACAACGTTTCAAAAATGTAAAAATAAGAAAAACTATACTAAATCATTTGCACATTGTCTGCCTCTGGGGCTAATGATTATATAGTCATCCTGTAAACGTATGACGGAATTAAAACTATAAGGAATCCTATTTATCAGATAAAATACACGCATTGCTTTGATTCCGTGAATTTCAAACAGTCGTACAACCTAAAAATCAGCGAGCAAAGTGTCTTCCAAATGGTTTTCTTTATCCAGGGAGTCCAAATGAATCGAATGATCACAATTAGAATCGAGAGCAAATGATTTAGTAGCGTGTTTTTTTTACATTTTTGCACCTCCGTCCCATGAAAACGCAGAGCTCTAAGTGTCTGCCTCTTCGATTTTCGTGGTTTTTAAGATGATTGTAATCATGAACCCCAAAGGCAGACACGTGCTAATGATTTAGCATAGTTTTTTTTTTTTACATTTTTACAACTCCGTCCCATGAAAACGCAGAGCCCTGATTGTCTGCCTTTTCGATTTTATTTAGTTTCAAGATGATTGTAACCATGAACCCCAAAGGCAGACACGTGCAAATGATTTAGCATAGTTTTTTTTTGACAAGTTCAATCCGCTGTAACGCGAAAACGCAGCGTTATAGGACAAAATTTTACTGAAACAAATCCATTCGTACTGACCTAAACTGCAACCCACCGCGATGTGGATTCCGTGCAAGTACTTTACCGAAATGCTACCCACCTCCCTATCCATTGGCTTTCATTAGAATTATAACTATTGAGTCGAATGCCCATGGCTAAACTATGAAAAAATATACACAATGAAGGAATCGCATGCTCCGGGCTACATGCTGGTACCGGTGACATTGTATATTGTAGCTAGCAGCGTAGGGTAGCAGATGAACCTATTGTCCGTCTCGAAGCGGCATAGAAAAGACAACCCCATCTCCTACTGCGGGTGTCAAGGCAACTAAAAAAGTAACCGAAGGATGGGTAGCAGCGTCTTTCGTTGGGAAATGTAAACAGACATACTGCGATCGCCAACATGCCTTCCACGTGTGTTGATGATGGCAAACCAACCTGCATTGTTTGTCTGTGTGGAAATCTTTTCAGCATAGCCTAGCAGCTGATATGATTTCAACAATTGCAACGAATTATTAAAATTTAGATCTATGATTATTTGCCACCAACCCAATATTATACAATAAGTATAATATATTGTTGGTCAGTCACCAAACAAAATGAACCCTTACCCCTTGTTTAATATAATAAAACTTTTTATCAAAAAATAAAACCGCCGAAAAAAAAACTGAAAAGCATAAAATAATAATCGAATTACTAAGTTCTTAAAGTAATGTAGGATATACCAAGTAATTTTAAGTCGGCGCGCCACACAAGCAAATTCCTTAATTACGTAAAGATTGATGCGCGGCAGCGCACGAATTTTGGTTATTTCTTTAAATTTAAGGTACCTAATTTAGTGATCTTTGTACGAGGAATCTGTGGCGCCGACTCAAAATTACTTGGTATATCCTACATTACTTTAAGAACTTAGTAATTCGATTATTATTTTATGCTTTTCAGTTTTTTTTTCGGCGGTTTTATTTTTTGATAAAAAGTTTTATTTTATGCTTTTCAGTTATTTTAGGGTTTTTTTATTTCTTCTCCCACAAGGTGTTCAGTGGTCTCACCGCATAAGGTGATCAGACGACATGGTTTACAGGGACGACAAGATGTATGAAGGTATGGCGATTTGTGGGGAAGGCCTATGTCCAGCAGTGGACGTCTTTCGGCTGATTTTATTTCATTTCAAAAGATATTGTAAGTAGGTATCAAAAGTTATAATGTAACACGGAAATGCAACCTGTGAGTTGATAAATCGACCCGCCGACTAAAAAGTCACCCCTATTTTCCCACCCTTAGGGTGGGAATTTTATTTCCATATTTTTATGGGACCCACTTCAAGGTATGCCCTGTCGATTAAAAAAAGAATTATCAAAATTGGACTACTCTGTAAAAAGTTATGCGTGATCATACATTAAAAAAAAAAAAAAAAATATATATACGTGTCGAATTGAGTACCTCCTCCTTTTTTTTTCGTCGGTCAAAAAGTGCTTAAGTGGGCAGGAAATAAAATATAGCCCTACAAAATTTTCCATAACAATAAACTATTTAATAAATAAAATTGCCATTAATCGTACTAGTGTTCTGTATCACGATAACGCTGCAGAGGAACACGCGAAGCTTTCTTTTTGTTTATTCTTGTCGAAGCACCGGAACATCCTAAACGAGGTGTACGCACGAAAGGCAAATGTGAATAACAGCATATTAACCACCCCATTATTCATTTAGCCTCATGGCGTCAAATGGTAAAGATATTCCTCATACAAATAGGTACATTAATATATATGTTTATCACGGTTTAAACTTTTCTATCCCGTAGGAGCCCAATTAGGGCGTAATTTTTGCGTGTATGTGTAATATTAGAAAAATATCCAAAAGAGCTCATAGATCTTACAAAGAGAGTAAAACGTACGAAATCCATGCCTTATTCAGAACAAAATAATAAGAAAAAATCTTAAAAGACTGCAAAAACATTTCATAAGCATATTGCATACAGCCGGATCGTTTACAATTTCCGTGACAATATTGTCGGAAAAAGACATTTTTTTCGCCAGACAATTTAATTTTCGTCTGTGAATGGTGGAGGACGACGCGGGGCGGCAGGATTCCGTCCGGTCGGCACTCGGCGAGGAGAGGACAGAGTCATTAGCTCGTAACAAACATTCCCTCATGGCGCCTTCACTGAAAAAAACTGCCTAAATATGAAATGCTTGCCTTTATTAAACTGATGTTCAGAGAATTGAGACTTGGTCCATTGTTGCTGCCTCAATTAGGACGTTTTGAAATGCGTCTCGACGGCTCTCGTTGTTTGAAGCAGATATTATATTGTTATTCTATTTCTCAAAATACAATTTTAAAGATGAATTATAAACTATATAGTATACTAGAGGCTGTCCCGCGGTTTCACCCGCGCAGATTTCTCATAAACACCAAAATACATTTTTTTCCCGTTCCCATGGGAATTTCGGGAAATCCTTTCTTAGTGCTCACCTACACTCCCCAAGGAACATATTACGTGCAAAATTTCAGCCCGCTTCGCCCAGTAGTTTTGGTTCTGCGTTGTCAGTCAGTCAGTCAGTAACGGCAGAGTTTTATATATATTGATTCATAATTGCTTTTACGTTTAAGGTTTCATAATAAAATAAATTATTAATCACAAACCAAACTTTGAAGGGCTTGTGCTGAATAAGTATTAATCACACTTATATCATTGTGAAAATTTTGTGAACGGTTTCATTCACAAATATAACGCCCGAGTAGCAGTGTCAGTTTTAACTTGTTCCTTATCTATTGCCGTTATCATCGCCTGCTCAATAATTATTCGTCTGTATACAAGACAGACATAACAAACATTTAGCATACTTACACGAACACGATTAAACTTAAACATCATCATCATCTCAGCCAAAAGATGTGTAATTCCTATCTTAATACTTATACGACTAACCGGAATCGCGTTCATCGAACTCTATAAAATACCCAAAAGTGTTTATTATTAGTACTATCGAAACAATAATAAGAGTCAAAGTTTACATAAACATTGTGCATATGTTACCTACTTAAATAGAGAGACGAGACAAAAGATATCTTCATAATCAAGAATAATTCCTTTTAACAAAGCTAAAATAGGAATTTCTTTGCGAAGGCTATTCAAACATGGTAGTGACCAGTGCGGAGCAAGGTAGAGCAAAAAAGGCTGTTGGTTGAGTTGGGTGCCGGGCGCGAGGGGGCGGCGCGGGCGGCCTGCAAACCGGCTCATCTTGCGCCGGCGCAGGTAATTGACTCTCCGACTCCGACCAGCTTAAATTAAGTTATAAACAAGCTGGTGCTATCGAACTATAAACGATGCTCGGTTCATTCGTCGTGAGCTCGGAATCCTCGTAATGGCCTCAGCGATAAGACACGCATGCCTGGCTGCATTATTTGAATCGTTTTGTGGCTTTCTTTAAACTTCCGATGAGTTTTGGTAACGTTCAAAATTCTTAAACTTGCTTATGGTAATTAAATTTTCGTATTTATTGTAGTACTTAGTCATTATTAATTAATTTTTCAGGCCATCAGTGGTTATTAAAGTTATGAGCTTTTCTCTGCATATGCTTGTTTTTTCTATTCCTAGATAGTGGCCATTTCTTTGTGTTAAAAATTTAGATCGAGTCACACACAATGTCACTTCCTATAAAAGTTTATTTTTTACTTAACGGTTTCAGGGCAAGGTCTAATAAGGTCTTTAAGTGCCTTTAGTATATAATATGGAACTGCAGATGAAGCACAAGTCACGAATAAAGTAACAATGCTCACAAAGTGACGAAGTGCCTCTTTTTTCAGAGTCCATACGCGTCCGTCATTTCATCACCTTTCAGAGCGGCATATTCGTTGTAATTGCCAATTTGTGTGTATTACGTGGTTATCTCTTTAGTCGTAACGTGATTTTCTGGTATTTACAACTATCAATGATACGTTTCTGATTAAATTAAATCTTATAATAAGCGCTTAAATTTCAAAATTTACATATTCTTAACGAAAATTTTCAATGTTAAATCTAGATAAAAATGCGGTATATTTTTATAAATAATGATCAAAACCAGTTGCCTTATTTTAGAGGCAATAAGAATAAGTGTTAAGGTATCCTGTCACTTTAAAATTTTGTAGCTATAAATTGATGGTCTCGAGATGCCAGCTGGTGATTAGCGCTTGTCGCCGCTCACGCCGCCGCCGACGCCCCGGCCCAGGCCGCCGTGGCCGGCCCCCGCCCGCCTGAATCGATGACAGCACATTTTTCACAGATTGTTAGCTGCTAAAATTACGCTTCTCTCCCAAAGCGTGAAAAATTAAAAAGTAATCGATGACAAATCTCTTGCGTAAATGATCGATGTGATGGAACTCATTTTTCGTCGATCACTTCTTCCCTGTCGTTTGTTGATATTAATAATGAAAAAATAGTTAGTTAAGCAATTCAGAAAACACAGTAAGAAAATAGTATGTACACTTTACATTATGTGAATACAATCTTAATAAATTCGTGGTAGTATTTAATCTAGTTTCCTTATTACGCTCGGATATCGAGAAAAAGCTTTTACCTCTTAGAAATTGGCTTTTAAACAGTTCGTGCAATCAAGTGGAGATAAAACCTGTTTACAGCCAATAATCCTGGCCTGGCCTCGTTATACTTTAGTAACTTTATTTTATTTTTATAAGTGTTTAAATTATTGTTAAAATATCAAAAATTATCAACATTGGAAGCTTTATCAACCGAAAGGGCTTTATTCGTCCCTTGCCAATGTATCCATATTAATTTATTTGGCACTATTAAGTAATCTAGATATCACAAACTATCATAAAAAACATATTAAGGTTCGCTTGCCATTCCTTTGTTTCATACTCTTCGTCAAGGCTTTTCTAAATTGTTGTCTAACTCGGACTAGCGTGGGGTTAGTGGCAGGCAGGACTTAGACAGTCATGCACTGCACATCACATGTAAGTAGCGGTCATTAAAATGCAATCTCGGCGCGAACGCGCGTAAAAATGATCAATCAATCGTGTTTCTGATTGATATTGGCGTCTAGTTAGTTACCAGATTGCAATTTTTTGGGAGTGATTGATTGATGCAATTTCGACTCTTAATTTTTAAAAAGTCTAGAATAAAATTCGGCTTCTTCCCCATTCGCCTGAAATTTTCGCCCGAAATATTAAATTTACCCATTCGCCCGAATTTTACTAAAAAGTGCTTCCCATTCGCCTGAATTTATTTCATGAATAAATAGCACCGTTACAGGTCACAAAATACAACGATTATACACGTAGGCAACAGATGCTTCAAATTCTTTATAACTTTGTTCCTAGTTTAGGGCTTATAATTTAATTTATCAAACGCGTAAATGATATTTTTAAAATATTGCTGATTATGTTACATTAAAAATAACGGATTATTATTATTATTATCATTATTATTACGTACCTACCTCTACATTATCCCTCCAGGTTTGTGACCTTTTTCAGTATAAATTGAAACTAGAATACCAATTATAAAACTTGAGATAAAAAAAGCGTCAAGTAGACACCATTGACAAATGGTAAACTAAGTATGTACTTACAGCCGCCGCCTCCGTAGCTCAGTGGCGTAGCGCGTTGCGCCACGGCACGGAAGGTTGTGGGTTCGATCCCCGCAGAAAACACCACATATTGATTTCTCACAAAAATCACGTTGTGGTTGTTTTTGGTTGGATAGGACATTGCAGGCTTGAATCACCTGATTGTCCGAAAAGTAAGATGATTCCGTGCCTCGGAAGGCACGTTAAGCCGTTGGTCCCGGCCGCAGTTAGTGGTCGTTATAACCGCGGCGACAAGCTGGCCCCTTGTCACGTTGGTAATAAACTCGGCTAAACGTGGGTCCGGCTCTCAAGCTGGTGCCTCTGCCTAACCCTCCGGGGAATAAAAGGCGTGATATTATGTATGTATGTATGTATATTATGTATGTACTTACCTAACATGAGCAGCAAATACCACGCACCGAAAAAGTAGGTATCGTTGACACAAACTGGCGCTGTATCAATTAATCAATATATATAAAACTCTTCCGTTACTGACTGACTGACTGACTGACTGACTGACTGACTGACTGACTGGCTGGCTGGCTGGCTGGCTGGCTGGCTGGCTGGCTGGCTGGCTGGCTGGCTGGCTGGCTGGCTGGCTGGCTGGCTGGCTGGCTGGCTGGCTGGCTGGCTGGCTGGCTGGCTGGCGGGCTGGCTGGCTGGCTGGCTGGCTGGCTGGCTGGCTGGATGGCTGGCTGACTGGATGGCTGGCTGACTGACTGACTGACTGACTGACTGACTGACTGACTGACTGACTGACTGACTGACTGACTGACTGACTGACTGACTGACTGACTGACTGACTGACTGACTGACTGACTGACTGACTGACTGACTGACTGACTGACTGACTGACTGACTGACTGACTGACTGACTGACTGACTGACTGACTGACTGACTGACTGACTGACTGACTGACTGACTGACTGACTGACTGACTGACTGACTGACTGACTGACTGACTGACTGACTGACTGACTGACTGACTGACTGACTGACTGACTGACTGACTGACTGACTGACTGACTGACTGACTGACTGACTGACTGACTGACTGACTGACTGACTGACTGACTGACTGACTGACTGACTGACTGACTGACTGACTGACTGACTGACTGACTGACTGACTGACTGACTGACTGACTGACTGACTGACTGACTGACTGACTGACTGACTGACTGACTGACTGACTGACTGACTGACTGACTGACTGACTGACTGACTGACTGACTGACTGACTGACTGACTGACTGACTGACTGACTGACTGACTGACTGACTGACTGACTGACTGACTGACTGACTGACTGACTGACTGACTGACTGACTGACTGACTGACTGACTGACTGACTGACTGACTGACTGACTGACTGACTGACTGACTGACTGACTGACTGACTGACTGACTGACTGACTGACTGACTGACTGACTGACTGACTGACTGACTGACTGACTGACTGACTGACTGACTGACTGACTGACTGACTGACTGACTGACTGACTGACTGACTGACTGACTGACTGACTGACTGACTGACTGACTGACTGACTGACTGACTGACTGACTGACTGACTGACTGACTGACTGACTGACTGACTGACTGACTGACTGACTGACTGACTGACTGACTGACTGACTGACTGACTGACTGACTGACTGACTGACTGACTGACTGACTGACTGACTGACTGACTGACTGACTGACTGACTGACTGACTGACTGACTGACTGACTGACTGACTGACTGACTGACTGACTGACTGACTGACTGACTGACTGACTGACTGACTGACTGACTGACTGACTGACTGACTGACTGACTGACTGACTGACTGACTGACTGACTGACTGACTGACTGACTGACTGACTGACTGACTGACTGACTGACTGACTGACTGACTGACTGACTGACTGACTGACTGACTGACTGACTGACTGACTGACTGACTGACTGACTGACTGACTGACTGACTGACTGACTGACTGACTGACTGACTGACTGACTGACTGACTGACTGACTGACTGACTGACTGACTGACTGACTGACTGACTGACTGACTGACTGACTGACTGACTGACTGACTGACTGACTGACTGACTGACTGACTGACTGACTGACTGACTGACTGACTGACTGACTGACTGACTGACTGACTGACTGACTGACTGACTGACTGACTGACTGACTGACTGACTGACTGACTGACTGACTGACTGACAGACAACGCAGAGCCGAAACTACTGGGCGTAGCGGGACGAAATTTTGCGTGTAGGTTCCTTAGGTAGTGTAGGTGAGCACTAAGAAGGGATTTCCCGAAATTCCCACGAGAACGGGAAAAACGGGAATTTTGTGTTTATGAGAAATCTGCGCGGGAAAAACCGCGGGCAGCCTCTAGTCAATATATATAAAACTCTTCCGTTACTGACTGACTGACTGACTGACAGACAACGCAGAGCCGAAACTACTGGGCGTAGCGGGCTGAAATTTTGCATGTAGGTTCCTAAGGGAGTGTAGGTGAGCACTAAGGAAGGATTCCCGGAAATTCCCATGGGAACGGGAGAAAATGGGATTTTTGTGTTTATGAGAAATCTGCGCGGGAAAAACCGCGGGGCAGCCTCTAGTCAATATATATAAAACTCTTCCGTTACTGACTGACTGACTGACTGACAGACAACGCAGAGCCTAAACTACTGGGCGTAGAAAGCTGAAAATTGGCACGTGGGTTTCTTGGGGAGTGTAGGTGAGCACTAAGAAGGGATTTTCTGAAATTCCCACGGGAGCGGGAAAAACGGTAATTTTGTGTTTATGAGAAATCTGCGCGGAAAAAACCGCGGGGCAGCCTCTAGTACATAGTATAAAACAAAGTCGCTTCTCGCGTTTGTCCCTATGTATGCTTATATCTTTATGAGTATGCAACGGATTTTGATGCGGTTTTTTTAATAGGTAGAGTGACTCCAGAGGAAGGTTTATAAGTATGATACCTGCACAAGATAGTAAAAGTTTAGGCAGTACGAAGTTCGCCGGGTCGACTAGTAAAAATTTAAAGTAAAAATTAAGGCCCCTGACCTCATCATCGCTGAAAATACTAAAAAACATCGAATACACGGTTACATTGAACTTCAGACAGATCATGAGCGGAATTTGATTGTGTAAAACTAATAGCATGTCTTACTGCAGATAACTGTTGATTGCAATGTCTATGAAACTTTATTTTAAAAAATCGAATTGACTGTTTATTCTGTTCTTAATACTCTTTGTTTCATAAGATACGATCAGGCGAATGGGAAACACTTTTTATTAAAATTCGGGCGAATGGGTAAATTTAATATTTCGGGCGAATAATTTCAGGCGAATGGGGAAGAAGCCTAAAATTCTTAACATGCCGCTAATTATCATCACCATAAAAAAAATTTTGTTGATAATTTTTTTGCCTTAGCACCAGTTTTTGTCAAAATTGATTGATTCTTGCGTAATACTAATATTTTAAGAATATTTGTATATCTATTTTATATGTATTATTTACTTTTTAAGATTTGAGGTAAAAATCTTCTACTGACAAAATAAAGGCACGGTTGTGTCTCACACACTTGTGCTTACTAAGCAGGTAGGCAACTTCACTTTAGAACTTTAGAAGGCTAGTTTAAAAAAAAATTAAAATAAAACTCTAAGTAGGTATATTGTGATAGTTAATTTATTATTGACGCAATATTTAATTATTTTTCAAAGATCCTAACGTGTGGTCTGTTACTAGTCTGTTACTCATTTCCGGATCTCTTCGATCTAATCGCAGCCACTTTGAACATTATTTAAATTTAAACCGTTACAGAGGAACCGTTAACTTATGCCGCGTTTACATATTCATAAAATTTTACTGTAAAATGTTTAGCTATGATTATGTCAATATCTCGTAAATACACTGAATTACTAATAAATGAATTGACAACTAATTTATTATGACAAAATTATATATTTACGTTAGACACCTCAAGTAAATAGCTTTTAAATATTATTACAAGTGAGCTTAATAAGTTGTATGCTAATTAAACGTATAGTTTACTTTGTTTCATCTCACTATTAAGAGCTAGAACATTTCATATTATCCATATCCATTTGAAGTATTCGCAGTAACTTGTAAAGTCGTATAGTAGAGAGACGCGCGACGCAAGAACAATTCTCATTAAAACTTGTACAACGTTGCCGTAAGTATCTTTAATAGGTATATGCTCAAAGACGTACCGTTAGGCATTTCAAATCTAGCTAAGTAAGATCTAGTGCACACACAATGTCTAGAGCCGGCTTTAATATCGTATGTCGGGGGTTGTAGTGATTTGCTGTATAAAACCGGCTTTATTGGCCGTGTGGGATCGAACAGTGGGTGTAATCGAACTGACGGGTAGTGAGGGTTGAAACCGGTAATAAAAGGTTAGATACCGTATCTATAATACATTAACCTTAAGAGGTTTTCCAACTTTTTATACTATCTTTTCGATATTAAAATCACGCAGTTTTTTAGGCGGACTTTTTCATAGAAAGCAGGAGCTAGCTTTCTTAGAAAGCTTTTATTGGGGTTTAATCAATCAATATATACAAAACTCTTCCGTTACTGACTGACTGACTGACAGACAACGCAGAGCCGAAACTTCTGGGCGTAGCGGGCTAAAATTTTGCAAGTGGGTTCTTTGGGGAGTGTAGGGGAGCACTAAGAAAGGATTTCCCGAAAAGCCCATAGGAAAGGGGAAAAACGGAATTTTTATGTTTATGAGAAATCTGCGTGGGTGAAACCGCGGGGCAGCCTCTAGTAATATAATAAAAATAAGCATTTTCTCTCGTCTTTATTATAGTTTTTTCCGATAGCAGTGTTCATAATGCTAAGTCCTCAGCACGGATGGTTATTTCATATTGCAACCGGTATGAAGGGCAGCCCTGCGGCCGAGCCCCGGCTTGACTGACGGCCGACTAGTACAGGTTTATCGGAAGTGCTACAGCTGCCGGGTAATTGAGAATGTCATTTTGATCGGCGAAGTTCACGTCAAGTGTCTGTCTGTGCCTAAATGTTGGGATTTAGCCACTTGAAGCTGTCTATAACGCTGATGGGTTAGTGAGAGAGAGCATCTTCCTTGTTCTGTGGGTTTAGTTCACCCTTTGAAATATTAGCTCCATGCAAGCAAGCACATATATATGTATATCGTTTTCTTTCGTTAGCATCTCTATCAGCATACTTCGTATATGCGTAGCAAATAAAATTGCTATAGCATAAATGAAGCATAATGCTATATAGGTATGCTGCATATGCTATAGTATATTAATGGTAAAATTTACATTTGAAATAAACATTAAATTTGAAATTAATAAGATTTAGATAAGAAAGTACCTTTAGTTGTTTGATGCAGAATCACATTTCTTAAATTATAGAAGCAACTGACTTCACAAAGAAAGACAGTGAACTAACGACCATAATCTGCCTTCGCCGTTCCTTCAAAAGGCTAGATACTTGAGAATTGTGTTTCAACAGGTTTTGTGAGAATATAGGTATTTGTACTATCTGATCGCATACCTTTGCGATGCGCTAGCTTAGCTCTGATATTAGCATTAATTTATATAGGTTATGAATATGACTCCATAGGGTTAATGCACCCCATTAAGCCCGTGAAAACGCTCCTTCATCTTATTTTATGTTATGCTCTGGCGTTTTCGAACAACTGAAATCTAAAATAAATTAACTATTTATTGTAAATAAAATATGATTAACAGTAATCATTTCTATTTGATAGCTAAACTTATTTAGATTCATGATAAATTTACTAGAGCGCGGGTATTGAGTGCACCGGTATTGATCCGAGTTATCTCTAGATAAGAGGCCGGAAACATCACGACACGGCCGCCCATGTTAACAAAGAACTCTACTCAATGTGCAAAATAAACACGTTATTGTGTTCAATTTAACCTTTACACATATTTAAAAGCTGAATAACACTAAAAATTAAACGAAATTTAATTATTTTAATTTATTATGGATTGTAATATCTAGCGAAACCGAGTTTTGAATTGTATCTTGTAGTAAAACTCAGCCATTCCGAATTTTAGTTACACTTTGTTTTGTCTTAGACGGTAGTAAACCAAGTGAAATATAGCCGAACAGCTAGACCCGCAGTCACGGTTTTATTATCTTACTCTCGCATAAACAAACAAGGCTGGACACTAAGGGTTCACTCACAAGTATGGAAATGTGTTTGTATTGTCGTCATTAGTCGCGAGGCCGCTCTCGCGATGTCGCGGGTGGTTGCATTGTGGTTGCGATAGGGTCGGTTTCACGTTTCACCCATTATGCGGTCAATAATGACTGCGAAATTCGGTACATAACATACGTCTGAATTCGACTATTCGTCTTCAACATTTACTTACAAAATTTATACGATCACTTGTTTTTTTAGTTTGCCATGTGAGTGTACCCTTAAAAAAATTTACGAACTAGACGATAATTAAATATTGAAACAAAATAAAAAGTAAAAAAACGTTAAATGTATTTTTTTGAAAATTAAATAGACTCAGGTTTAAATACTAACTTTAAAGCGAATCGTTACTTTAGAGATATTCTGTGCTGGAAAATATAAAATATACTTAGTTTAGCATGAAAAACTTTTAATTATTTCTAAAACAGGGGAGCAAAACAAAGTAGTAGTTTTTAAACGTAAATGTTAGAGTTTTTAATGTACCTAGGTATTTGAAATATTTAAAAGGAGTGACTAATCATCGTCACACTTTCGGTAAGTTAGTTAAATTACGCACTTTTAAATATGGACAGTATAAGGATATAACTGTTTGTGTAATTTTTCAGGAAAAGAAAAAGTTTGAGTTCTGATGTATCAATGCAGCATATAAGACGTCCACTTTTGGGCATAGGCCTCCCTCAGATATTGGCACTAGAAAAAACCTTGTGGGCGGGTTTTTGCTATAGTCGCTACGCTTGACAGGTGATTTGGCGATTGCAGTATATGGATGTCGAAAATTTTCTACGAAGGACGCTTCTACCTATCCTTATATTCCATTTTACACACTTTAAGGTACCAAACCCATGGCAAGATATTATTATTATAGAGAGGTGGTGGTATTGGATGCCGCCACTACAATACCACCACCTAATCTCTTGCTTGTGTTGGATGTCACAAAATCAATTACGGACTATAAAATAAAAAGGTTTACACTGATTACTTAGTGATATTTTAAACCACAAAGATGGTGGGGCTGGTCGCCTAAAACAGACCTGGCACCGCACAGTAATACAGAGGCTCCTACTTACACTCGGAGCACCGTGGCGTGAGATGAAGGAAGTTGTCCATGATAGGATAGGAGCAAGTGGCGAGCTTTACTGAGCTGGGAGACCAATCTCTTTTATGAGAGTTTAAAGTATTCCTTCATAAAACAGCGTAAACAAAACAATGTTTCGGGCTATTAATAAACCTGCCAAGTCACTGGCAATTCTTAATTCTTAATAAAAAAAAAGCAACATGAGCTGTAAACTGGCAATTATTTTCAATTTTTGTGCAATTCATACGCCTGCAGCGGCCGGGTTGTGTTTATGGAAACGCTTAGTTGAGTGGAATGATTGTGTAAAAGTGTTGGAGGCGATCCAACAAGAGCGGGCCGGGAGTCCGCGAGCGCTCCGCGGAACAAACGACTCGAATAAACTCCCGCTGCAGCCGATGAGGACCTCAATGCACTTTTATTACACCCGCCGCTTTATGAAAAACAATACGTATTCTAACCTCTGATTGATACAACCTGTAGAGCATAAAACCGCGTTTATGTAACGTCACGTTACATTTTAAAAATGCATGTTTGAAAATTGGGTGTGAGCTGAGCTCAACTACGGAAGTATTACCATAACTCCCATGGGAACAAAGAGTAACGGAAATTTACGTTTATAGGGCCTAAACTGGTTAAGATAGCAACTCAATTCGGTTTTTTTTTTGGTTTGGTCACTCCTTTTTCGTTCCAATTCCTTTGTGCCTTATGCTGTACTTGCTACTGTAAAATACCTACCTATTTAAAAGAACGTAGAAAAATAAAGCTTAATGGTAAATTTACCTTCTCCAAGCGATGCAGCGGGTTCTCCTGAAACTTTAATTAAAAATAAACATTCTTCTTATAATATTACCTTCTTACCTGGCGACCCTCATCATTTATTTCGTCACGATGCGATCTACGAATGAAACATCCAACTTTGTAGGGACGACTCTTGCTTCGGGGTTTAAAAATGTGCCGCACGGGGCCGACCCTGATTCACGGGTACTTAAACCTTTTCGAGAAAACTTCGCAGCAAGTTTCAATGGGGTTAGGCATGGGGTTACACTGCTCGCGGGGTTTATTATGCGAATTTAACCGCAAAGTTTTTTTTTCAAGTCTCGGAAATCTGATTAACGGTTAGGTAGGAAGGTAAGGTACCTATACTAGAATATAAAAAAGATTTGAAATTTACCAAGAGTATGTAATGGACTTTTCCGTGACGATCGAATTTCCTCCCTATTATATTAAGATTTCAGACGTTTTTGCTATTAATTTTTATTGATACTGCGAAAACATAAACAGTGTTAAATAAGAAGTGTGTGTGTATTTGCACATGAATATATTTACTAGGAAGTAAGTCATGCCTCACGCGGTAGGTATTCGCGTTTTCGGCTGGCATCGCTCCAGTCGTTTCAATTTTATTTTGTGGAGTGCACTCTGTAAACATCCCTAAATGATAAACGCATAATTTAACGCCCCTCAGGCATGAAAGATAGTGATTCTTTATTTATTTATCCTCCACCCTTTCGCGGTGCGTGTTTTTTTGCGGACGGTGCGGGTCCGTGTGATGGTTGTGTGTGTGTTACGCCTATATTACTAGTGTTTAAGTTTTAACTTTTTTCTGCTTTTAACAGTATGCTTCAGTAATTCTTTTCGAACTGTTATAAAAATAAATTATTTACTTACGTGCAGATAAAAACTTACATTACTATAGCAATGTATAATGCAAAGATAATATGGAATAAGCAATAAATTTATTTAACTTTGCTGCTAATTTAAAAGAGGAAGGATAGCTTGACATTTTTGTTATTTATTTCAGAATAAACTAGATACACATTCGAGGTTTAATAATTAAATGTATCATGTATTTTATACTGAAACTTAATTAGCAGTTGCACATAAAGTAATAAAGTCTGCGAGAGCTGTTATAACGTTTTATCGACTCGCCGCAGCTTTTTATGAACTTTATTTCATAAAGCATTAAGAGGTTATCAAATGTTTTAAAGGAGTAATAAAATGTTTAAGGTGATGAAAAATCCGTACTTCAACTCATAATTATATAAAAAAGTGCACAGTTTTATTAAGCGTGAGCAATACACTCAGCTGAGCTGAGCATCCACATTTTGAGGAACAATGAACGGAATTACAAAATTTAACAATACCTACATGTAAGGTGACTCAATGCACGTCACCTTGTGAAATAAGATAAGTATATAGAACAAATTAAAAAAATTATCTACGGAAAAGATAGACTTCAGCTATTCCGATGTTCATAGTGAAGAGTTAGGTAGAACGAATAAAATTTATGAGCAATGGTGCTAAGATAATAATAATAGCTCTACAAAAATAGAGTAGGTAGACGTTGACTTTTACCAACACCATTATCATTTAACTCATAATTTATTTACGTTTTAAAATGTATCTAACCAACCAGCGAAATGAAAGAGTCCAGAATAAGAGAAGTTTGCTGATAGTCACTTGTTTATATACCTTAAACGCTGCCACATTTATCAGAATGCAAAAGCTCTATATAGTGTCAATATTAATAAATTAACTGTGGAACTGTTTGATGTGGTTATCAAATTACTTCTCTTACCTTTCATGCGTCTGACAGAGCAGAATGCCGGAGAAATTCAATTGCCACGGCAACGACAATGCGGAAAGCCAACGGGAAGCGCGGCGCGGCGGCGGCGCGGCGCGGCGGCGATACGATCGCGGCCGTCGTCGCCACCGCACATAAATCTTGCTTTGATATATTTTGGTAAGAAGCCAACTGGGATGCACCGTCTGAACTCTGAACTGAACTTGCAAAATAATGTACAAAAGTGTTTTATATCCAATACCACACTAAAGCCGATTTTTTGTATTTTATTTACTAACCGACTTCAAAAAAGGAGGTTTTTAGTTTGACCTGTATAGTAAAGTAAAGTAAAAAATGATTTATTCAATACAGGATAATCAGGCCAATCAAGGCTCAATCTGGTAATTCTTATAATAATATCATTTTATTCGATTACGGAGGCAAAAAGATAATATTTTTATAAATTGTATGATTAACTATATATTTATACGTTTATCATTGTTTTTAATTTATCAAAAAACAATCAAAAATAAGCCGTGTGTTCCGGCCACAGCGGAAACTCGAGCTCGCTGACATTACGACCAGAAACGCAACTCTACCTGAACTGAACTATCTACACACGCAATTGAGCTAGCTTGCTAACGATATACATTGTGTACATACATAATTTTATATTTAATTTTCTGTGTCACTGATTTTAAATGAAAGTTATAAAAAAACCTGGTACATACGTACAATTAAAAAAATACTTTACAAATTAAAATATAGGCTAATAGTTCTGTTTGAATTAAACTTTCAGAGATTGTTTTCGATTTTCAATTGTATTTAGAGATAGGTGTTAAATGTGAGAATGCAAGTTGTTTATAAAAGTTATACAGCAGCATAGTTTTATGTCCCAAAAATGTAAGTATATCTTAACAACGTAAATAACTAATATATCAACTTAGTGATGCAACGAAAACTGTGGCAAGATAACCGAAAAAATACGTATCGTATATTTCTTCGTATTTTATAAAAAAAAATTGTCGTGTAATATCGTTCGCGTAGCCTCTAGTGGAAAGTTGAGGAACCGTTCTAACCTCGCCCCGGCCCTGGTCCGCTCGGTGATTAACGAGCGAGTGTTGTCGACTCGAAAATGAACCCTATTTAAGTGACTTATCGCCGAACATTGCTAACAGAAAAACCCGCCTAATTGCTGACTTGTACTCCAAGCTTCAGTCCTGTAAACCTTGTTAGCCCTATTAAAAAGATTGGTATAGCTTTTACAAACAATTATTGGTATCGATTCCAAACGATAACGTTGACTGACTACTTTCATTGTTGTTAGTAATTTCACCGCCCATTGTTGGTGGTTAGTTATAATACAATTACAATACCAATTTAACGATTTTAGTTACAAACTGGGTTGTGTAGTGTGTTGTGTATTGAAAAGCATGTCACTCACTACATACATTACTTTTGCCCAATATCCGCTGGGAGATCTGAGCAATATCGCAGACTTCCTCCCAGGTGCTCTGCGTGTGCTGCAAATCCTCCTTCATAGTTATAATGATTTGGTCAACCAAATACAATATTTAAATATAAAAAAATCAGATTTGCTTATTTAATTAAAATTCAGTTAATCTATTCTATTAGCAAAAGGCACAGTCCGTTAGTGTTCGCCGCGATGGATGGCGGAGGCGCAGTCCCGGCCTGCCCGAGGGACGCCGCGGCGCAGCGGCAGCGGCGGCGCGGGCAGATGCTATCGCTCCGCCATGATTCATTACCCCCGCCGGCATCTCGCATCATAATGTCTTTATTTCAGAACGAGCGAGCACGAATGCCCACGATGCATTGCACAAGATAAATCTTTCTAACAATCCGATTTGCTTATTATGAATATCGAAACGTGTACTGACTCAGCTTTTGTGAAGTCTTTTCTGTCGTATCATTAAGTATTACGTTGTGTTTTATTGTTGCGGTTCTAATCGATCATTACCTTTGTCGTTTTTAAGTCAATTGTTTCAATGTGGTTTAATTTTTAATCGTGCGTGATATATGTATTCTTATATCAATAAGATAGATAGATACATCGTACACTTTATTGAAACTACTTTAAATCACTTATACTTATAATTTTCTTAAATTGAATTTTATTCATGAATAATTATGAGGATTCTTTAAGAGGATTTTTGGTTTAAAACTTATTTTAAAGGTAATAAATAATTTTTTTTTACAAAAAAAGAATTAAGGCACTTCCACTTTTTTAAGTCGTTTAAAATATGTACTAAAACCTACATACATACATTCAGTATAGGATACTTTACGAAATAAGGTATCAATAATAATTAGATTAGTCTAATTGACTTTCATTAAGCGATATCTTGTATATCCTGTATTGAATAAATCATTTTTTACTTTACTTTACTATACAGGTCAAACTAAAAACCTCCTTTTTTGAAGTCGGTTAGTAAATAAAATACAAAAAATCGGCTTTAGTGTGGTATTGGATATAAAACACTTTTGTACATTATTTTGCAAGTTCAGTTCAGAGTTCAGACGGTGCATCCCAGTTGGCTTCTTACCAAAATATATCAAAGCAAGATTTATGTGCGGTGGCGACGACGGCCGCGATCGTATCGCCGCCGCGCCGCGCCGCCGCCGCGCCGCGCTTCCCGTTGGCTTTCCGCATTGTCGTTGCCGTGGCAATTGAATTTCTCCGGCATTCTGCTCTGTCAGACGCATGAAAGGTAAGAGAAGTAATTTGATAACCACATCAAACAGTTCCACAGTTAATTTATTAATATTGACACTATATAGAGCTTTTGCATTCTGATAAATGTGGCAGCGTTTAAGGTATATAAACAAGTGACTATCAGCAAACTTCTCTTATTCTGGACTCTTTCATTTCGCTGGTTGGTTAGATACATTTTAAAACGTAAATAAATTATGAGTTAAATGATAATGGTGTTGGTAAAAGTTAAAATTACTTGATTGATCATGAGTCTGTCGAATGGTTTCCAGGATCCTTAACGATTTATCTAAAAATAATTTGTCCTTAAGGCTTGGTGGTTCAAAAATTTGCGTTTTTGAGATTTTTTTAAACAATCTGAGACATACAAAATTGATGTCTTCATTCTGAAAAAAATATATGTGTTAGTTAAGGATCTAATCTAGTCATCATACTAAAGGGAAACAGGATCTAATTAATTTTAGTTGATAGAAAAAAATCTCAAAGTTACCCCTTTTTGTTCCGTTTTTTCCATTTTATTTTTAAACCGCTGATTGTTTTTATTTGATTTTTGGAATGAAAATTGCTGACCTTAAATTTTAGACATACTACTATAGTAAGAATTTTTAAGTTTAACGAAAAGACAAAAAACCAGCAAAAACTAAAAAAAAACATCGTTTTCGCGCGGTCCGATGCCATGCCGCGCCGCTCCCTACCCCGTCAGTACCCTTGTGGCCACGGCCGAGGCCGGTTCTGTGTCAAATTTTTGTTTTCGCGCTCTCGTATTTCGTTTTATTTTTATTCAAATGTAAACAAGTTTTGACAACAGATGTCAAAACAATGAACCATAACATCTGATTAGGATCTATATGAAGCTGAAAAAAAACAATTTTGATACCGATATTACATTTAAAAAACCGTCGCATTACAAACTTACCTTTTTTATTTTCACAGACAAAACTTAAATCGTAGGGATGATAGAACAATAGCTGCTGACGAAAACTTGGTTGTTTAACTGTAGCAGCGAGCGGTCTCAGATCAGACAGTGATATTATAATATTATATAAACATACATAGACCTAAATATTTTACACAAGTTATTTTGCGTATAGTGCTTGATAGCTCAGACTTGCCTTTGGAAAGTTTAATAGCTCGAATTTCTGCCATCTTGGTTTCAAAATGTTGGTAGGTATGTCATTTTCGTTATCAGCGAACCCGGAAATCTACTTATTAAATAATTTTTCTCGTAAAAAACCTATATACTTACAATGCAATATACGCGCTACCGCATCCAGTGTGCCCGCCAGTTTGAGAATTAAACAATAGATAATAGAGGTACACAACAATTTTATTTAATCCAACAGTACACGCAAAATCATACCTACAATATAATTAAAAACAAAAAACATAGTTTACCTTCAGTTTACATATTTAACTAAATTAAAATAACATGTATGTAATGTAAATGTGCATGGCGTGCCAGAGAAGAGGCCTATGTCCAGCAGTGGGCTCTTACAAGCTGATGATGATGATGATGAATGTATTGTCAAGCCTTTTTTTCTGGCTTACTCCGCACTTTAGGTATAAACCTGCAAGTACGTGCGGCGGCAATACGGAAGCGCAGCGTTCTACTTTGTCTATGCCTAAATACAGAATGTCAAATCAGAAGAAACCCAAGTTTCTTAAAATTAAAAAAATATTTAAAAAAATATATTAAGTACTTCTTCCTTGTTACTTTTTAATAACTTGTCTAAACTAAATCCTACATCTATATTTTTCAGAATTAAGAAATCTGTTTTATATTTCTCAGATGGTTTAAAAAAAAACTCGTTATTACAAATACCTTACCTAAACGCAAATTCTTGTTAGCTGAAACGAAAATCGGAAAGAAAAATTGTGCGGTAGGTATAAACATCTCGATTTAACTTCGGCTTGTATGAAAAGTAATAAAATTTAAAACTGCCGCGACATTTCGCATTTCGACGCGCGCATGTCACAGCTGCGAGGGTGGGGGACCCTCATACCTAATTAGGTAAGAAGCTTCAAACTACAGGTCCTTAAAAGACGAAACTTGGTTTAAATCAAATGCTTCTACGAGACCTGAGCATCGTCCTTCCTCTCCATCCATAGTTAAGGCAAGGCTCTAGGGCTTCAAAATCAATCTTATAATTTTGTCCGGCCTGAGCAACTTCTGTAAATGATAAGGGACATAAATATGACACTACCTTATTAACTTAACTGTAAGTGTAAAAATATTTTTTTACAATGTGTAGATTATTAAGTAAAGTGGAATACTTACATTACATTAGAAAAACTGAAGTCGTCAAACCATACTAACTGTAGAAAAGTTAGTACCACGTTTAAAGGGTGTTATTTAAAACTTCGTTTTAAATGTTTTAATGTATACTTGTCGGCCTAGTTTTATAATAAGACCAAAAGTTTTATATCAATTAGCAATAGTTTGTCCACACTTTCATGAGCTATGGGCTCGCTACTGCGGGCTACGGCTAGCTATGGAACCTGAATGTCTAAAAAAACCTCTTGAAGCCAATGAAAATAGAATTGGAAGGACGGACACAGACACAGAGTGACACGTCCCCGTCACTCGCGTTGGACGTTATGAAATAGTGAAATACCGATCGAACTGCAGACGGGGGCCTACCACTGAAACTCATGATGACAATACATTTTTTAGGAATTGAGAACATGTTCGTATAATGAACGATCATCTTAGGGCATTTGTTTTTAAGTTGGATGCTTACATATTTTAGTATCACAGAAAAGCAGTTTGGGACAAATAACTATAAAAAAACAAGATTATAATAGATGAATAAAAATTAAAAAGCTGTATAAAATAAATAATACCTAATCAATTTTTTTTATATATTGTATATATTTTAGTCGAGTTATATCTTGCAACTTAATATTGAAGCAGATATCTTCCACCGATTGAGCTGAAATGTTGTTTGATGGTGGCGCCCCGGCCGCCCGCTCCACCGCCGCCGCTTTGCACCCGTTACCAAATTAATGTGTCACAAACTGTATCGAGCTTTTATTGATGGTGAAAAATGACAGGCCCGACTTTTGATTGCAAGTGTAAATAAATCTCGGGAAATGTTGTTACCTACCGAATTTGTTAAAAAAAATGTAAGACATCATTTATTAGCAGGTTTTGTTGATTATTTCAGTGACTGCTCTGGCTTATTCTAAGGTTATTTCTATAATTAATGTCTTTGTAATTTTCGTTTAATAAACAGGTTAATAAATAAGTAAATAGGTACAAAGATATCCTAATATAAAAAATGATCGTCTTTAGTTAAACGATGAACATAACGATATCGGTACAACTCAATCTACAAACTAATACAAAACAAGCGGGTCAAAGTGGTAAACAATCTACTTGCACTTATCTGTGGATGACATTAGATGATTGATAGTGGCGTCGAGCGAGAACAGAACTATTTGCGGCTCGGGCGGGGAGGGCGGAGGGCACACGATCGCCGATTATCGTGAGGTTTACGCTCTACTGCCCTCTGAGTACAATTAATTTTAGTTAGGTTGCTCCATGTATTTGAGTATCGGTGGTATGCAGGCAACTTGTGTTGGAGCCAGGCTTAAGGGTGACGTGACGGCACGTCGCCGCTGATCGTATTCCACGTCGGTATTGATCTGCAAAATTGATTTCCGTTCGGCAGTTGACGAACAAGGGTCGCTTAGGCTACTTCGCTGGGCGGCAGGATAACTCCATTTGCGTAACCCTCCACATATGTCTCTCTATTAGCCCGACCCAGCTAGCTCCGTAGGCGATTTAACTGCATAAACATATCTATGGCGTTTATTTCAAATGACACTGCAGTTCAACTGCAGTCAGATCAGGTTGGTAATTAAGTAAACTGTGCTCTGGTAAATTTGTTAAATGTTTCGCAATTACATTATTGAGTAATGATTTATGGCATTTCAGTTGAAACCTTATTACGAAAATGAAATTATGAAATGTACAATGATACATTGTGACATAAAGCGGAAGTATACAAACACGAAGAGGCAGGTTTTTATTAATATTTTAAACAGCCAGCTGACGCCTCATCATCGACGGCTGCGCCGACTGCCGATATCGAAATGCTTTTGACTTTCGATATTTTTAATAGATTTTTCAGATGGGTATGATTTGATAAAAAAGCACCTACCTAAATAAGCTGTTGACAGTATAAAAAAAAAATTGATACCTAATCAGTTTCGTAGCCCCTCTATGATTCTCTCACAACAATGTTGAATTATTCATGATTCTCATACATACGCTATTCGCTCTCAGTTACACGCACTCGAAAATCTTGATTCGGTCAATACAATATACGTGGAGAAGTAAGTAATACCATAGAATACCTATATATTACAGGTAAAACAATAAAAATGAGTATCACCAATCACTAACTATTATTATTATTAACCGTCGAAAAACAACTAAGGAGTTTCTCAAGTCCACGTGTACATTACATACATTATATTTATATTAAAAAAATATATTTAATAAGATTTATAGTATTGATAATTGAGTTTATATATCGAAATTAAGCTACCGTGATTGAAAAAAATATATAACAATAAATATATATTATTAAGTAGTGGTCGTTATAACCGCGGCGACAAGCTGGCCCCTTGTCACGTTGGTAATAAAGCAACAACTCAGCTAAACGTGGGTCCGGCTCTTGAGCTGGTGTGTGAAATTATGTTTATGTTTATATTATTATTCTACATCTATTTTTAAAGCAAAGGTTAATACTTAGGATCTTGAAAAATTATTGCGCTTTACTCGTTGTTGATCTAAACAATCGGAAAAAAAATTATGTAACAATAAAAAAAAAAAAAAAACAACAAAAAACTGCATTTTTTCAAGGGATTCTTTGTGTTGGTTGGTATTGTTTTGTGGTGTCGGTCACTTGATGAGTCTGTTAATTTGTAAACTAAGTAAATTACACGGTTGTCTGATCTACAATCAAATATGCAAATCAATTATTAATATCAATAGGAGCTGGGTGGTATAACATGCATAATTTATTGTTGTGTCAACTATAACTATCAAAGTGTATACTGGACTAATTACCTCTCCATTGTATTAATGTCTTCATAACCGCTGGTGGAATATTTCCCTCGATCATTTAATGTTGGTCGCGGAAAAACAGACTACTAGCTCTAATACTAACATATTTATTTGGATAATATCTTGTACAAAAACATGTCAGTAAGCAGTTCAATCCGCGTCATAAAAATCTACAACACAACAATGTAAATTGCAAATCGACTGAATAAATTTGCCGCACTTACAGCAACTTACCTGCTGTATTCTTTCGGAGTTTTCTTTAACAAAATAAAAATCGGGAACATTGGTCGGATAGAGAACTGAATTTTAAATTTCAAGTAGTAAAGGCAGCGGTAAGTTTAAAATTGAAGAAAGTGTAAGCTTTCCAGCGTATTTGTTAGTTGAAGAAAGGTAAGTAGGGATTCTCTATCATTTTCCGCTGCTTGAAGATGATATCGCTGGTCGAGCAGAGATCGTGGTTTGGCACAATTTTGGAACAACGAGGTGGTAAATTGCTTGCTAGTGGTTTAGATAGTTTCTGTCGATGGCGCTAGATTGTGTCGTGCAAGCTTGAAATTGGATCATTAGTTTGATATCGAGAAATTTTCTAATTGTCCTATACTATCCGGTTAGCCAATTTTTTTTTATTATAAAATTGTTTTATCTAGGTCTAACTATTCTTAAATATGTTTGAAATTAAACCACTTTTAAAATCAGTTGCATTGCAGTACTTAACAATTACAATATTAACTATAGTCGACCCGGCGAATTTCGTACCACCTAACCTATTACTATCTTGTGCATGTATTATACTTATAAACCTCCCTCTTGAATCTCTATCTATTAAAAAATCGCATCAACTTGCGTTGCGTAATTTTTAAAGATCTAAGCATGCATACACACAAACCGCGACAGGAAGCGACGTTTTATAATATGTATATGTATAGATATGCTGGATATGGATTCGTATACTTGGCATCAATTGTTATCTTTTCTTTCTATTTCCATATATAAAAAACAGTATCTCTCGAAATAGATGACCCATTGTTCTTCGACGAAGACACAGGCACTGTTTCTAATTTTACACACAATTGTATTCCATTGGTGTAATCTCGTGAATCTACAAAGCAGAATAGGTTACACGAAACCCCGGTCTATAAATCGGTCGTCCATAGTTTACGATGCACTCTGAAGGAGGAGCGATGCCCTGCACGATGCTCGCCCGCCCCGCCGCGCCGCCGCCGCTGCGACCGCTCCAGGTCCCTGCCACAGATACAGCGTACTCTGCGTACTTGATCTTCGCTTACGGCACAACCACCTTTATAAGTAATGTCTTACAATTTATTGCCGACCTCATACGACTCGAGATTGGTTCGGGGAATTAGTGTATTTTATTTGGGAATTTATGATTTTTCTTTACGACTTCGCCCTTTTGACCCGAAATAAATTCAGGAGAATATTATTGAAATGCAAGGGATTTTTAATATCATCTTATTTTTTTTGGATTGAGGGAAAATTGTGAAAAATATTGTTTTAGGTTTAGGCATAGTTTTAAAATATTTTTGAGTTGTACTCAAAAATATAAAAATATTGGTTATTGAAAGTCCAACAACAACAATAGGAAAATCCCGGAACATCCTAAGCAGAATCGGGTTATCTGCGTGAATTTATTTGTGTTTGCTCAGGACAGCCGGACGCCGGCAGAAGTCCTCTCTAAATATAGATCGGCTTGACGGCCGGTCCGAGCGAGCCCCGAGAGTTTCCTTCACGCCGCTAATTAAAACACGCCCAGAAGTAATGTAAATTTCATGGTATTAAACATCCCCGACGAACGGCGCCTGGGCGCTCTCTTCATTAAGAATACATTAGTTCATTAAAGCTTTTTGCACTACATTCGTTTAATCACCGCATTTTATTACAGCATTCATTCAGCCTCGTTATAAGCCCATGCTAGTGTAGAATTGATGCAAACTACTACTGGTAAATTCACAAATAATGTTTAAATTTTTATCTAGCCGTGATTTAATTAACAAAGGGTGATAATGCAAATATTGGCCCCACAGAAGTAAATAGAAAAGTGTGCGGCGTCCGAATCCAAATTATTTCAGTGAGACTGAATCAATCAAGGTAAAGGTGAAGCTTCTCAGAGCCTCCCTCCTCATTGAAATGCAAGGGATCATTTATTACTCCGCATTCGATTTATGAAGCCTCTGTTTCCTTGAGGCGCTAATGAAAATCGGCAAATTGCACAGCTATTTCCCTAAACACCATTCAAATCAGAATTTGAGTTTTATTACACCAAAAGATAAAATATGCTTAGTGTGACATATTTATGGGTACAATAAAAAATTTTCAGCAATAAAAAATACTAATATAACTACTACTAACTAATAACTAAATCTATTCAGTGCTTTTTTTGTAAAAACATATTTTTTTACAAAGAGAAAATGAATTTAACAGATGAACTCTGCAATCAACATTATTTTCAAATCTATAGGTTGTGTCCGAAACACTGAAATCTGGAATTATTATTTGAGAGCTACGAAAGTAGTTAACTGGCCTAACAGTACTGAAGCAGCTAGCTTGCTTGTCAAAAGTTCCCAAAACAATTTGCTGTGTTTCGTCCGGACAGCGGGGATGCCTCCGTGACGGGCGAGCGGGAGCTGGGGCGGCCACCGCCTGATGAGACTATAAATTTAAACAAAACACTACGAAAAGCCATTGTTCACGTGTCCATTTCACACTTTATAAGTTTGTTTGGGCTAAGCGAACAGTATATAATCTAAATGCGAGCTTGTTTGTGATCATAGCTATCATAATTGAACGATCATCAAAACGTCAGCCAAAGATAGCGCGCCACCAAAGTGAACTACTTTGTCATCAAAATTGGGTCAGTCAAATCTGGCTCTGACTCGTCGTAAGCACATACAAAGATAAATTTTGGATTGCTACGTCGTCAATCTTAGTAATAGAGCTTTATTTTCTTTTGAACGATGTGTTGGTACTGAACTAAAGAAAAATCGCTTTTATGAATAATTAAGAGATACTTTATGAATTACGATCTAAGCGATTGGCTCCATGTTAACAACTTAGCTTAGCGATAAGGTATCCCATTGCATGCAACTTCTATTGTTTTGTAACAATTAAAATTTATAAAAACAGAAGAACAACCTACTAAAAAATAGTCCCATAAAAACGTCTTGTCCCCGCTGTAAACTTGGGCTTGTTGATTCGCTTTTAGCCTTAACCCAGTAGTGTTTGGTTTTTAAAAATATATTAAATTTTTAATATTTAAATTTTTAACAGTTTTGTACAAACAAACCTACTTTTTTGTTTCAGGTAAGAATGACACATATTATTTTGGGTAAGCAGAGCCCTTTTTCAAACGTAGATAAGAACCAAATATAAGAATTAACAATATTTTCTGTTTTGAAAACCATTACTAACAAAAGATCCGTATTGACTTTTAGAAGCATTTAGTCGATTATTGGTTCTTGCGGAAAACGGGATCTATTAGCTGACGGATGGCGCGTTATACCGAGATAAGGTATTGAGTTACAATGAATAATAAATAGGATCCTTTCAGAAACATTCCGCCGCTAATGCACCGGGCTCCGATATACATTTCAAATAGAAAGTTCTAGTTTACTGCCTCTTTTCATCGTTGTAGTTGTTTACTTGTCTTTTTCCTATCTTTAATTACAAAATAGAATAGAAAATAGACTAGAATATTTTACTGACTACTTACATTAAAAGTTAGTATAAATAAATAAACAGTACCTAATGCATGGAAACAAAATTGGGATTTTGCGTTTTGAAGGAAAAGTGCGCCTATGCAAAGCCGCAGGGCCCTTTCCGGTATTTTTAGAAAAGACTGATTCTTAGCTTTGGACCCTCGCGTGCTGGACTTTGTTTTCATGGAGAACACATACACTCAAAAATCATTAACATACCCCATGTTTAACCATGCTCTACTACTTAGATTTTATTTTACTGCATTTCCCATTACATATTTATTTCTAAGGAGGTGGCGAGCAAATTTTCTAAATAATAAGCACGATTGGCAGACGCTATTAATAGCGATATTAATACCCTAACAAACATCAAGGACCGCGTCTGCCAATATGGTAGCCCTGCGTTTTCAATTGACAAGGTTTCAAAAATGTAAAAAAATAAAAACTCTACTAAATCATTTACACGTGTCTGCCTCTGGGGCTGATGATAACAGCCATCCTGTTAACACGTAAAATCGAAGAGGCAGACATCTAGGGCTCTGACTTTTGTAGTTATTAATTTTTGAATTTATTTTTATGATTTTAAAAAAAAAAATTATTAGCACGCTCGGCAGACGCTATTAATAGCCATAATAATACCCTAACAAACATCAAGGACCGCGTCTGCCACCATGGTAGCCCTGCGTTTTCAATTGACAAGGTTTCAAAAATGTTAAAAAAAAAAACTCTACTAAATCATTTGCACGTGTCTGCCTCTGGGACTGATGATAACAGCCATCCTGTTAACACGTAAAATCGAAGAGGCAGACATCTAGGGCTCTGACTTTTGTAGTTATTAATTTTTAAATTTATTTTTATGATTTAAAAAAAATATATATATTTGCAAGCTTAGCAGACATGTATAGTTTGTAAAAAATAAATAAAAAGGACCTCGGAAAAATAGTCTCCCAACATAGTGGCCCTGCGTTTTCAATTGACAACGTTTCAAAAATGTAAAAATAAGAAAAACTATACTAAATCATTTGCACATTGTCTGCCTCTGGGGCTAATGATTATATAGTCATCCTGTAAACATATGACGGAATTAAAACTATAAGGAATCCTATTTATCAGATAAAATACACGCATTGCTTTCATTCCGTGAATTTCAAACAGTCGTACAACCTAAAAATCAGCGAGCAAAATGGTTTTTTTATCCAGGGAGTCCAAATGAATCAAATGATCACAATTAGAATCGAGAGAAAATGATTTAGTAGAGTGTTTTTTTTACATTTTTGCACCCCCGTCCCATGAAAACGCAGAGCTCTAAGTGTCTGCCTCTTCGATTTTCGTGGTTTTTAAGATGATTGTAATCATGAACCCCAAAGGCAGACACGTGCTAATGATTTAGCATAGTTTTTTTTTTTACATTTTTACAACTCCGTCCCATGAAAACGCAGAGCCCTAATTGTCTGCCTTTTCGATTTTATTTAGTTTCAAGATGATTGTAACCATGAACCCCAAAGGCAGACACGTGCAAATGATTTAGCATAGTTTTTTTTTTTGACAAGTTCAATCCGCTGTAACGCGAAAACGCAGCGACATAGGACAAAATTTTACTGAACCAAATCAATTCGTACTGACCTAAACTGCAACCCACCGCGATGTGGATTCCGTGCAAGTACTTTACCGAAATGCTACCCACCTCCTTATCCATTTAAACTGTGGCAGCACGATATCGGACTCTACGTTTGTACATGTTTTTTATGATCTGTGTTCTTTAGGTTAAGAGCCAGTTTGCCGCGATGCTAGCGCCATTCTCGAAAAAAAATTATATCTTGTACACTAGATAATCTTACTTAGTATTTTTTGAGCACAGTAAAGTAGTCCTAACTTAAAAGAACAAAATTATACACGGATTGTTGCTAATAGTGGCCACTTTTATCAACAATTTTTAGCTTTCTTTGGTCTTTAACCTAAAATATATACAACAGTGCCCTAAAAATACTAGGCTTCATTTGCTAGTGTCATACTGTGACACATTTTTGATATTTGCCTTAGTTTAGAAGATTTTTTTTTTCGCGAATGGCGCTAGCATCGCTGTAAACTGGCTCTTAAGACTTTGGTGCTCTATACCTGCTCTATACTTACTCACTGTTTCTCTACGCCTAAAAACTAAAAGTCATGTACGATTTATCATTTTATTAATTGTGAATATTATTGTAATTTTGGTGTGTAAATAAACTGTAAATACTTCCTTACTGCTGGGTGGCTCGATTACCTATAAAACCTTATTCTCTCTAAGTTCTGTCTCATTAAGCATTCAAATAAAATGCTAGTCTGTTAGAGTTTTATCGTTCTTGAAATTTCTCGGAGCTGGATCTAGCTTCGTTTTAATTGTGAGTTGGTGAAATTAACTATTTTATACTTTTTAAAAGTTTTTCGATAGATGTAAAAAATATTAATTATATCATATATTAGTTGACCCGGCGAACTTCGTACCGCAAACCTATTAGGTAGTATGTTGTGCATGTACATAATATAAACCTCTAAAAAAAATATGCATCAAAATACGTTGCATAGGTAGCTAAAACTTATAGAAAATTTGAAACAGACAGCCTTCGTAAAGGACTTTGTTTTAATACTATGTATTGTCTTTTTTTTAAGTAAAAGTAGGTACTGACGATAAAAAAAATTGTTAAATTCTAATAGCAGTTGCGATTTTAATATTATATAGAAACTGAAAAACCGTCGCTTATCTATATATAGACTATAAAGATTTAAAATATTTTGGAATCAGTAATTTTTTAGCTAATATTTCTGCTTACTCAACATAATATATAATAGAGGTAAGTGATTTTATATTATACTAGTCGACCCGGCGAAATTCGTACCGCCTAACCTATTACTATACATATAAACCCACCTCTTGAATCACCTTATCAAAATCCGTTGCATACATTTAAAGATTTAAGCACATATAGGGACAGACGCGGGAAGAGACTTTATTTTATACTACGTATTGATGTTTCGAATATTATTAAAAATATGGATAATGGCCAAATAAAGGAATCAAATTTCTAAGCAGCATTAGTATAGAACCCTTAAAACGTTAATATAAAAGAATGAATAAACTATAGTGCTTTTAGAAATATGACGCTCTATAGCCAGAAGAAGTTTTCAGAGGCGTAATTAAAACTTAAACTCCTATTATTTCCTCGGAGTGTGGTGGGAATTAGAACTGTGCCAAGTGTCGGATTTCGGACGTGCTCCGCATCCGCAATGCACTCCCCGCTCTCGCCGCCCGCCGCCGCCCGCCGCCGCCGCCCGCCGCCGCCGCCGCCGCCGCCGCCCGCCGCACCGCTCCTCCGAAACCGCGGTTTTTGCTAATCCTTCGCATATTTTTCCAGCCAAGTAGGGCAAGTGGTATCTCCCGGCTTTTAGCTAATAGGTGAATGTAGATGCAACGTGTACAACCTACTTTGTGTAAGCTTTGCTTGCTAATGTCACTGCTGGTGGCGAATGAATTTTTCTTTTGTAAATGTTCAACTTGTGCCCTATAAAAAGATAGAGCTTGGCTTTTGTGTAAATATTTTCCTTGGTGAAAATTCAAATTGTTTTTTGTACAGGCTTATTATATAATTAACTTTTCATTCAATAGTAGTTTAAACATACATATTAATCGCTATTATTATACATATTATTAATTATTATTCGCTTTTAGCGATAAGGCCGCCCATTGCATGCAAATTCAGTTTCTTTGTACCCTGTATTTATTAATGTACTTTTGTATTGTATGCAATAAAGTGTTTTCTATTCTATTCTATTCTATTAATGTTATCTATCGCTAGTTGTGCTGCAGTGATCAACACATATAATTTATGAAAGACTAGATAAAAATACTAAGGATTTTTAACGCTGTACCTATTAAAAACATAAATTATCATATCTTCTAATAAACCGAATTCTTCTGCTATTGACTGACAGAGTGAGAGACGAGGTACAGCCCAAACCGCTTGATATACCGAAAGACTGAAATTCGGACTGTAACGAACGTTCATTGCTAGATACATATAACTAAAAGTAAAAAGTAAAACTGTCTGGCGTATTATTAATAAAGAAACTGGTAAAGCTAACGGTAAGGAAAGCATTCAAGCTTTAAACTTAAATGGTAAAGTCGTAACAGATAAGTCGGAAATTGCGAATGAATTCGAATCATTCTTTGCTAACATCCCATTTCAAACCACTAAAGACCTTAACGCATCTGCCAGCGCCGCGGAATCTATACTTAAGGAACATGTTGACATCGCCCCGCCTCCACTCACGTTTCGCCATGTTGGACCGCAATGCATTATTAAGATATTTAAGGAACTCAATTTAATAAAGACAGAAGACTTATGGGGGATATCAATTAAAGTACTTCAACCTGTTATAACACTAATAACGCCTCATCTAGCATTAATTTTTAACTCTTGTATCGAAAAAGGCATTTTTCCAAATTTATTGAAGTACAGCAAAATCATTCCAATTTTTAAATCTGGAAATACCGAAAACCCCACTGATTATAGACCAATCGCGGTTCTTCCAGCCTTAAGTAAAATATTTGAAAAACTTATTCTTGCACAATTAGCGTCTCACTTCTCAGTCAATAACTTCCTACACAAAAATCAATTTGGTTTTAGGAAAGGGCGGTCTACCTTAGACGCAGGTCACAAACTCATCAGCGATGTCTATGGAGCCTGGGAGGATTCTCACGATGCTATTGGGGTTTTTTGTGACCTCTCGAAGGCTTTTGACTGCGTTGATCATGAGACTTTGCTACTTAAATTACAGCACTATGGCTTAATTGATAAATCACTTGATCTACTTGCCTCTTATCTTACTGATCGCGACCAACGAGTGGACGTGGGTGGTGCGGTGTCTGCAGGTTGTCCTATCAAGATTGGTGTACCTCAGGGATCGATATTGGGGCCTTTCCTGTTCCTAGTCTACATAAATGATCTCCCTTACATGTTAGATAAACTTACTGATGTTGTCCTCTTTGCGGACGACACCTCTTTAACATTTAAAGTTAAACGAGGTGACTCCCTCAACTTAGATAAACAAAACATTAGTGGAGATTTCTCAAAGGTTTACTTCTAATAATTTACTTTTGAACGCAAAGAAAACTAATTGCATTAAGTTTTCCTTGCCAAATGTGACTGCTTATGATACAGACATACATTTGGACAATAACAAGCTTAATCTGGTAAATCAAACTGTATTCCTTGGTATCACTCTAGATTCGAAACTTCAGTGGGGCCCCCATATCTCAAATCTTGCGGCAAGGCTCAGTTCGGCTGCGTACGCAATCTGGAAAATCAGAAAATTAACTGATGTTTCTACCGCGAGACTTGTGTATTTCAGTTACTTTCATAGCTTAATGACCTATGGCTTGCTTCTATGGGGAAGAGCTGCAGATATTAACGTCATTTTTATACTACAAAAACGCGCAATTAGAAACATTTATCAGCTTAAAGCTCGCGAGTCCCTCAGACAAAAATTCAAAGAAATTGATATTTTGACGCTTCCGTCCCAGTACGTCTTTGAAATTATTATGTATGCTCGTAAAAACTTACATATGTTTGATAAAAAATGTGATAAAATTAAAGACCTTAGAACGCGTAGCAAAAACAAACTAAGTATTCCACAGAACAGACTAAAACGAACAAACAAATGCTTTATAGGAAACGAAGTAAGATTTTATAACAAGATCCCAGAAGAGATTTTGATCCTGAATGATAATGAGTTTAAAACTCGTATCAAAAAAGGTTTGATTAAGAAAGCTTATTACAATGTTGATGATTATGAAAACGACAAAGACGCATGGAAGTAGTCTAGCTCTGCACGATATTTTCATTATTTCATGTATGTACTTTAAATCTTATTAATTTATGTTCTTTGTATTGTAAATTGAATTGTAATGTCACATATATAAGAACAAAAAAAAAAAAAAAAGAGAGAAATTGTAAAGTAGAGTTTGTTACCCCTTTCTTCTCTACGCTGTAAAATCATTGCGAAAGGGAGTAGAATCATTTGACAGAGGAGGGCTCGTTTGGGGGCGTCTCCAGGCGACCATTGTCGTAAGGCAAGGCAAACATTGTTTGCCTGAGCCAATTAGTGGGCACCCTGAACTACCTCGCCTCTATCAGTATAGGATACTTTACGAAATAAGGTATCAATATTAATTAGATTAGTCTAATTGACTTTCAATAAGCGATATCTTGTATCCTGTATTGAATTAATCATTTTTTACTTTACTTTACTTAAAAAAAATACAGCGATGTTTATTTCTTATTTTAGAGTGCACTCACTTCATAGAACTCAAGTAATCATAGGCATTATTTATTTTATTTTTTCAAACTTAGCAAACAAAAAAAAATTCCTTTGCAATGATGGTAAATATCCCAAAGTAGCGTCTACGGGTACATAAAATGCCGTGAATATTAAAACATCTGCGCGGAGACTAATTAAAACCAGACGAAGGTTCTTGACAACACGCCTAAACACTCGCACTGAACTGAACGTTTGTTTGGGAACCTTATATTTCATTATTTTAATGCCTGAATAAGCACTTTATTAAGACTAAAAATTAGGTTACTTTAGGAATTAAAGTTAAGCCAAGTTATGCTGCCGAATTGATGGACTTCTAAAGAATATTATAAAAGAAACTTCAACCAAGTCCACAAGCTCCACTATTTTTTCACAATAAAAAAAACGCATCAAAAGACGTTGCGTAATTTGGATGATCTAAGCATAAATACAGACAGCGGGAAACGACTTTGTTTAAAAGGAATAAATAATATTATGTAGTAAAAGTGATTGAAACACAAGGAATGGGGGGTATAACAATATTGTGTGCATGTGTGTTCACAGTTAAATATGACGTTTGGTTTTAATTTTAAGTGAGGAAAACAGGTTTATGTTTTGAAATAAATTAACTTTGTCACATAGAACACAACTAAATAAAAATATTTTTGTGTTCTTTGTTATTCTGATTCCCGCTCTGTCGTCGTAATTTGGTTATGGTCCAAAAAGTTAGTTTTAATTTAAATTAGACATGTGTCGTGTAGTCGTGTAGCCGAGGACGGTGGACGCCGGTGCTCCATGTCTGCCGGAACTTTCTATTGTGCCCGCACTCGCGTCGCGCTCCGCTTCCAGAATTTATGATTGCCGGAAACACATAACTCCCTAAAAGAATTTTCAATTTGTAAATTGTTTATGTCGACGAATGCAGTTCATTAATTGATTTGACCATAAAGATAGTTTTGATATTTTATAAACAAGTCTTTAGATGATCGCTACAATATCGCGCTTTATTCATGGTTGTATTGTATACTGTGATCCTACGTTAAAGTCTAAACAATTCTCAAACTCCTAAGTTCAACTTGCAACTAAAGTAGTCACGAGAGCCGCCAGATCCGTTTCTACTTAACTCGCTAAACTGAACAATAAACATTTAAAGACGTCTTTTGACTTGGCAAATGTTTACCGTGCTCTCGGGCCCGCGGAGTACACATTACAAGCATTGGAAACTTGGAGCCAAATTCGTGGGCAAACATCTAGCACAGCCCAGCCCAGCCCAGGCAGAGCACGGCGCAGTGTGTCGGTGTCATTATTCAAGGCGGGCTGTCCAGTAATTGTCGGTAGCTTTTAGCTGGTACGCCAGCGCAGGTAATTAATGCCGGCGCATTGCAACAAAAATGCTAGCTTTAAAACCCTCAGTATCTACACGTTACCGGTAGCTTTGACTTTTACAGCTCGAGCTTGTTAGATAAAGTTTTCTGAAAGGTATTTATTTTCAGAAAGTATTTTTAGATAAAAAAAACTTTAATAAATAAGAATATATGAATCATACAAACTTATAAATAACAAAAATTACCATGTTGTTAAAAAGCACTATACATCCAAAAGAACAGTATAAGCCAAGGTGAAAAATTAACCCCCTAGTAGAACTGTATCAAGGACCTGCAGCAAGCAATCCCATTTGCGTACTTTCATTGCGTTAAGGATAACTTTGAATCAGATAAAATAATTTAGGTGATCGTTCCAGATTTCTTCCCATTTAAATGTAAGAAAATTCAATTAAATCCGTTCCTGGGGTAGATAGGTAGCCCGGTTCGTTTACACGTCTAATGGCACGCTCTCAGCGAGATAGCGGAAGGGGCACGTAACCGGCACGCTGCCGCCGCGCGGAGTCGGCGTCGGCGGAGTCGCGCGATCAAGATCGCGATCTCCGGAGGGCAGTGCGAGCTCGCAGTCACGAAGTTATCGCGGACCCACCGCCCAACAAAATAAATATATTTCGCTGATTCGAGACGAAATTTGCAAGTCTGCCAAGAATATTCGTACCAAATCGTTTTCCTATAATTGGAGTACATGTGAATTTGTATTCAGTAGCACACCTAACGCCGAGGAATGCCGCGCCCGCCCGGGCCTCCTACTCCTTACTACTCCATCATGCGTCTTTATTAGCGTTATTTATTTAACTAACTTATGCAAAATGTTGGAAGTATGATAAAATGGTTTTCAGGAAAACCTCATCAATATTAATTTAATGTTTTTTAACTACATTTCGAACCTAACTCTTCAGTGGTCTTCAGTTTATATAATCGAAATTGCATTGCCAGTCCCCTTTAGTAAAGAGATGTATTTTATTAAGGGTTGTAACTAATAGGTTTTGAATTTAGAGCAAAGGTATTGCGTTGCGGTACTGCGCACAATGATCGTTGCTCTCAGTTGCCAGCGCAGCGGTGGTGGGTGACGCGTCGTACGGGTCGCGGTCGGTAATGTATGCAGAATATTTCCACAGAGCGTGAGTTACAGGGGTGCTAACAATTTTCCAGGAAAATTGTGCAAGCGTGATGAAATTATAACACATTTAAAAAAAAACGTGATTTTACTGCTTTTTAAATTTAAATTTTTAAACATTGTATTCCATTGTTTCCTTTCGAATGACAGTAGCTACCTACATCTTTAGTTATAAAATAATACTTAATAGTTTAATTTAAATGCAAGGTTACTCTAATTAGTAATAATAACTAACTCGATAAATTCGAGGTTTTTAAGTATAGAAGAATATTTAAAGTGATAATATTAGAAAATATATTATTTTGCCATGAAATTTTCTAATAAAAAATCCTCTCCAGTTTACCACGCAACTCTAAGAATCTTAATGAGTTCTTCATAGATTATGATAGACTGGTAAACAATTAAAGGTTAACAGAATTAATTAAACATTTTTATCGAACAGTTTACCTACTAAGCAGCCCTACCCCTAGCGGGTCTATGACAGCGCAGCCGCAGCTATCAGCCCACGGCCGGCTGGGCGCGGGTCGCAGCTTCTTGCAGGAGCGGGAGCTACGGATCCGCTAATAAACAAACTGACGTTTAGTTGAAATTTATTTAAATACTACGTCTTTTTGCTAGCACATAGAAACTAATAGCTAAATTTTAAATTAGGAAACAAAAAAAAACTGTAAATTTTCACATATTATTATTGTCATACACATTTTATAAAATAATGAATTGCAAAAGATGAGGCCAGAATAAAATTCATTTCACGGTGCTCGCTCCCATATTTCACACTATCTGAAGTCTTCGCAAGAAAGGTCGTCGGAGCGTAGCACCTGAACATAAACAGCCATTGTTGCCTGATGTTAAAGCGCAATTTCGCTGAGAATAGCGTTATATTTGGTACACGAACTACTTTCCTCAGTAATGTATGCTTGCACATATAAGCTGGAACAAAGAAAGAAGGACTCGTTATCCTACATAATTTACACATAAAAGAAAGGACTTTTTATTTTAGCGCCCCTAATCTTATAACAAGAACTTCGCAATACGTACTCCTCTTTCAAAGAACCAGCTAAAGCTAAAGTGTCTTGGATAACAGGTTGTCGAACTATATACGAAGAAAGTTAGGATATAAACTAGAGAAACGTGGATAAGAGTAAGTAAAAATATTACACTTGCAGGTATATTGTAATATTTTAAGTTCATTGATTGTAATAAAGAGTCTATCTATCTATCTATCTATCTATCTATATTTATTTTATTACAGGTAATAAAAAAAGGCGAGAGAAGCTTGCGAATGTATTTCACATACCTTATATTCCAACTTTGCATTAACCGACAACTTTATCGATAATTTACAAGTATTTTCGTACCCCCGGCGCATCTCAATAATTTTGAGTTGTGTGAAAAACTTTTCTCTCCGGAATGTATGCAAAGAATATGAGTAATCGTATTGGGACTCCCTATGCTTGGAGTCCGAATAGCCCTATGTAGAGTGCCTTTTAACATTACGGAGGATTTAAAGCCACGAAAATGCCCTCTCGATGGCGCTGTATTAGAGACTGCATAAAACCGTCTTATCTCCCCTACTTGTTTAGATAGATGCCAAGTTCTTCCGGAGGATGCATCTTTAAGGAGTTTGTTGATAAAATTTTATGTTGAATAAATGTTTCTTGGGTCAAATGGCTAGGGGAGAGTAATGCACTAATATTTGTCGAAATAAGACACCTCCACTTGGATGAATTAAAGATTTTTACTATTTGGAAATGTGTGTGGGGTGAAAGATTGAGTAAATAATTTTAAAATCAATAAACAACCCAAACAATCACATTAGCCGTAGTAAATAGTCTGAGCGCAGTAAGCTTGAAACATTTGAAAAACATCCTATGAAGTGTCAGTGCCAGTCCCAGGCCGCTGTGATGGCTCGTGACGACGTGTGCCGCGAGCAGAGGCCTCGCTGCGCGGCGCGTCGGTGTACGTCCACTTCACCACTGACCTATATCCGCTTTGGCACCGCTCACAATCACCGCTTCAACTTAATTGTCCCGACACTTCGCACTGTCCTAACGACTGTGCCGCAATCGGCGGATTTAAAGAGGGCGGGTTCGGCCTGCAACTGCGACCCCTTTGTGGCAGATTTATTCGGTACTACCAGGTCAAGCATTAGAATCCATCTGTTCAATAAAATTTGTTAAGCTTTTCTGGTGATTCAGTTAAGTGAGCTTTTTAAAATAATTAAAAATTCACGTTTACAGTCATTGATAATTTTAATGTAGAGTTTTTATTTTTTTATAACTTTTAGTCGTTGCTTCCTCACGCAAACCCACTAGGGATTTACGTACCTATTTAGGAACAGTTGTAAACCAAAATAAAACAAGGATAGAAAGTTTAGAAAAGCTTAAAACTTTTCTAATACCTACAAGTTACAACATTCCTTTTGTCCCTCATGTAGTTTCTTAGGAGTACTTTTTATTTACCGCGTTAAAGTACATATTTAGAGTTAAGATTTCTATAATCAACATCTTAGTCGATAGGCTGCTCAAATATATTACGAAGACACATTTTGAAACTTTAAAAAATATTTTATATAGAACTAGAGGCTGCCCCGCGGTTTTTCCCGCGCAGATTTCTCATTAACACAAAAATCCCGTTTTTCCCGTTCCCGTGGGAATTTCGTGAAATCCCTTCTTAGTGCTCACCTACACTCCCTAAGGAACCTACATGCAAAATTTCAGCCCGCTACGCCCAGTAGTTTCGGCTCTGCGTTGTCTGTCAGTCAGTCAGTCAGTCAGTAACGGAAGAGTTTTATATATATTGATAGAAAATGTTTATTTACAGCAACTCACACATACATAATATATACATTAGTAAAACACATTTAAAAAAAAAAAAACAGTAAATGTAATAAAAAAAAAAAAACTGAACTAGTTGTATGTGTTGCAGTTGCCGTAAAATGGCACTGACTCAGCATATTCTCACGGTTTTTACCGACAGCGCTGATTTTCAGTCAATGCCAGCAAGTGACCCACAAGCGTTCTACGAGTGCCCTACACTCAAAGCAGTGAAATAACAATAAATAATACAAATTATACTTTGATGCAATACGGGGGTTGTCACGTTTTATTCAATTATAAAGTATTAGATTATGAAAAAACCACGAAGAAACTTTTCATTGGCTATAGCTTGTATCACGAACACATAATGCAGGAGGGGGATTACAATTTGCCTTTGTGACGGCATCGTCCAATTACATTAATCTGGCGCAGTCGTGCCGTGGCGCCATGCGCCCGCCGCGCCGCGCCGCCACAAGCAACTTGATTAAAAATTCTATTAGTTGAAAGGCTCTGACATCGCCTTAATAGATAAAGTGCGCTAGTTTGCTAGCGACGAGGTGCTCTCGTGATTTTTGTCAGCGCTAGAAGTTTCATTAAAACATAATGCGCCCCACCTGCTGGGAGCACTCAAAAACAATGCCTATTTACATAAAGTCGCTTCTTTGGCTACAAAGGATCTAAATTGATGTACAACCAGTATGTCCTATGTTTTTAATGCAAATTTTTCTTTATATGATTTTTTTTCTAATATGTATGAAGTAAAACCCGAGTTCTCAGATAATAATTTATGTTGTTGCTCTTATTCATTGAAGATCTCATTATTCTAGGTGGTTGTGATGCGCGCTCTTCCTCTATATTCGTTTATCTTCCTTAGATAAACCTAACCTTATTAAAATATAGTACCTAAGTACTTACCTTTTTGTTCAATTATTTTCTTAATTATAATACGCGTTCAAATTATTTTTAAACAAACAGCAAGAAATTAATTAATTAACATTATTGGGTTGTTCCGTAAATCCCCCTTGAGCGATTCCCCCCTGAGGGGGAAAACAGGAATCTTGTTTAAAATAAGTCCGAAAATCCCCCTCGCTTAAATTTTGTTATTCCCGTAATCCCCCCTGAACCAAGGGGGAAAATAGGAAACGAGTGTAACATGTGTCCTAAATTCCCCCCAGTCTTTAATTATTAAAAATAATAAGTTAATTTTTAGAAAATTATTCTTATTTATTATTAAACTTGTTAACAACGTTTAAAAAAGTATAAAATATACCTATAGAGATCAATTTGTTGTTTAGAGGTACAGTGGCGGACTAGGAGGCCGTAACAGATTTGTCTATGGTTACGTCAGCCCTAGACTGTATTACCAAAGAACAAGAACTATTTTGCAATACGGAAAAACCGGATGTGTTACGGCGACCGTGTCCGCCACTGTACCTACAATAATTAAATAGATGGTGGAATTTAGAAAAGTTGTTTTAATTTTACGTAAAATTTCCTCCAATAATTAACAAAGTAATTACTTAGAGCAAAGTAGAAAACAATTTCTTATTAACAATAATGGACTAGGAATAATGATTTTTTAAATAACGTATATATATAATCATCTCAGTTAGCACTATAGAACACTAATTTGCAAACAGTGACAAACATTGTGGGTTATTCCAACATTGTTAATCGGGGTAGGAACCCAGCGCCGATTCAAAATGGTTGTCGATCTAGAGTACCATACCAAGAAGATGACATACCGTTAAGTTACACGTAAATTATTACTTTTAAGTTGCTTGTTTTTTATGGTTTTAATAAAAGTGGGAGAGAGTGTAATCAACGAGATAATCCGTTTAAATTCATAAGTTTTGCTTAATGTATAGTTTACTATCGTTGTATAGTTGGTTGGTAATATTCTACCTCTAGGACGTACTTACTGATATTCAAAGTAGCAGTTTTAATAATTTTATTATTGATATAACGTGATATATTAAAATAAAACCTATTATCTTGAAGGGGGATTTCAGACATTTTTTTTTTGCATTCCAGTTTTCCCCCCTAAGGGGGATTGTCAAGGGGGAATTCGGAACTTTTGTTTTTTTCATTCCTGTTTTCCCCCCCAAGGGGGATTCCAAGGGGGATTTGAGGAACAACCCACATTATTGGATAAGTTTGTAGGCAAAAACGCAACATAAATAACTTTCTAAAAAGTCAAATATCCTTTTCCTCTTTAACACATTTTCCTCTCTACGTATGTATAAAGTATGCATACTAACCTCAATTTTGTTATTTTTTTTTTATTATTTAATATACTGGGAAATATTTTAAGTGTTGCGCGTGCACTCGCAGGGGAGCGCTTGTGATTCAATGCTAGCATTGACAGAAAATTAGCTCTGGTACTGAAAACCTTCAGCAAATGCTTCGTTGTGCTATTTTACAGCATCTGCGATACAATAAATATTTTGTGGGAAAGTCCTTTCCCTGTCTATCACGAATTTACCGCAGACGAGTGAAATAGATTTGTCTGCCTCCTTATTTAAATACTTATAACCAGATATTTAAAGTTGAGGATATTAAAAAGGAAACTATAATATCGGTGCGACAGTTTCCAAAGTCAGATAGCTCCGGCAGTCGGACCAGAGATTTACGTGGCGACGTCGCAGCGGGTAACTCACAGCCCGTATCGCGGTCTCTGGCTGAACGGTAGAGTTCCCTAACGTTACAACGGAAAGAAGAAAAAACTTCTAAAACCACCTAAAGCAGCAAAACGTTCAACTGCTCCTTTTAAAAGCTTAGGTCAGTTTTCTTCGCTGTAAATCGGACGGGTGCTGAGTTCTCAAGGGGATCCGTGTAAATACGTACACTAAGTATTGTTTGTACACTTTCTTTTTGAAGAGCTACCCTACACGGACAGACGTTATTTATATCATTTGGAACTTATTTCGACTTCAATGAAAGATATCCAGAATGACACAGAATGGCGTATGTACTGGGTTAGAGCTGCGTTCCATTTATGATCGCTAAAGCACAATGCACGATTGCACGCCACTGTGACTCGCTGTGTAAAGCAAAACAAACAAATGCAAAGCTGACTCAAAACAGCTGCTGCCGCTTCTGCAAAACACCACGTTAATTCACCGAAAAAACGAAACCCTGTAACCTAGGAACCGTTATTCCGAAACAGATTTTGTACTTAAGTAATAAAACTGTTGAAGGAGGGACTCTATTCCAGGCTCAGTTTTAAAACGTTGGCTTACACTTACACTGACTCTATCTGTCTTTTTGCTATGTTGGAGCGATTCCGGTCGGGCGGGCGGGAAGTCTACCGCGATTGTTTAAACTACCATTTCAAGTGGCTGTAACAAAAATAGGAGTGTTTGGAAATGATTTTTTGTTTTTGGCAGAGAATGTGAAAATGGGAATAAAATACCTACCTACATCAGTAATTTAAAACTTAAACTTACGTAATTATGATGATAAATTTTATGAGATAAGAGTCAATGTGTGTTGGTGTCACTTGACTTCGGGATCGGGAGTCTGGGTTCGATTCGAATTTTATGACTGCTTTTGTGTCTGAGTGTGCGTTAGTATGTCTTTGTATGGTTTAGACTTAGATACAGGTTCTACAGCTTATTATTAATTGTTAAAAAAAAAATATGGTATGGCATTATACCCAATGGCAAACCCGTGTTAAATACATGGGAAAGTTGTGTGTGTCAAGGAGTATTGTTGTTCGTAGGTGTCAAGTAAGCGCGTTTTAGAGTGTAGCATTTACCATTTTGTGACCGTGGAAAAAAACGGACATATTGGTCAGTCAGTGAGAAAAAACATTAAGAAAATAGTGGTAGGCATAATTTATTTAAGTTCTCGATCTTAGGTAATTATTATTTTAAAATCTTAAACACAAATAAAAAACTGTACGTCACAAATTTGTTATTCAGTCATTATAGTTATATTAAGATGATCAGCTTCGCTATCCTAAACAAAAAATCATACGATTTTAATGAGTTAATTAGTCAGTTAGTGTTTCCCTAATCACAACTGTATTTGCAGTGTTCTTTTATGGAATCTAGTAAGTAATATTGTAGTCCATCCAGCTCCATTTTAGGTGATATAACGTTTTAATGCCTTATGTACTAGTATAATACTATTTAAAAAAAATACAAATACAAAAAAAAAATATATAATACTATACGTATGTGCATACATAAAATATAACTTATTTCGGACCGCAGTATAAAATCCGCCTATAAAACTACGTTTACAACAAAACACGGCACTTTTCCTGGCATAAACAAACAGTTCGCTGGCATTATTCTTGTCACCGCCAGCGCCTGCGATATCACCTCATTATTACGAATTTACATATTTAACAGCATAATCGCAATTTAATATGAATTGACTGTGAAACATATCTTTTGCTTCGTCAATTATCGGAGATCTGAATAAAGCTATAAAAAACGTTTGAATATTTATTTTTTTAATGGTACCCGCCTTTAATAAACTTGCACATACATAAACTTAAAACTTCTGCTTTCTAAAATCGTTTACAAAAAGGTACCAAAACCTTTTTCTGAATGTAAAAAATACTATTCTGCAAACCGCACCAAAATCGGTTCTGTCAAACGCGAGATAATCGTGGACAACTGTCTAAACCCAAACCTCCTTTTTTGAAGTCTGTTAAAAATACAAAGTAAGTAGGTACCTATATATTTTGGTGATTAGAGGCATTAGGTATTAAGATGCATTATGAGTATGTACGCGTCGATCGGATAAATCGTTGTACACAGTTCGTTAGATATTCAAACAATGTGTTCATTAGCGCTGTAATCGCTGTGGTCAGACCGCTGAATGCGAACAGCGCTGCAGCGGAGCGGGGCGGCGGCGGCGGCGGCGGCGCGGCGGCTGTGGGGCACAGGCCCTGCGTGTGTCCGGTCGAGGGTCCCCGTGGCTGGACTAATTATACTGCTATACAAAACAAAATAGTGCCTTCAATTAGGAACAGAGAGCAAATCCAGTATTAAATGTATGTATCTTGTCAAAGATCGTTGTGTGTCAATGTGATCTACATTCTGAAGAAGTTTTTCAAACAAAGGACGATTTAACGGTGTCGTTATTAATTTTATTTTACCCCACCCACCTCTTAGCTATAATTCAAATAATTAATACTAAATTCCTTAAAGTAAAACCACATTTTCAACGAAGCATTTTAATAGCCTCTAGAGAAAAAAGTAATGACTCAATCATGAGCATAATAGCACTGTCGACTACAATCTTGCAAATGACGGTCGTTCACTTTAAAACTCGCTCCTTAAACAAAATAATACAAGATTCTTGCTGAAGGTTATTTAAAATAAGAATTTGCGGAAGTAATTACAAAAATGAACATCATTACTAATAAAACTTTTCAGGTACTTAATGTAGTGACTTAACGATCTCTTACATTGCTTTATATTATACAGACTGCGCTCAACAATAAGTAGAGCTCATTTGTAAATGAAAATGTATATCAAGAGATCAACCCACCATTAGCAGAAAATAATTCCTATATTTTCCGGCTGGGATTTCGGACCGGAACTTCATGCATTTTTCTTTTATTGTACCCTTCTTTTAAATATTTCTTTTTAAACTTGTGGAATAGGGGAAGCAATTATAAAGACGACCTACCATAAAAAGAGTGGTGTTTAATTTTATTTAAAACTAGTTGCTGTACCTACTCGTATAGTTGCACCACCGCGCGGGTCGGCGGGCGGCGCGGCGGCGGCTAGAGCCGTCACGAGAGCTCGCGTGTCTGCGCAGACCACCTGCCAATAATCATGGCTGGCATCGCGCCCTCTACATTTTACATCCAGGGTTGCAAGCCACACATAAACAGTAATTTTAAAACTAAGTTTTAAACTAACCTGTGATTTCTCAGAAACACCGCTACAAATTATAATAAAAAAATCCGATTCCGCAAATTACAAAACAATTCACTAAACTAAATGCAGTTTTATTAGTTAAAGTTATTTACATAAATGTTATAAAAGTTAGAAGCAGAAGTTGCAACCCTGTTAGATAGTACGGGGTTCTAATTAGTATTCCTATCCTTTTGTAAGCAGTTTGTCGCATGATTTTTTAGTACTTAATATGAGTTGGTCAGAAGGGCTGATTAGACGTTGTTATATAACGAAAATTAAACAAGAAGATATACGGCTATTTTACTTTAAAACATTGTCAAAACATTTTTTTAAGCTTTTAATAGTAATATACTTACTCCATGCAGGAAATTATAATCAGAATATGTTCTGATTATAATTTCCTGCTTTGACTATGGTCAAAGGCAGCTCTTTACTTTGACGTTAAAATGATTCTGCCAGATAAAGATGTACATAGGCGTGCAGATGATAGCTTTTAAGTTGTGTCCGAAATGTTCAGTGGGACTGAAAATTTCATTTAAAAACCTTGATTAAATGCTAAAGTTACTAAGTTCATTTAAAAATTCTTTTTCCGGCATTGATCTTTAAAGGCATTTTTTTACGTAGTTAAAAGTACACAAATGGGGGAAGTTTTTCGAATAAATGAAGGCGATGCTATTTTGTTTTTGTTTTGTATCGAGGACGCCGACACGACGACCGACAGACAGGCCGCTCTGTTTTTATTTTTATTTGAAGTTGTTCGCGCATTTTAAATAGCAGCAGCGAGTAAAAACCTAGACGTAAACTAATGACAGGCAGTTTTTATATATTCATAAATTAATTTTTAATTTGAATGTTTTAAAGTAGCAATTATTTCGATAGTTAGGTAGTATGCATACAATAAGGTACAATGTTATGTTAAACAATGGGTTAGGGACTTCAAAATACTATTCAGATATTGTATATTATACAGTTGTATAAAAAAATACAGAATATTCAGAATTTATACGCATACTGATAATATATTTTTAAATCAATCGCAAGCGAATAAGCAGACTTTTGCAAAGTAAACTGGGTATTAAATTCATCACAAAATACCAGATGGGGATATTTTAAAAGTTAAAAATTCTAAAGTAACATTTTTATGTTTTTTTTTTTGTTACAGATCACATACGGGAGTTTTCATGTGGAAGTCTTTTCTACCGCACCCTGTATATGAACGAAGACCGAAACATCCTCTATGTTGGAGCTATGTAAGTACTTTCCACAGATGGTACTCAGACATTTTAATTCTAGTGAAGTCAACTGTAAAAATAAAATACCAAGTAATATGTTATTGAGAGTTCTCAAATTTGTCAATTTATTGAGAGGCTGGGCTTCATTGAATGTACTAACTTGACTAATGCTAGTTTCAGTTTGATCGGAAAGCAGTCGGCTGATAATTAAAGTTCATACATCTTTTCCGTCGTTGTTGTAACTGCTAAACTAACTGTTTTTATTACAAATAAAATAAATCCATTAAATCAGTACAATCGTCTAATCAGAACATAAAACATTCATTATTATTAGAAGGCAATCAGCGGGACAAAATTACGAGTTGGCAGAGAATTGACCCGCGACATGAAAGGCAATTTGATCCATTATTTTCAAGGAACTTCTATTTGTTTCACTGGTGCTATTCTACATAATTATGTGGGCTACCCGCTACCCGAGTAATAACCTGCCTGGATTACTGAAGTTTTGATCAAAATAAATAGCAGCAAATTTCACAATCCGTGTTCTTTTTTTAATGTAAATTTAAGCATAAAGCGTGTACCTTTTGCCAAATGGGCTCAGTTTTGCGTTTTGATAAACTAAAACAACTCGCCTTCTAACAAATAGTTTCATAAAATTGATATATGGCCACCGATGCACCTGACACCGGCTGTATTTATATACAAAATATGCGCAGTGTTTTATGAGTTTGCACCCCGTCCTGCAATGAGCTGCAGCCTAATAAAACACTTGTTTTTTATTTTATAATTTAAAATAAAAAAATATTAAATTGAAAGGTAAGACCAAAAAAAGATACATTCTTAAGCGAATGCTTTAAAACAATATAAATTTCAATTTTAAGTAGGTGGGTTTAAATTAATCACATGTTATAGCAAAAAAGTTTAAGTATATTAACAATATACTAATTATCTAAGGGTTTAATTTAGAATAAAATTATTTAACTGTGCAAAGCGATTTTTAACAGGCAGCCTATAATTTGCAGATTAATATTCTGCTTTCCAATACTAACATATAGAATTTTTTTTTCAAATAGAAAATGTAATTTTATTATAGTCTGTTACGTACGAGAACAATGTGTCTGTTACGAACATTGTGCGGTGCACCATTCTTGCGGGCGATTTTATATGAACTCAGGTCATATTGTATAAAATAAAATCTTAAATCCCTATTCATAGGTAAGTCGCCTCGCCTTGTTGTATGTGCTATCTCATTCGTGGTATTAGGCTTCATTGAATGAGGCAGTTCTACAGATTTTCAAAGGATATCAAACACAATACGAAGCCGTATCTTATCTTAATCTTAAGTATTTCATTTATATGAACAGACTGTACCTACATTACTTGTTTTTGGGTATGAGATATTTTATTTTCTTTTGTTTCTTAATAACATTTTTATTACAGGGACCGAATCTTCAAGCTCAACATGACTGATATCAGCCAATCTCATTGTGACGTAAGTTTATTTTGTTTATTGAATTTACCGTTCATTTTTATATTTTACTAGCTGTGCCCCGCGATTTAACCGCAGTTAAAAGTAGCCTATGTGTTAATCCAGGGTGTCAGCTAACTCCATACCAAATTTAATTAAAATCGCTCCAGCCGTTTAGACGTGAAGAAGTCACAAACATACACACATTTGATTAACATAAATGTAACTTAAGTTTTATATTTATTTGTTTTTCTTTTTATGTTAACGCTTTATGCAAGTTATTTTTTCTGGGATCATCATACACTTAGTAGTAGTACACCATTCACACCGACGCGCGACGTGTGCCCCTTGTGCTTACAAACGATGTTTTCAGCGTAAGTGTTATCATACCATTCAAATGCAAGAGATCTCGTGGTCACGTTAGCTTCTTTTTATCTTAAAATGAGCTTTCGTTTCAGGTTTAAGTGTGTTGTCTAGAATTTTAAGATTATCGAGCGTTATTAAGGGTAATTACGTTTCAAATTGCAATAACCGGGTCCATGAAATATGAGGCTAAATTGCTCTCGTAGTGGGCTACCTTCGCTCTAACGTAGTTACCGTATTGTTGCAGCGAGACGCTCTGCTACTGGAGGCAAGCAACGTGGCCCGCTGCGTCAGTAAAGGGAAATCGGAACCGTTCGAGTGCAGGAACCACATTCGTGTACTGCAGCCTCTGGGAGACGGCGAGCGGCTGTATGTGTGCGGGACCAACGCACACAGCCCCAAAGACTGGGTCGTATACGTGAGTACAGCGACGTTAGCAATCATCTAATTGTCGTTTAATCGCTTTATTAGAAGCGGCTGTGCGCTCTGAAATTATCGCATTGACAGCAATGTAACGATATTATTAAAGGCGGCAATTTAAGATCAAACTGCAATCAACTGTAAGCGTTCCCGGCATAAAGCTTTTCTATATAAAACAAAAACAATTAAGTAGGTACAAATGTTAAAATAACGCTAAATAATATTAATAATGACTTTTATTTTTTATTTAGCTAAATCTGACACACCTTCCACGGCACGAATACATTCCTGGCATCGGTCTCGGAGTGGCAAAATGTCCTTACGACCCTGCAGACAACAGCTCAGCTGTGTGGGTGAACGACGGAAACCCTGGAGGCTTACCAGCGTTGTATGCTGGGACTAATGCTGAGTTTACCAAAGCTGATCCAGTCATATTTAGGAATGACCTATTTGATTTCAAAACGGGACAGAAGAAGTTTAACTTTAAGAGAACACTGAAATACGATTCTAAGTGGCTGGACAGTAAGTTACACACTATTACACTAAAATTAAATTCCAATAGATTTTCTATTTACAATTGACTTAAAGCTTTTATAAACAGAATTAAATCTAACTCTGACTAAAAATAACTCTAAAATTCTTTATTTTCGTTTAGAAACTAACTTTGTGGGTGCTTTCGACGTTGGAGAGTACGTGCTGTTTTTCTTCCGCGAAACTGCGGTGGAGTTCATGAACTGTGGCAAAGCTGTCTACGCCAGGGTAGCGCGGGTCTGCAAGCGGGACACGGGCGGCAAGCACATCCTGAGCCAGAACTGGGCAACGTACCTGAAGGCCAGGCTCAACTGCAGCATACCCGGAGAATTCCCTTTCTACTTCGATGAAATACGTAAGTTTAAATAGAATAATTGCAGTAAACCTCCGCATTTAACAGCTTGAAAAAAACACAAACACGTTCGCTGTGAGAGCAGTGTTAAGCATACGAACCTACGTCAATAAATTTCTTATTCAAATGTTTGCTCGCAGAGAGTGTTTACCAAATGCCCGGTGATTCGACCCATTTCTACGCCGCCTTTACAACGGGTGCCAGCGACGGGCTAGTCGGCTCTGCGATATGCACTTACACTTTTGATGATATCCAAGACGCTTTTGCAGGTCGATTCAAGGAGCAGGTATTTGGAATTTTATTATATTTGCTTCTCAGTAATTTTTAGTTATAATTACCTTTAAATGAATGTTTTTAAAAGCACTAAGCTGTCTAACTTAATACCCACCCAGGCTACTTCGAGCTCGGCTTGGCTGCCAGTACTGCGAGCTCGCGTCCCGGAACCGCGGCCTGGGACGTGTGTCAATAACACAGAGGCGCTTCCCGATAACGTTCTGAACTTCATTAGGTAAGTTTAATTAATTTTCATTGTAATGATCACCTCTATTATTATATAGCAGGCACAGGATGGAATTTTGTAATAACACCAAAAGGGAAAAGTACCCACAGTAAAGGACAAGAAGAAAATAAACAAATATGCATTCAAATTGTTTTTAAATTTCCTAGCCACAAACAGGAATCAAACAGCCCGGTGGCTTTAACTTGACCTATCGAATTCAGAAGTCCAGATTTCGTTGTTTTTTATTTATTTAATTCACCACCTTTGTTAGAAAGATTCAATCTTTGTGATTAATCCTATCGATGCATGCCATAAAAATAAAGAAACTATTTTATTTGTTTGACTGATTTGAGAATGTGGCAGGGGAATTTTGTAAATGTAAAAGGAGTTTAATTTCTTTTCAAAATTAAAGGAATGTTATCTTTTAGTAAAAGGTTCTAATCTCTACTACGTAGAGTACTTTTCTTCCAGGCATTACTAAATTCCAACCTGTACATGAACTAACAAACTATAACAAAACGTCTGCAACAGCATTTCAAACGCGTCACGTTTCTCTCATATCCCAGATTGTTTAATTCCCTGCTTCACGAAATGGCTGTAATCTTGACGTGAAGACGCATGACGCGACCTCACATTAGTTTCAGCGACGAAGCCTTCGAAGCAAGGAGTGCGTCTGCTAATTGCGTCACGTCCCTTAATTGACGACTAGGCGTGAAATACTCTGGTTGCTCTATTTCCCTTTAGGTACTGTACTAAGTAGTACTATCTTTCCCTGAAATCTAATTCCATAATTTTGATGAGGCGGGTGAAGTTTGGGTCCCCAATCCCCAGAGTGTTTAATATCTTCTTAATAACTGGCGATCTCAAAGTGAAATAAATTTAAAACTTTTAGTTTTCCACTTGTACTTATTACGGTTGTAAATTGCTCTTTCCCTCAGGTCGCACCCGCTAATGGACTCCGCAGTTCGCCACGACGGGGACGCCCCGGCATTTTACAAACGGGACCTTGTTATTACAACTCTGGTTGTTGATAAGCAATTTGTTGACATGCTCGGGGACGACATCACTTACACAGTTTTCTATGCCGGAACTAGTAAGTATACATACATACAACTTATTACATACGACAGATCGGCGAATAATTATAATAATCTTGATATTATGTTATAGCTGACGGCGAAGTGTACAAGATTGTCCAATGGCCTGGCGGTTTCTCGCGCGTAGCAGATATTTGGCGCGTGGCTAATGGCGAGCCGGTTAGAGCAATGGCGCTCTCACGACAAGCCCACGCATTGTATGTCACTACGGATAATCGGATACGACAACTTCCGCTACACGCCTGTACACATCGGTAAGTCAGACTACAAGACAATAATAGGACCTCAAATCGTAAGCTTTGTATGCAATGCAATTTTGTAATGTTTAGGTACGACAGCTGCGTGCGCTGCGTTCTCGACCCATACTGCGGATGGGATAAAGAAGTCGGTGCATGTCGCCCTTACACGCCAGGTCTACTGCATGATGCAACTAATTCTACACCAACTATTTGTGAAGCAAACACTCCTCAGAGGACCATCCGAGCTGGCTACGGGCAAAGTGTCCATCTAGCAACATTCACAAAAACTCCAGAGGCATTAAAAGATCAAATTGTCGCGTGGTACCATCACTCACGAGAAAAAGGTCGCTACAAAATAAATTTCAAGTAAGTTTTTTATATAGTTAATGGTTTTATTTCCATTCGCGGAGTTCAATTTGGTAAACAGTGTTTTATTTTCAGTTCGGAGCGAGTGCTGCAGACTTCGGAGAGCGGACTTGTATTGCTGTCAGTTTCCGAGCTGGATAGCGGTCGGTACGAGTGTTATTTTGGACCGACACTACTCGCCTCGTACAACTTGGAGATAGACACGCAAAGGTTATTTTGCTTCACTTGAACTGTTTCTGTTTGAATATTTTAGCTGTAACTGTTACTAAAATGTAGCATTATTTCAGATGTACGCAACCAAGCAAGGCTCAGGAATACAAACAGGTGTACTCAGACTGGTGCCACGAGTTTGAAAAGTACAAGTCGGCTATGAAAGCGTGGGAGACGCGCCAAATGGTGAGTGCGGCGCGGTGGGCGCTGCTATCAAAACATTTCTAGTAGAAGCATTATCACTACCATGCTTAATTATGCACAAGATAGAGAAATAGGCTTGGCGGTACGAAGTTCGCCGGGTCGACTAGTTACATATACACTAGAGTATATGTAGGTACCCTTATATCAAATAAGTTGCTGCAAATAGTATACAAAACCTGCGGTAAATATTATTCATAATTTTTTTGTTTTCGTTTAATTCTAACAAATTGAAAATTTATTGTAGTGCTATAAATAAATGGTTGAACTGTGTAACCAACATGAAAAAGTATTTATGGAAAACAAAGTGCTAAATTAAATTGTATGTTTTAATTGGTTTAAAAATAATTTAGCCCAATTTAGTATTTGGCAATAAAGCGTTTTTTTTTTAATTTCATTTCATTGCAAATAAAATAGAAAAAATATAATTAATGGTAAAAAATACCAACGTTAAACAAGAACAAAAAATCTATCGTTACAGATAGGCTAAAAAAAAATATTTATTTAGAAATAATAGGTATTAAATTAATCAGTTTAACATACGAGTAAAGATGATTTAATTTTGCAAACCACTAGCTGTATAAAAAGCCCAGCGTTGATTAGAATGTAAGCGGACTCTTACATTAATTATGACACACACAACATATTAAATGGAATAATATGACATTTAATACGGTGTGTTGAGCTAGCTCTAATTATCGAGCATCAACTAAAATAATAATGTTTTCACAATTTAAACAACAACTACTGTAGTTCTTAGGTTTATAGGGAAATTACATGTTATTGTTGTGTTATACTTTATTTTTGCAACGGTTTCTTTATCGATTCATTAAAATTAAATGTTGATAAAGTATACGTAAAGTACCTACAGCAACTTCCTAAAACAACAGAAAAATAATGATTGAGTTTATTTATTATAATTATATTTTTATTTATTATAGTTAATGTAACCTGTTAATTCCAGCAATGTTCTAAGAGCCTGAACGTATCGAGCCAGCAGAACAGCATGGCCAACGAGATCGTCGCATCGCTGCGGTGATAGGGCACACCCCTCCAATGATTAATGAACTATTACCGAGAGCCGCTCGCTTCCCATCCATAAACTATCTGATGCTCCAGTGAGGGGCAGTCGGCGGGGAATAGATAATGTACCGGAGGGATGATCTTTCAAATACATTTGTTGCTTGCCCGGTGATGGATGGATGGCTCTGACTTTTTTGCCATCACCCAATGATTTGCGACGGTCGTTTTAATTTTAATGAGCTAAGCTACAAGCTGTTTCAGCTTTCGTTGTGTTTGTTAAACAGTGAAGTTTGAAGGATGATTTTCCACGAAAACAAAATGCTGTGATACCGGTTCGTTGTTGGTGTTTTAATGTGCCGTCGCAATGTGAGTAGAACGGAGCATGATTGATATTGCAATAATTTTATATTATTAATTTTATATTTTAGTAAATAAGATTTGGTTGTCAGCATTTATAATGCATTTAAATATATCATGTTATAGGATATAATACACAAGTAAGCTTATAAAGAGATAATGAATAACTTCAAAAAAAGTTGTGTTTTATTGTAATACTAGAGATTGTTAAAAAAAGCAAATTTTGCACTTCGGTTTTTTTTGGTTTTTAATATTTTACAAATACATTCAAAAAACATTTATGTCTATTCCCGTCATAGGTTTGAGTTAGACTGAAAACTTTGTAGTCTTATTGTTCAATGTATCACGAATATATATTTTTTTTTATGTTGTATGTAAGTTCTCAATAGTTCTTAAATTCAATTTAAAAAAAAACGACAATGTTTGTCGGTTAGTTAATAAGTAAAGAGTATAGCAATACGAACGCCAACATAGTTGTAAGCTTACATATTCCTATTTAAAAAGCTTCTCATAATGTAGCACTGCGAAATCCTTTTACCGTTACCTAGACATAAAATAATACTTTTAATAAAATAATGAAATGCAAATGTACATTTAACGTGAATATAAAATATAGCTTTCCTTTTTAGCAATAGACTATCCCTCTTATTCATAAAAGGTTAAAGAGCATTTTAGTTATTTGACGTATGTCAATTTAGACTGGATGTCACGTATTTAGCATACAACAAACCAGAGAAGTAGACCTCCAGTAAGGCTACTTAAAATCTACTGTATCTTTATGAATAAGACGGTATAACATTAAATATAATAAGTATTAAGTACATTGTTCTATTGTAATATCAAATAATTAAATGTTTCTGTTAAATAGAAACTCGAACCATAGCTATTGATTAAAAAAAGCCGATTAATGCAACTTTAGGCTGGTTTTTTCGGATTTTGAAACCGAATTTATTAGATGTTTTTTTTGGTTTAAATAAGATAGCTTTTTGTTCTGAAATCTCGCTAGTATAGTGCCTTGTGAAGCATGCTTGACCTGTAACATAAAAGATTAGAATTGAAAGTAATTTAACTAGGTAAATTTTATGATAACTAACTATAATAAATGATACTTAGAGAAATAAATGAACGTATAGAACTAATTATAATGTTTAAATACAACATTGGTCGTAAAATAAAGCAATAATTATCCTAAAGTATCGTCAAATGTATGTTATACTAAAATTTTAATGAAAGTTTATCGTATTGCTGATTATGTGTACACTATCGTAAGCAAATATTATCTGCAATAATTCCAAACAATCAAATGAAATAATTTCGAAATGTAAAAAAAGGCTGTAAATACTATTCAATGTTATCGTATTAATGCCATGTTTACCTTAATTGTAAATGAGCTAAGGAAAATACCTAGGTAAGCGGTTGTTTTATAAGCGGAACACAAAAATAAATTATTTTAGACCTAATTCGATATTTTATTTCAATTCAACAACTGGTAAGAACTAAAATCATTGTAAATTTTTAATTTATAGCAGATAAATTAGAAATATTATAAGACCTCATACGGTATGTATACATTTAGCAAAAAAGGAAGGCTAGGAATGTTTGACGAATCACTTTGCTCGAGTCTAAAAAGACATGCATGTTCTTCATGAAACATAGGGCTACGTTTACCGTTTATATTTAAAAAAAATATACAATTTAAAACATAAAAACAAAACAAATATAACAATTTCTTGTTAAATCTTTCATTTATTTGAGCTTTAAGATCGGGTAAGACGGAAGATCTAGAATTTAATTACCAAGGGGAGACTGAAATAATTGGCAAGTCGCCTGTAACGGCCACGGTTTACGGCCGAATTAATAGCCCCTCCCGCCCTGTGTTCAAAATTGTACCGTTTATTACGTATAAATTGTATAATTGATCTTAACTTAAAGGCTCAAACTAAAAATTCATCTAGGTATTCGAATGAATAACGTAATTCATGATTTATTGTGCTGGTGTCACATTTTTTTAACGTTTCATTTACATAGGTATTTTTGTCAATGAATGACAAGTAATTTTTAAACTAAATATACCTACATATAAACTAAAAATTTAATAACCGGCTGCCTTTTCTAACACATGTAGGTACTTCTAGTCGACCCAGCGAACTTCGTACTGCCTAACCTGTTAGCACAGATTACTAAATAATTACTACGTAAATATTACTATGTTGTACAATGTACATTTATAATACTCATTAATCGTCCTCTTGAATCACTTTATCTATTAAAAAAACGCATCGAGATCCGTTGCAAAGTTTTAAAGTTGCATTTATAGCGACAGGCAGCGGAATTGACTATGTTTTATACTATGTATTGATAAGTACAACGTAGTTTTTTTACGTACATTAATACGCAAAATTAGAATGTTTGATCAGAACCACGAAAAAAATTCATTGCAATCAAAAGAGAAGAGGTGTTTTTTTTTTCTGGTTCTCCATAAGCTCTCCCATCTCGTCTTTCTGTCCGTCAGTCAGTATCGGAAGAGATGTATTTATAGGAAACCATCGTTAATAATTAGTACAGTATCCAAGAAATGTTTAGATTTGCGTGCGGCCGCAAGTCTAGGAGCCGAGCCGCGGGCCGCAGCCGCTGCCGCCTACAATCATTTTCATAATTGCACGACTCATTGAATGACAGCTTGAATACCCGCTTTGCTGTATCGCAATATCCTGCAGTTTCTTTTGAAACTAAAATTTACATAAGCCGCAAGTTTCTGCTCTTAGTCTTGAGTTAATTTAATACCAGTACGTTACAGTTCTTACAAGTTTTGTTTGTAACATACTCTCTGTTTTATTCATAAATTCAAAATGCTGCTTGTTTGTTCGGCTCGACCCCGAGACGAGACTTGAATAGTATTACAAGACTTTACCGTTGTATACCTAAGTAGTTTCTTTTTTCTTTTCTTAAAATTAAATTATGTAGCTTGAAGGTGTTTTTTTACATGTACCTTTTAAAAAAATCTTTAAACAAGTTCAAAGTAAAATCATGACGGAATAACTGGATTTATTTCAGGCCTCATTTCGTTTAGGTGTCCTTTGATTTTCCACCCCAGCTCCGCGACTAGTGCTTTGCTCGCCGTGAGTTTCACATCTCTAAGACAGTAAACGAATTAAATTAAGGAAAGGGCTAATATAATACGATTTAGCGAGACCATGAAGCAAATGAGGGTTAATTAAAATGTTGAGACGCGTGACAAGCTCGATCGATCAATTGTTCATTTTTCCCTATATGTATATTGTAATCCACTTTACTCTTGTATGCTGTACAACAAACTTTCAAGACGTGGGAAAGTTACAGCTGGCGGCTTTAAATTTGATTGGATATGACCTCAACATAACAAGAACAAACAAAGAGCGACTGTTAAAATATGTATGTAACATCCTCTCGCAGACTAATTTAGGAGCATCCATCGCGGCCGCGTAGATATTTGAAAGTAGTCGACGTTCTCTGTCGCCATGTGGGTCGGTCGCGATTGTTTTATTTTGCTCCCCGTCCGGCGAGCCGCATAAATTACAGCTTTCCTGCGTCTCGTTGATACTTCTTTACTTTTTGTGTAAATAATAATAATAAATAATTTATTTCAGACTGTGTCCATAGAATAGTTAAAGTAAGTAGTAAAGTCCGCGACCATAATTTATGGAACACGGCACTGTAAAGGAATATCAAACAGTCATTCATATACTTAAGTTTAAATTCGCATTTGATTTGCATTTGTTGTCAACGCAGCGATCAGCAAGCCCACACAAATCCGTGTTAATAGTTGAGGCTCAAGGGCTTCGTAACAATAATAAAATGTAAATTGGCATTGATTTAATCTGAATTTATCCCGCTGGGCTTGATACATTTTAATATCTCTCGAAGCTCCCTTTGCGAACAAAATTCGCCGCTAGTTTTAATACAATGGTTTATTTATTTACTTATTTTGATATTAAGTGAAATATAACTATATAATAAAATTTATAAAGTGACTTATATGGTTTTAAGAGAAACAATTATAAATCTATCTACTATATATAAAAATGAATCGTGGTTCGTTAGTCTCGCTTAAACTCGAGAACGGCCGGATTTAGCGGATTTTGGTTTTGAAATGTTCGTAGTAGTCCAGGGAGGATTTCAAAGGTGAGAAAATATGGAAAAATTAAGAGGAAGTTAGTGAAATAAAAATTTTATCGCCGGGAAAGTTAGTATTATATATATTTTTTAAATTTCGAATACTAAGTTAAAGACATGCAAATGTACGAACCGGTCTCAATTACAAAAGTGATGAGAATCTTATATTATAACCATTAGTTTTTTTTATTACATTTACGTATTTCAAATATAATTTAAAAGTTAAAATTACACACTCATTTTTGTTTTTGAAAAAAATATAAAATGTAATAGAAAAATATTTTAGGAATAAGCTAATAGTTTGTTTCACAGTTTCGACCCGCAGCTGACAGCAGCAGAATTAGTGCGTAAATTGTGTACTACTAATTTAGTTTCTAAAGTTTCAAAGATCTCTACATACGGCCCTTCCTCTACTAAGATTTATTCCCAAGTGAGAGTTTCCTTTTCCAATTTAGGTACCGAAGAAAATATTTCGTTTGCAACACGTTAACGGGTAATTAATTACTTGGGGATTCATAAATATTCATGCATTACTTACCGCTGGTTCAGAATTTTCTTACGCCTCATTTTGACGCCTCCTTTGTATAATTTCCTCTCATTTTTTAAACATTTGTCTTTGCCCTGTTATTAAATATGCAGATCATAACACGAAATAAGTACCTAGGCTTTAGAACAGTTGGTTCGAGTTGTTTTTTTTTTACAAACAACAAAGTTGGTACCTTGGCCAAATATTTAACTGGGTGGAGAGCGTTTATTTCCACGGTAATGTTAAATTATGGCTATAGAATCATTCCTTTGTAGAACTATAGTATTAACAATATTATGTTGACCCTGCAAATACTTCGGTTTTTTAATTAAAACCGTGACTATTAACTTTGCTTCGAAGATCTAGGTTGGATTCCCGGCAGGTGCGAACGTTGCTATGATGAATATAGGTGATTTCTCTCCGGTCTGGGTGTGCGCTTGTATATTTCGGAAACCTTACATGCATGTTCTGGCTAGATTGGTGCTCTAAGTGTAAGTAATAGGTTATTTATATTATGTAGTGTTAATTTCTACCCAATAATATTAACATAATAGTTAGTTACTTACTAACAGCATCTCTATGCAAAGCGACATTGCCTCTGCGAGCATTATTCAGCTCGAAGATAATTACACCTGTAAATTTAACAGCACGATGGAGCTTCGAAATTAATCCTTTGCTAGCTGAGTTCAGTGAGCAATAACTCCACATTTATTTTACTGTGCCTTTTGTAATAATAATTACATTTTATTTCTACTCTATATTGATTTCTACTTGTTTTATTGTATAGATTTTAAAACTGAATTGACAGAAATAAATTGCATAAAACTACACATTATTAAACATATTTATTAATAATTATTGATCATAACAATATAATAATTGTTATAAAAATACTAATATAAATAAATAAGTAGGTATAAGTGTTAAAAAAAATATCTGATAATACTAAATGCAATTATATAGTTAGTTCCCTAGTTCTATTTATCACCTTGATTTATGGTTCTAATTAAATACCTGATTGCGGAGCATGAATTGTCTCGGAACTCGGAACTCGAGGTATTCTGGTATGTAGCCAGCCAATGTAGCCATTCCGGGACTGCATTTTGATTAATTGTAGCGCAGGTCGGAGGGCGGACAGCGTGAGAGATCGTGACTTTTCATTAAGACGATTCTTATCTTTGCAATGCCACCAATCACAAATTATTGTATTTTAACTGAGGTTTAAATTTTAGTAAAAGTAGTAAGTATATAAAACAAAATAATAATGCTATTGCAATGTCAAAAAAGTCAAAAATTATTTATTAAATATAGGATTAACTAATTTATCTATTTGGTATTGATACCTTATTTGGTAAAGTATCCTATACTGCGAGAGGCGAGGTAGTTCAGGGTGCCCACCAATTGGCTCAGGCAAACAAATTTTTTGCCTTTCTTACGCCTTACCTTAAATAACTTTTTATTTAGCTGCCTAATATCAACTTTAGACTACGGAATGCGTTTCAATCTAGTATATATTTTACTCTGGATGGCACTAGTGTTAGTTACAATTTGCTTACCAGACGCTTCAAGCGTATATATGATCTTTTAAGGCAGAGAGAGTGGGATTGGAAAAGGCACAGAACGTGATCTCGCGCTATCTTTAGATAGAGGATATAGAACTATTTAATTTAAACATTGTCTGTGTTGTTTTCTTTCTAGGATCTGATAGGGCTATTTCCATTGTTAAACATTAAACAAGTTTAGCATTCGTATATTATAAGTAAATTGATCCTTGAACTTGAGTTTAAATTAGATAATTAGCGTAATACTGAATAAGTTGGACTAAGAAGTTATTTCAGATGTTGATGAAAATTAATTTTAGTCATCTCAGGTTCGAGACGTCCACGGTAAATAAACCAATTAATAGGCCTCCTCCTCAGATTGCCACAATCGCCTCTCTGAGCCAGGCGGGCTGGCGATCGCAGTATGATGGCTCTTCAGTTTTTCAACAAAGGATGCTACTCCCGCCCTTCGTTGTTCCCTAAGCCTCGCCTGTTACGAAATCCATGGGAGGAGATGGGATGGTGGTATTTAAGGCCATCTTGAGTCTTCATCTGAGGCATCTGAGGCATTGATCTTAGTGGTAGTAGACCACTTAGATCAAGTATTTAAAGATGTAGGTATGTAATGAAATAAACTGTATCAAAACAAAATACGTAAACGGGAGGATATTATGGAATATACTTAGTAAAAGCTAATATTATTTTAGTTCGATATAAATATATTTTAAATATATTTTTTCACATAAAAGTAGCAACCTAATTCTCAACAAGAAAAAAAGCAATGTTAAATACTAAAGAATGCACAACAGAACAAAGGGATGTTTGGTTCGTTGCATGTGAAAATGCAAAGGGGGTTAGGAATGAGTCACTGCAATTATGTTGATAAGCAATTTGGTTCATCACGCAAAAGGAACACCCGAAAATTGTCACACGATTTGAATAAATACAGTGAAAATTTCTCAAATTTTGATTATGATTGCTGTGGTACAAAGAAATAAAAAGATTTATTTACGTGGTGCTGGGGTTTGAAACAACTATCTTGAATATTGTTTCAGTGTTTGTTGAAATTGTGTATATCAAAGCAAAAGTATAAAGTGTATAACAATATCTACGACTACGCCATCCATTCATTAACAACAGTTTCTGTCCGAATGATCCAAATCGGACTGAATTAAAAATGATGCAATTTACATACAGATCAATCAGATCAAGGCTGACATTCACAGTCAGTGTTTGGAGTGTACTAGGTCGAGTATGATACTCGGACAAGTCGTTCCCGAGTACTTGATATCCTGGCTCGAGCCGTGCGTCACTGTGATGAAGTCGGAACTCGACTGAGTATATGAATTTAGAGTGGAGAACAATTCAAAGATTCCTTTTGTCATTTTGTATTGTGGAGTGTGAGTTTGAGCTACGACTCGACTGTGAATGTTAGCCGAACTTCCATAACGTTTAATAAAAACAATAACAGCTTTAGAAATTATATCTTATACTTACTTTTTGTTTTGTAACCTAGGTACTTTGAAAACTAAAGCGTACCTATTAAATTTGTTTAAAAAGTTCATATACAAACCCGACTTCAAGACAGTAAAGCATACGCTTGAAGGAGTATAAGACGGCTCGAGCCGGGATAATCAGTACTCGGGAACGACTTGGCCGGGTATCATACTCGACTGAGTAGCTCCAAACAGTGACTGTGGATGTCAACCTAATGTGCGTGTCGAGTCGCGTCGCCGTCAGTCGCGCTCATCAATCAACCCGTTTCCAACCGACCGGAGAGATAAAAACCGAGTAAAAACCTTAAAACGTGTTGATACAGTCGTCACAGTCCCAGTCGTCCTTTCATGAACATTTCTATAGACGTTTTAGAGGTTTTTCGTGTTTATATTTCAATATTTTAATTTAATTCGGTTCAAATGACAAATGAAATAAAATTATTCCTGAGATTGTTAAGAGGAGCACTTGTTTAAAGACTTTGTAACAAAATCAAGTTCCCTAAAATTTAATAAAAAAGGAATTAAACACGGATTGCTCCCTAAAGTGTTTAAGTAAACAAAGAAGGGATCTGGCAAATTAACAAAGGAGATTAAATAAGCGTGAAATCAGCGTTCAGCCGTCGCCTGTGCCGTTCGGGGTTGAAACAACAATGTTGCGGCGGTGATGGTACCTCATTCAAATTGAAAGCTGGATTTGCAAATCGGATTTAGGACGTGATAGATTGTCGGGTGTGAGTAATCACTACCCACTGCGGTTGTTGCTGCATTCGGCTACGTATTAACAATCGCATTCGATTTAATGTAAGGTGTAACACTGCCTGGCGCTAGCTGCCCGCCAGCGGGCGCAGTGTCAAACACACTTTAATGGGATTCCCGTATATTTGAAATTGCTGATGCCATGCTGATTCAACAGCGTGTTGCCGTTCCGTTCTTCAAGGAATTGGATCAAATCCAACGTATAGGTTTACGTTTTTCAAATTGTGTTACAGATATCGTTTTATTTTTGTGAGTGAACAAAATGCTTTTGGAACGATTGTGTTTTTTTATGGAAATTTTGATTAAAAATAAGATGTAGATAGGGGAATTATTGATGGACCCAAAGCATTTATCAAGCTTCTAACAAGAACTACATTTGAAAAATATCTTATCGATTTGCGTAAGCCAAAAATTTAAACACATCAATATATACGCAAAATGATTTTTTCAAATTGACCTTTCAAAGCCTTGGCTAAATTAACTTGAGTATAATAACAAAAAAATCTTCAAACAATGACGAGGAAATGGTCTCAAGCTCTTTAGAGTTTTATTTTTCTGCGTAGCCTTTTTGCTCATTAATGACTCATTTATCAATGTGGCGTCACTAACAATGAAGAAAATATAAAGAATAAGATCGTGTCTTTTCTTTGTTTATGTATATTGAAATGTAATAGTACAACCTATGTTTTTTTTTGATTTTCATCACTCGAGATTAGTAATTAGCGATATGGAACTAAATGTTATAGTTTCTATTTTAAAACCTTTACATTTGAAATGACATAAAGTCAGACTTTACAGAGCGGTTCTGAGACAGTTTTAATTTGTGTTAAATAAGATTGAAACTTTGAAGTCGCGGCACGATTCAGCGAGGTAGTTGTGGGTAAGTTCGGAGAAGTTGAAGTTAATGTCGATAGTGGTGTGTGCAGTGCGGGGGTCACGTGACGTGCCGTGCGCCAGGATAACTGCCAATAATCAGCTGCAACAGCAGGTACCGCCGCCGCCGCCGCGCCGAGAACCTTCATTAGCCCGCCCCGCCCGTGCCTGCGCCTCACATACTGAAACCACATTTATTTTAATACTGCTTTTCTGTAATTACTGCGGTACGGTTACACGCGACAACTTCTATAACCAATTGTTATAATTGTTTCTGTAGGCAGTTTACATATATTTTGATAGCGAGTTTTAGGTTACTGTCTTAAATTTAAGAATACGAACCGAAATAAAATAAGGCTGGCCGTAAAGAACCCACAGTTTCGACAGGCGAATGTTTGTACTTGGTTTGGTACCGCTTTCCGCAATAAATCAGTCGAAGAGTGTGGAAAAGAGTTTTACGGGAAGATGCGCGGACGGTGACTGGGTAGATACGATACCACTAGGCCGCGCTCGCCGTAAACAAATCCGCACCGCAGCAAATATATTATTTTGCAATTTTTTTTTTTTTTTACAGCCTAAAAGTGTGTCGGCGCTATAACTATAGCAAAAGAAATTTTCTCTCATATATCTAATAACAAAGGTACTAGAACTTTTGCTAACCAATTAGCGGCACGGTCCCTAATTTTTATTTCTTAACAAGTTTCCAAGTGGCCTCCTCTCGCGGCCGAGAGCGACGAAATGAATTATTATTCTGTCCTATGAAAAAATCACTTCGCGGAGTAATGAAAACTGGGGCTGATGTGCTCGAGAGCGGCGCCGTCCAGCGGATATTACGGCAATATATTTCAATTACACATAAGAAAAAGAACAAGTCGTTTGAAGTAGCTGAAAGGCCAGATTACAGTCGCGGAGGAAATAATAAGAAAGACCCCGGTAACGAGGCGGGGACGGCAACTTTTAGAAAAGAAAACGTGTAGGGAGAGAACGAAGGTTTTCAAGAGTGATTAAATTCGAGGTTTTTTCGGAGATACGAGAGCAGGGTGTCCTGTTAAACTTTTACAAGAGTGCAAATGTCGAACACACAAATTGGATTTCCTTTTTTTATGAAAAAAAAAGTAAAAACATATTTAGGTCGAGGTGAGGATTGTATACCTACATTGATATGTACCGAGGTTTGTTTCGAGGGTTCGGTTAGCGTGGAGATGGGGTGAAGATTTGTGCGATTCAATGGAATTTAATTACTAAGCGAAGTGGGCCAGTAACGACGCAAAAATATTTATGTTTATTGTCGGTGCGGGCCCCAATGAGACCGCAGCGGGCGCGGGCCGCGGGTCGTGCGGCCGAGGCTCTACAGCGCGAGCTTTAGATCAGGGATAATGTAGCCCTGACCCGTGCAAAACAAACCATTTATACATATATTTACGTTCATATCGATGTTTGTTTCCGGGTCTGGGTGTACTTTAGAAATGTATTTGTTGCGGGCACTCTTGACACAAATTCTGCCTAAACAATTCAGATTTTGGTAATGTATTATTCTTATTATATATCTATTAAAGATAATAATACATGTAAATTATTATATTTTGTTTATAATAAATTCATAAAGTATAGCCTATGTCCTTTGCCATGCTCTAGATTGCCATGCTCTATTTCTCTGACTCTAATGTTCCAAATTTCATTTAAATCAGTACCAACAGTAGTCTTGACGTAAAAACGAGACAGACAGACAGACATAGTTACTTTCGCATTTATAATATTAAGTATAGAGTATGTTTTAAATACTTAAAAAATCATAAAGTGTGGTCAAAGTATGTAGAGAATTGGATATCATTTTTAAGTTCAGTCGTAATATTTCTATGAATAAATATAAAATTAAGACAGTTCTTTTTTATAAATGTATATTTTGAGAGAGCATCTTCCTTGTTCTGTGTTTTGAATAATGAACTTCCTATATTTCTTGTCTTAACTCCTTTTTAATAACCATACCATTATGAAACTCTTTACAGAAATCACAAAAGTGGTCGGATTACGGCGAACAAGCATTTTATACTGTTTAATTACTGGCCGCGACAGAAATAATTGGGCACTTGGGATTAAAGCCGGACTTTACTGCCTGAATTAAGGATTTTCGTTGATAATTTTGATATATAAATAAAACGATACTTGATCGAGAAGAATTTTAATTTATTGAATGCAGAATTTGGCATTATCGTTAAATATCAGGCATCACAGGGAATCAATTCAGTGCGATTATCGCAGGGTAACATCATCGACTCTGAGCGGCGCTAGCGTCCCTAATCAGCGAAAATCAACGCCCGCCGCCGCCGCGCCCGCCGCCGCCGCCGCCGCGCCCGCCGCCGCCGAGCCTGCTGCCTCGCGGCCGCGGCATCAGGCAGGCATTGTTTGCGCATTCAATGGCAACAAATGAGTGCCTGATTTAGCACCACAGCCCGGATCTGAATATCGGATCACATCGTCATCCGTTTACGCTACGCACCAACAATTGTGTTAAGCTTTGTTCCCGATGCGATCGCTAGTCGAACAAGTTCGACCCAAATACAGGATTTAAACCAATAAGGATAATAAGCCGAAAAGGTTTTACCGCAGCGTTGTGAAAATATTGATACCTACCTAAGTAAATGCTTCCCGAAGAGTACCTATTCCGATCTACATGGCGAGATAACGTACAATTTTTAAATATGTTCCATATATCAAACCATAGACAGCAATTCAACAAAGAATTGTTTTTGGTATGTTAAAACAACAAACTAGTCTGAAATAATATTCTTTTATAGCGCGCTCGAAGGTGTGGTAGGAGTAACAAACAGCTACGCTACTACGCCGCTACTCAAATGAGGTTGAATGTGGTCAACCCCCAGATCACAATCATCTCAACAACCCAGCACCTAATCCCAATTTCCTGTACCCATCCAAAATCCAATCCCAACTCTCCCCCTTCCTTCACTTTCCTGGAGGAGTAAACCTTGACCCCAAAAATCCCTAAACCAAGGTGTGCTCAACCGTGCCGATGGTTGCGTGGCTGAGAGGGAGCTCAGTCGTGAACGGTGGACCTTGGGAACAGGCGAACCCCAAGGTTTGTATAGCCTTATCCCTGCAAGCGGGGCTCTGCAGGGATGGACCTCTATTTCCCTAGCTACTCGTGGGACCAACATGAAGAAAGCTACAAATTCAAAAAATATTAGTTTTAAACCAACCACTCACGCTTCGACGACGACGAAAGTTGATCCGTTGAAGCGAATGAGCATACTAGGTGAGGGACCGGCCAAGTCCGATCTACCGAAACCTCAAGTGACGTCAATGGATGGAAAGCCGAAAGGAGATCCATCCTCGACGCTCGCAGTGGCGGAGGTGGAGAAGGCGGAAGCTGGAACTTCATCCAATACAGAACGGAGCACTGCTGAGAACGAGACGACATCTGTCGAAGCGACTCAGCAAGTGACTTCGATCTGGGAAGACAGGTGCAAGCCTGTCTTCCCTAACAAGAAGAAGACGGGACAAAGGAAGAGGCAGAGGCAGCGTCTGATGTTGGAAAAACAGAAGAGCGCTTCTGCGGACTTCCCTAAAACACGAAAGGAGGGAGCTGGGGAGACCACCAAGGAAGCCCCAAAGCCGTCCTCATCGCAACAGACAATCCAGACAAAGCAAACGAAGAGGGCTCGCCTGGACGAAACCATCTCCCCAAGAGGAGACTCCAAAAAACTGCGGACGGATGCTCCGACGGCTAAACCAAAATCATCCTCCTACGCAGAGGCTGCAACGAAGGACCTGATGGTGGCTATCACGAACAAGCGCACCGGTCTTCTGACGCAGCTAGAAGCGAAAGAGGTTGAAGAGAAAATCTCCCAGGCGATTATCAGGGAAGCCATCTTGGCGGATCCTGATGCATCCTCGGAGCCACCAGAGTTTGAAGGGAAACCCAGTTTCGTGGATGGCTACTTGAAACTGTGGTGCTGCAACGCCAAAACCAGAACATGGCTGCAAACAATGCTGAACGGAGCCACCCTGGACAGCGGAGACAAACTCGTCGGCAAAAGGGAGGATGAGATGATCCGGAAGGTCAGGTGCGGATTGCTCATCCCGACTCTAGCGGTTGACCGAGCAACAATTGGACGCGTCCTCAGCTACCAAAACCCATGGGCAGAGGTGAGACAGTGGACGCTCCATCAATGCGTGCCTCTGGAGAGGAGAGGGGCCACTCTTCTGGTGGTGGGCATTCCGGAGACTGCTGTACCGGCTGTGCTGGAAAGGGGTAGAAAGCTGAGATACTGTGTAGGCTCGGTCTATATCCGTTTCCAGCACGGTGGGGGGCACTTCCGGGATGTTCCGCCTCAGAGGAACATACCTGAAGAGAAGGCAGCAGAGTCGAAGGGTGAACAGGGAAGTAGGGCGACAACGTCGACGGAAGAAGGCGTAACCCCTGCTCCCATGGACACCAAGGAGACAGTAACGGAACCGGAAGCTGATTTCGACCTCAGTACGGAGGACATCCTGCTGGGGACGGAGGAGGAACAAGAGTGCCTCCTCATCAGTCGGCTGGACCTAAGAGGACCTGAGGAGGAGGGGACATCCAAAAATGACCCCCAACTCCTGTAAGGTCCTTCAAATTAACCTCCAGCATAGCGAAACTGCGACGGCTCAACTTCGAAGATGGCTGGAGGTTAATAACACTACAATTGCCCTGATCCAAGAGCCGTGGGTCAGGGGCACACGCATCAACGGCCTCTGCAACCTTGGAGGTAAACTTATTTATAACAATACACAAAATAAACCCAGATCTTGTATTTACATATCTCGTAACATAATGGCACAAACTCTAACTGACTTCTGTTCCAGAGACGTGTGTGCCATAAAACTTCTCAGAACTGAACAATCAACTCTGCCTGAGACTGTGCTCGTCTCAGCCTACATGGCGGGAGAGGACGACCCACCGCCAGCACTGCTGGCCGACCTGATAAACCACTGCGAACGCCAGGGGCTGGAGGTAGTAGTATCGGCGGACTGCAATGGACACCACAACCTTTGGGGAATGACCAACAACAACGACAGAGGTAACGTATTAGTTGATTACTTAGTAACTACTAATCTTGATATCCTTAATTTAGGAACAAAACCGACCTTCGTCACTCGAAGGTCTAGTACCATAATAGATATTACTCTTAGCTCCAAACTAATAGCACAGAACATAACAAACTGGCATGTCTCGGACGAGCCATCTTGCTCAGACCACAGATGGATTCGCTATGACCTAACCACTGAAATACAAACACCAATACCTAGAAGAAACCCCAGACGAACAGACAAAAATGCATTCATAGAAGCACTCAAGACTAAGCTGGAAAATGAGCCTTGTAGTGCTACTGAACCGTGCACCAGAGAAACACTTGAGATCCAAGCTGAAACGCTTACCAAACATATAATTGAAAGCTACAATGGTTCATGCCCCTTATCAACTCCAGCTGCTAGGTCGAAGGACTTGGGGTCTGGATGGTGGGGACCTGAACTCGAAAGACTACGGAAAAAGATGAGGAAGCTATTCAATACAGCTCACAATACAAAATCTGAAACTGACTGGGACAGATACGCGACAGTAAGAAAAGAATACAAAAAACGTCTAAGATACAGGAAAGCTACTGCGTGGCGTAATTTCTGTGACGACATCACGACCAACACACAAGCAAACAGAGTTAGGAAAGTTCTATCCAAACAACAAAACCAACTGTTAGGCACACTGCGTAGACCTGACAATACCACCACAAGCACTCCCGCGGAAACTGAAGGCCTACTAGTAGAGACTCACTTCCCAGGCAGTGTGGTCACACAAGTAACGCAAGACGAAATGGTAGACGAAAAACTCCCATCCGAACACGAATGGCACACAGCCAGACATATCACAGAACGGAACAAAGTTGCCTGGGCAATCAGAAGTTTTGATAACTACAAATCGCCGGGCCTTGATGGGATCTTTCCTGCCCTTCTAAAGTGGGGTGGAAACATTCTCCTTGATCACATATGTAACTTGCTATGCGCCTGCCTAGCGCACAGTTATATTCCTACAAAATGGAGAGAAGTAAAAGTCATCTTTATACCAAAACCTGGCAAAAGTGATTACTCAGACCCTAAATCGCACAGACCGATAAGCCTGACATCGTTCCTGTTAAAGATACTAGAAAGGCTATGCGACAGAGAACTGAAAGATACAGCGCTGAAAACGATACCAATTGATGCCAATCAACATGCTTACAGTCAGGGCAAATCAACCGACTCTGCCCTACACGCAGTAGTGAGCACCATTGAAAAAGCCCTGGAAACAAACAATTCATGTCTAGGCACCTTCATTGACATTGAAGGAGCTTTCGACAAAACAAACTTCAGCAGCATCAAGATAGCGCTGATGCGTCATAAAACCGAACCACTCATTATAGAATGGATAATGAACATGCTCAGACAAAGAGTCATAAAATTGTCGGAGAGCGCAAACCACCAAGCCGTTGTAATAAAAGGATGCCCTCAAGGTGGAGTACTCTCCCCTCTTCTCTGGAACTTGGTGGTCAACGACCTGATAACAAAACTAAACCAAAAGAAATACAAAACAATAGGGTATGCCGATGACCTAGTTATACTAGTCAGCGGACTTGTAACTAGCACCCTATGTGAAGTGACACAAAGCGCCCTAAACATAGTACAGGACTGGTGCATAGACAATGAACTTTCAGTGAATCCGAAGAAAACTGAACTTGTTCTATTTACAAAGAAACGAATTCCAGGTAGGCACAAACCACCAGCCCTATTTGGAACTCAGCTAAAACTGTCAACGGAAGTCAAATATCTAGGTGTGATACTTGACAGCAAACTAATCTGGAATAGCCACTTGGAAAACAAGATAAACAAAGCTACGGTGGCTTTCTGGCAATGTCGAAGAATGATTGGGAAGAGATGGGGACTGGCCCCGCATATCATTCTCTGGCTTTACAAAATGGTGATCCTCCCTATGATCAGCTACGGGGCTGTTGTATGGTGGACCAGAACAAAACTTGCCTGTGCAATCAGTAAACTACAGAAAATGCAGAGACTAGCGTGCATGGCAATAACAGGGTGCATGAAGACAACTCCAACAGCTGCCCTGGAGATATTGCTTGGACTAACGCCACTGCATCTACAAATACAACAAGAAGCAGGAGCCACGGCGCTGCGCTTAAAGAAGCTAAACCTTTGGAGTAAATACACAACATCCCACACAAAGATATATGACTCGCTAACAGCGGGGGAACCACTGTTTGAGGCAATGACAGATAAGATACCGATGACCTTGGCCTTCAACAAACCTTATAATATTATATTATCAGAGGACCAAAATGAAGGATTAAGGGAAGCAAACTTAAGAATTTTTACAGATGGATCTAAAACCAACTCAGGAACAGGATGTGGTGTATTCTCAGAAGATCTTAACATACACATCTCAAAACCCCTAGGTAAACATAATACTGTCTTCCAAGCAGAATGCTTGGGCATTATAGAGGCTGCAAACGCGATCCAAAGAAGACATGTAAAGGACATAAACATAAAGATACTATCGGACAGTATGTCAGTACTCCAAGCACTAAAGAGCGATAAGATCAACTCTGGACTAATACATGAGTGTCATCAACAGCTGACTAGCGCATGTAGAAACAACAATTCAATCACTTTACAATGGATAAAAGGACACAGCGGCTCAAGAGGAAACGATGCAGCGGACGAACTGGCCCGAAGAGGCTCAGACACTCCTCCGCATGGGCCTGAACCTATAGTACCCCTGCCATTCAGTTGGCTGCGCAACCAGATGAGAAAGCGTATCAGGACTCTGCACCAGGACAACTGGGAAAGCGCCGAGACGTGCAAACACTTTAAAGAAATAATACCAACGCTCGACAATAAGCTTACAGCCAACGTCTTGAGGCTTAATAAACCCCAACTAAGGAAGTATGTAGGGTTGCTGACCGGGCATAACACTCTTAATAAACATATGTTTACTCTAGGCATCACTGACAGTCCTACGTGTAGGGCTTGCATGGAGGCGGACGAAACTACTAAACATATTCTACTAGACTGCAAACAGGTAGAAGTATACAGACGTAAGTACCTAGGGTTCCCAAGCACCGTACGCGAGGCAGTAGGCAACGTGAAAGCGCTGCTGAGCTTCGTGGAGGAGCTGGGGCGGTTAGAGTAGCGCTACCCCTTTTCACGCAAAATAGGCACGATAGCTGTCAAATTGCGGAAACTCGCCCGTAAACTAAACTAAACTAAACTACTACGCCGCTACGCCGTAGCAGATAGAATTAGCCGTAGCATGGCGTAGCAAGAGGGTTTGCTTTGTCGGCCTTTGCCGTCAACAAACAATTTGCCTTACAAGGACACAAGGCTTAAAAGTTACCTGCGGATGAAGGTATTGCCTTTTGAAAGCTTTTGTGATGTGAATATGTTTCTTTTGTTTTTTGATGTTTAAATTACGACCTCTGTAAAAACTTTTATGTGCGACAGGCTGCTGTTTAAGCAACCTTAAAATGAACGTAAGCATTTTTAAAGATAATAATATGTTTTTTTAAACCCAAAGCAATAAAAATAACTCAAAGACACCAAATAGATCCCACACAACCTAGTTCTTCTAGATTGTACTTCTGGGAGGGCAGCCTGCCTAACACATTATCAGGGCCGATAAAACGACCAACAAAGCAGAATTGCCCGGGACGCTCTAATTACAAGTCTGTCGAATCAGCCGTCGCAATAATCGAATGAGCTGGTCGGCTGATTAACGGAGTAAGCGCGGGCACACGAGGCCTCACTTATTTCTTACCAAAAAAGCTCACGTCAGGAATCGAGGTGTGACCTTGAAGGTCATGTGTTTTGTGTGGAATTGTTTCTTAGTATTATTGCAACTTTTTGCTAACCTGTATATATATATACTTAAGAAAAATGATGAAGTAAATTCTCTGTAGACAGTAGGAATTACTATCTAACTGAATTACAATATAGAGGAAATCATAAAACCAATTTTTTATCATAAATCATCTGTACATTTACGAATAAAAAATAAGATCTGGATATGACGGTCACGTAAAAACTGTACTCTAGTCCGTATTAATCACACTAATATTAGAAATGCGAAAGTTTGTGAGTGTATATGTTTGTTACTTTTTCACGTCTAAACGGCTGGAGAGATTTTAATAAAATTTGGTACGGAGTTAGCTGGCACCCTGGATTAACACATAGGCTATTTGTTTTTCCCAAAAAAAAAACCGCGGGTAAAACCCGCGGGTAAAACCCGCGGGGCACAGCTAGTATATAGATATTTATTAATCCGGCTACAAGGATTAAACTCAAAGTTCGCTCACTCGGATAAAATATCCCTGAAAACAATATTTCAAAATGTAAATAAGAACTTTAATCAAATGATGGTCTTCAGATACGCACAGAATTTATGCAATTTAAGTATTGAAGCGTACTTTATGTAGATTTCGCCGGCCTGTCCGGTGAGCCAGCAAGCTGGAATTAATTCTGAGCCTTCAGGGAGAGTATGAGAAATATCTGGTGGCTTCGGGCGGATATGTGATTGCTAATCCCACTAATGTCTCGACAAACAGTTGAATATCTCATTTACAAAATATGGTTTTTCATTATATTTCAATAATTAATAGACCTACGTTTGGACCTAAATTAAATAGTTATTGAAACAATCAAATAATTTTAATTTTAACTATAATAAATATTGTTAAATATTATATAGTTAATGAAAACCTTATTAAAACGTTATCATCGTTTAAATAATCATGCTTATTACTAATATCCTAAATGGGAAAGTTTGGATTTCATTTTCATTATCAGGATCAGTTTTTTATGAAACTTTTTAGTATTTTAGATTAGACAGAATAGTAAATAGGATATAAGGTAAAATGATATTATAAACGCATATGATATCGATTCCTTGTCTTTGCGACTGGATTCAGGTGGTACAGGAAATGAACACGTGGATACAGAGGGGGGAGGTGGGACACAAATTAGGCTTTGTAAAAAAAAAAGATTTAAACATTTATATTTTAAAGCAGTACAAAGTGGATATTTCGTAGCAGTTGGTGGTTTATGATTTAGATAAGTTCAAATAAAAATATGACAAAAATACATCTTAATAGTTGCGGTTCTGGAGTAGGACTTATGTGTCAATCAATATATATAAAACTCTTCCGTTACTGACTGACTGACTGACAGACAACGAAGAGCCGAAACTACTGGGCCTAGAGGGCTGAAATTTTGCATGTAGGTTCCTTAGGGAGTGCAGGCGAGCACTAAGAAAGGTATTCCCGAAATTCCCACGGGAACGGGAAAAAACTGGATTTTTGTTTTTATGAGAAATCTGCGCGGGAAAAACCGCGGGGCAGCCTCTAGTCACATATATAATGAAACTATCGAGCGAACTTCCGCCTAATACGTTATTATAATAATTGCTGTGTACCTCGGCTTAGTTCCCTAAACACCGGCTTATCCGTCCGCGGCACGCGTCGTGTGGGTCTCGCTCACACTGCGTTGTGTGCTAGTGTTGTTAAACTTACACAAGAAATGGGTTCTATTGTTTTTCTTTGACGTACCTATTGTACAAAGGCGTTTTCCTTATGTATTTATATTAAAAAACTCTTCTGTTAACTTAAGGAAACCTAAGCGTTGTGGAAGGAAATCCTGAAATTCCCACAGGAACGGAAAACAGCATTCTAAGTACCTTAAAAATCAAATAATGGACGGGAAAAACTATATAAACACGCCTAGTATTAATGTTATATTATGTATATGAGTAAGACAGACATAATATATAATACAACAAAATACACCTAATTGTGAAAAACCATATGAAATTATTTTCCACGTCTATGGCAACCCCTTTTCAAACCTACTCGTTTCGATATAAAAATACCTTCGCTTTCTAAAGTTACGTGAACCGGAAAAATCCCTTGAATTTTCAAAGTTATTGTGCAACGTCCAATAATGGATTCAGTGACTCAAAAAACGTGATTTCTGATCAAAGGGTAGGTCCCCCGATTTAAGTAACAACTATAAATTCGATATAAACATTTTGAAATTTTATTGGACAGGTTACGTCATTGGACTTAAATAACTTATTAATAATTCACGAACCACATTTTGCGGTTCTAGTGACAGTGTGATTTTCATTTCATCCCACTCGGGAATACCAACGCGGCGTCAATTCGGCCGCCGCCGCACGCCGCGGCCGGCGACCAACGCTGAAAAAACGAATCGATCGATCATAAAGTGATACATGCACACTTGTGCGCGCCATTCATTTGCCGGATGGATTAATTTCCGCCGTGAGATCGTTCCAAAGGGAAATGCGATTGGAACAAAGTGTGATCGACTCGGGACCCTCTGACTGTTATTCCATTTAATGTCCATTTATCTCTCAAAGGGTTGCAAAAATGTTTCGAGTAATTGAATACTGAGTAGTCGTTTCCATTCAACTCAGACGACTGCGGTGGAGAGGAATGTTTGTTTGAATAAATAGCTTTCCTGTGAACTAGCATCATTACAACGTCTTCGTGCGATATTCCGAGGCAGTCCGCGCCTGCTCCCCGTTGAGATTTAACTTTATTGCATCGTCGGCACAATGCCAGGGCTGTATTACACAATTATTTTCTTTTCTTATTTCGAAATTCAGATTTAAGCTTATTACATTTCTTTAAATAAATAATTTGTAAGTTTATTACAAACAAATTATAATTTAAAAATACATAAATTTTATTACAACGGAGCGCATCATTTAAAAATTTGGAATAGGTATCATAAAAAAACTGGTACATTTCTTACATTACATGTTAGCGAAACATAAAGGATTCTGTTTTACCAAAATATACGACCAAATTTTATGATATGAATCATCATCACGCAAACTCTATGTTTTTAGTGATTTTCTTTGTTTACATTATTTTAAAGCGTGAAAACGTGGACAATAACTACGATTGTTTAAAAAGTTTATATTGAACCAAGCAATGACTAAACCAAAAGACTGTACTCAAATTATTATAAGGATAACGGCCTTGCGTATAATGTGCCTAGTGTGTGGATACCTATAGATAGACAGATATTACAATCAATCAACTTAAATTATTATTGCAGCTTAAATTTAAAACAAAACTAAACTTTTTATAGCACTTTTAGGACCGATAATCAATAAACACAGTTACTTTTTAATCGTGTAGGAGAATTGTACGCCCGGTAAGCATAGTTGTACAGAACTGATTCCTGAAAACAAAATTGAAAAATAATGAACCGTGTTCAATTGCGGTACTTCGAAAGTTTTTGTAAAAAAAAACTAAAAACGTTGTGTAGCATCAGAGCGATGACCTACGGTGGCTTAGCTGGTGCCAGACGAGTCAGGGGGTGGAGGACAATGCGCAGGGGGGTGAACAAGAAGGCCATCGGCCTTTAATAAGTTTTTTTATTTTTTTAAAATTTCGAAAAAAAATCAAAAGTAAAAAAAAAGTTTTTTAATCCCCCAATTTTTCACCACGATAAAAAAATGAACGTGTATATAAAACTCTTCTGTTACTGACTGAGTGACAGACAACGCAGAGCCGAAACTACTGGGAGTAGCTGGCTGAAATTTTGCACGTGGGTTCCCCTATACTCAGGGGCACTAAGGAATAAATTCCCAAAATTCCCATGGGAACGGGAATAAACAGGATTTGGTTGTTTATGAGAAATCTGCGCGGGTGAAACCACAGAGCAGCCCCTAGTATTACATAAAGCAAAAACATTTAGTTTTTCTAAAGTAAGCCAAGATGAAGCTAAGATGTAATAATCTAACCGAATCAACCAAACCAAATTGATGTGACCGGATTAGATCCTGTCCCATCAATGATTTCGCACTGCAAAATCAAATAAAAGTCTATGCTGGGTATTGTGACGCAGTGTGCGTGAATGAGTGACTTTTGTCCTTTTAAAGATGATTGACCCAAATATTTTTCCTAATTTTACTATGTGCATATTTTAGAAAGCACTGTCTAATTAGAATTATAACTGTCAAAATCAACCTGTGCGAATGAAATAAATATTTATTATTATTATATTATTTAATTCAGAAAAAAAAACTTTTATTAATTCAGTTTAAAGACAAATGATCCTAGTATAAGAAAATTAATAAAATCAGGGGAAATAATTCGTGTAAATTAGTACGATTATTCCTTTTACGACTTTTCAGAAATACATATTACGTTAATTTATCCTTATTTTATCCAAAAACAGATAATATTATTTAAATTAAATCTAGTAGAATTTAGTCATTGCTCGTCCCGAGAGTGGGTGTTGGCCTCGCTTTCTTCTAAAAGTCTCCATATATCTGATAGATGGCAGTTTGCGCAGATGGAGTCGTCCCCTCGAGTGCTTTTTGCTCCACGCCGCTGAGCAAGTGCCAATGAGTGCCAATCTCGGAGTGGATTTGCTAGGAAATACCAACTCCCCTGAAGGTATGGCGCCTGCTAAATGGGCTGTTCACTGCAATTTATGGTAGTTGCAAGATAACGGTATTCTTTAATAATCATCAAATACTTAATGATAAGTTTTACCATTATTATAGAACCCATATGAAATACAAATGCAGATTATCACTCTATCCTGTTCTCTAACCATATTATTTTAAAAGTACGGCCTTATTTCAAATATATTTTTTTACCAATGTATTTGTAAAGATTTTCTGTACATTCATCATTCAACCGGTTTGAAATGGCTTAAACTTCTAAGCATGTTTATTTGTCTAGAAAAAAGTTTTCTAATTTGCAACGCTAGCTCTCGTTCCGTGCAAAGTGATTTGGTCTACAGTACAAATCTGAGCTTGTAGGACCAGAGCACTCAGCCAGGCTCGGAGGTGGGGTGTAGATTTATTAGTTCAATTAGCTCGTACCTTGTGCCCTGGAGCAGCGGACTGTTACAAGTAAATCCACGGGTGCACTCTGCAACCTTTTACGTTCGGGCTCGGTCCTGGGCCGCAGATCTTTAATTACTTTATTATAGGTACGAAGTATTTATTGAATATTTATATATGGGTACGAATCGTTTGTTATATTTAATATTTTTATCTTTTTGAGACAAAGATAATAAAAATAACCCTAATACAAATATTTTGGAGATTTGTAGCATACTGCGGTAGCCTTCTGACTCAATAGTCGCTACAACGACACTAGTTTCTAACACCATCTGCATCATTAACCCATTAATAATTGACAAGTTTTTTGAGTTTTACAGTATTATATCGTGTTCAGTTTATTTATCAAAATCGAGTACGGCTGAACACCGCAGCTTGCAAACACGGCGACTGTCGATACCAACTTGGCCACCATTCAAATTGTGGGTTGGCACTTTTAGTTGGAACGCTTTGTTTTTTTGTGATTCAGTTGTGGTGAGCGACCCATTTTAAAAAGAAAATTTGGAAACCTGATGTTTTATGAAATCGTAACTATACAGCCCATATACATTTTGAACCTTACAGAAACACTTGAAATGAAAATTGTGAAGACAAGATCAAAATAAATGTGAAAAGAAAACATTTCCTTAATGTATTCTACCATAGAATTCCTATTAAGGTATATTAAATAATTTTATACAATTTATAAATTGATTTTACATTGGACAACTTATATCTTCCTTATACTTAATTGAAAGTCCGAACTTCATTCCAGTTATAAAGCTTGAGCATTTTATATCTCCTATTTCTTAGGTCCGTAGTCCGTAGTGAAAGAAACAATGATTTTACAAATCTATCCCGTCCGAGCGATAGTTCCGAAGCCTCATGAATATGGTAGCATCAGTGCAGCCGCCGCCGCCGCCGCCGCCGCCGCCGCCGCCGCCGCCGCCGCCGCCGCCGCCGAGATCCCGCACTTGCGGCCGCGCCACGTACTGTCTATCTGTGGCTTTATTTGTGTCAATCCGTGAACATTTTAAGATTGTTTTTAAGATATTCACCTTTATTTGTCTTATAAAAATAGCCAATTTACAGGGCTGTATGGTATATTCCTTTATGTCTTCCTTTAATAATTCAAAATCATTAAAACACTTTGCAAAAACTTAAAATAAAGTACCTACCTAATTCATTTGCTTACTTATCTTTATATGACCATTACTTTATAGAAATCTTATTTCTACCATATTGGCATCATACCCTAACTAGAGAAACCTATTTGAACGGATTTAAAAATGTTCTCAGAGAATAAAATCAAATAGAATCGTTTGATTACTAAAAAAAAGAATGTTAATCGGAAATCAAAGTGTTTTCTTATTGGAACTCATAATAAAAAGAAGTAGTTACAGGAACAATAAAAAATATTTTACGAGTCTAGACTAGACAAAGGAACCTCTACTGAATCTCATCAACAATGGTATTGTGACGCTACTACAAGCTAAAGCTACTTACTACAGTAGTGTAGTAGTTTGCTTGAATTATCTGATCGTTAACAATGTAACTACGTAGGACAAGGAAAAATACTAGCGAATTTACCACGAAAAGAGTTAAACCTGGTTCGAATTACTAGACTAGGTTTAATTCTTTAATACGTCAAACAAACTGGCGATTTAGACAAGTCTAACCTTTTGTGGTAGGTACCAGGGTATTTGTTTTTTATTTTTAATATTTATGTTGAGATGCCTAAATATGTTATCTACTGACTAATATTACGAGTTCAGATACAATTCAACAGGCTAGTTTTTCATATAAGCTTAGTTTTCGTTAACTGATGCGGCCTCTTCCAATGGATCTAGTAAACAGTTTTCTGCAGTGTAAGCGATATTTCCCCGAGGCGATTCCACATTTATATCCTCGTACGTAGTACAGCCAAAAACATTACAAGGTTCAACGTTCGTGAACCGAACTAATAAATACCTTTTTTAAAACATACTTTTACTTTTTTCATTAAATATTCTTAATAATTTTAGGGTTATTTAAAATGAAAGAATCTCAAGGACTAAAATACCATATTTTTTTAAGCTACTTAAAAAACTAGTTGGGGTATCTGAGTTATTACATTATTAAAAGAGATGATGTCGTACTTTGATAATACCATAAAAAATCAGAATAAAGATATAGCCCAATTAATACGAGAAGAGATGTCGGAATTAAAATCCGAAATAAAATCTATCAAATCTACAAATGAAACTTTATCACAAGAAAACATAAAACTGCGCAATGAGGTCCAAGAAATGAAAAAAGTCAGTGATTTATTGCAGGATAAAATTTATTCAATTGAAAGTGACATTAAACATATAAAGCAAACCGATATATTACCCGTCTCAACCCAAACCGATAACGATACCCGACTTACCCAAAAAACGCTACCGTTATATAATGAAGACACACTACTAGAATTCCAAGAACGATACGAGCGTCAAAAGAACATAATTGTTGTGGGTATCCCTGAAATCGATAGTTTGAGTGCGAAACAAAGACGTGATCATGATCGACATGAATTGTCAAAAATAATCAAAAATATACTTAATGAATGCCCTAACCCAATTAAAACATTTCGACTTGGAAAATACACTCCCGGCAAGAACCGCCTGCTTAAAGTATGTTTTAATTCGGCTGATACTGCAAATTACTTACTACGCAACCAGCCTAAGAATGAAAACACTACTCATATATACTCTGACCAAACCCCATCGCAAAAACTATACATAAAACATGTTAAAGAAGAATTACAACAGCGAGAGAAAAATGGCGAAACGAACTTAACTATAAAATATATTAATGGCATACCAAAAATTATAAAAAAAAGGGAGCCAAAAAACTCCAATCAACTATAGATACGACCACCACCGCCACCGATACCATAAGCCACTCATTAATTTACGGATATGAAGACCTATCTAGCGAATCATCATCACTTACTTTTTTATATGCAAATGTACGCAGTCTTTGCAAGCCAGGCAAGTTGGACGAAATAAAATGCATACTTAAGACATCAAAAAGCGTCATACATGTGATTTTACTGACGGAAACATGGATTAAAAATGAAGATGATGTTAAAACCCTTTGCTTACAAAACTATACGCATTTACACAACTTTAGATTAGAAAAAATAGGTGGAGGTGTCTCAATGTATATACACAACAGTCTTAAACACAATAAAATCGAAGATATACAGAGAAATGGACATCACTACTTATGGGTTTACGTTAATAAATTTGCTTTAAATTTAGGGATTGTATATAATCCTGATAAAAAGCAACTTAACGAGTTTCTAGAAAATCTTTCATCACAAATAGACTGCAAAAAACGAGCTCTTGTATTTGGAGACATCAACGTAGACTTATTACAAAAAAATATTCATTACCGGAAATACATAGATATAATAAAATCATCAGGATACACTATATTAAACAAAATTGATACTAAATACTGCACAAGAGAAACAAAAACTACGAAAACTCTTTTGGACCACGTTCTTACAAATCTTTATGATGACAGTTTTAATATAACAATCGTCGATTCACCTATCTCTGACCACAAGCAGATATTCGTTGAGTTGAAAAAACATAAAATCAAAACCCTGGAACGAAAAAATTATGAAGCAATAGACTATACGTTGTTATATAAGAACATTAAGGAAACTAAACTTTTAGAAGATATAAAGGACTACAATGATCTAGAAAAAATTTTACAAACACAAATTCAACTACATAAAAAGAATAAAATGAAAATTTTGAACTAGAATTAGAACTATTTTTGAATTTAGATCATCCGCCATTAACCCTTAATAATGAAAAACTGAACAGGTCTCATCAAGAAAAATATTTGGGTATAATCCTAGATGATAAACTCACATGGCGGCCACATATAGAAAAGGTGAGAAACAAATTATTGGCTCTTGCAGGTTCTTTGCGTCGAATTACTTGCATTCCTCAGAAAACAAGAAAATTACTTTATAACGCACTAGTTAAATCACACTTAGATTATCTTATTGAGGTTTGGGGAAGTGCTTGTAAGACAAACTTAAAGCCTGTACAAACTGCACAGAATAGAGTTATCAAAGTATTATTCAAATATGACCGCCTTATACATACACCCACTTTATACGAAAAGACAGAAATTTTAAATATTAAGCAAACATATGCCTACAAAACTTGCATATTAATAAAAAAAATCTTACTTAAAGAAATTCACACAGAATTGATATTAACAAATAAAACTTATAAATACTGTCTCAGAAAAACAAATAAACTTGAACTCTACTGTCCGAGGACGGGATACGGAAAAAGATCCTTATTGTATGACGGAATCAAAACATATAATAACTTACCCGATGATGTTAAAGAGTGTGAAACTATTTCAACATTAAAATTAAAATTAAAAAAATATATACTTAAAAATATGTACGAATAAATAAAAACTATTGAGTGTGAAACTATTTCAACATTCAAATTAAAATTAAAAAATATATACTTAAAAATATGTACGAATAAATAAAACAAACCAAAATAAAAATACAATTAAATTAAACTAGCATCTCAAAGGTCCCATCTATTTTCTTTCTTGAGTCATCGGAGTCAATTAGTGTTATCATTGCATGCAGTGAATGTTGTTATTGTTAGAAAGATTGAACTACTGGCTTATTAAACTTGTTTATATTTAATTTAGTACGTTATGCTCATTAATTTAAGTGAACTGTAATGTTCTTATTATGAGTAATAAAGTTCTTTAAACCTAAAAAACATGATTTTTTACATTATACTTTCTTTATACTGAGTGTTTCTGACAAGGCGGTAATAAATCAAAGGAGGGATTCTGCTCACCATAATTAACAACTTTCCCAAAGCAACATGGGTCGAAATTAAAAAATAATAATAACAGCTGTTCCATACATTGGTTCGATCAGCTGACGGGGTCAATGTACGGGATAGCTGATTTTTGTTTTTAAAATTTGACCCATATTGCTTTTGGAAAGTTGTAGGGTGTGGTTAGCTTAATCCCTTCTTTGAATTATTACCGCCTTGTTAGAAACACCTTGTTTATGATTTCATCCTTTTGTGTCCCACTGCTGGGCAAAGGCCTCCCCCTCTCGTCCCCAAGCATCCCGATCCTGTGCGATCCCCGGCCAATTCTTAGATGTTTATCCAAGTCATCCCGCCATTTCCGCCGCGGTCACGCTTATCATTAACATTAAAAAATGCTGCAACAACAAACTATTTTTAATCATCTTCAGCCGAAAGACGTCCACCTGCTGGACATCCCCCACAGAACGCTACAACGACCGGTCTTGAGCGGCCCCTTATCCAGTATACTTCTGCAACCAGGTCGTATGATCACCTTGTGGGGGCCTGCCTACTCTGCTTTTTCCGGTTCGCGGTCGCCACACGAAAACTCTTGGCCCCAGAGACTGTCTTCTCTCTCATCTATTCTTCGAGCTTAATTTTTTTTTATACTTATAAGCAATATTATTCGCTTTTGTGTTTTTGTGAACTGTACCAGAAAGAGCGATGTATCAACGAATCTATCGCGGTAACCGTGGACCAATAGTCACGTAATACACGTAAAACATCCATCCGAAGGGAGCGTTTACGAACTCCCATTGCACCTTAAAAACATTTTGTTGATGGTTTTCAATACAAGTAGTTCCCCCGAGATAGATGTTTCGTTCATAAATAAATCTGTGTTTCGTTTGTAAAGCTCTGCAACAGGAAATAATTATTAACGACTGGCTCTTTTGAACTATTTTGGAACAAATTTGATTTGTGACACCAATTATCCCATCAAAGAAAAATTGCAGATGTTGTTAGAACTCGTTTATATGTTATATTTTTATACATAAACCATGCTTTTTAAATCTTCTATGCTGCGGAACCGCAATATTTCCAATTATCACGTCTCAAAGCGAATTCTAGTGTCCGTCAAATCACTTGATACGGCTGAGTGCAAGAGCGCGAGTTCTAATTTCAGATCTCACTGCGCAAGGTATAATAGAACATTGCCTGTGTAATTGAAGCTAAGGCGTGCGCAGACATAAGTTGTGGAATAAGCTGAATACTGAATACTATCATAGCCTTTGCTTTGTCTACATCAGACGAATATGTAAATCATATTGTTATTTAAGAAATATTTCTGATAGAATACATGGTATTCAGACACTCGGTTCTGTACCATTCGAGGTGGGACTTATTTTCCTCTATGTACTTACTTTGTAATCCAGCCAACAAATCTCCAGTTTAAAAGACAAAAAAAAATATGCAAACGCTTAATATGCTCTTGTTATTTCTGAAACTAATAGGTACAGTCCCAGACTCGTTCAGCGTAACACTTCCGGTGTTTCTGAATTGCTAAAAATATCTTGTTCTCTGTTATTACAGCCTAGTGCGCACGAGACTTTAGACAAAAGTGTTACGCTGTGTGAGACCGCCACTTTACTATCCACCTGAACCGATTCTGTCTTATTTCATATATTTTATTCATGCTTGTTTTATGTCCGAAGCCTAAGCTTTAATATCTATAGTGTCCTCGTGACGCGCATGGCTTTGACGCATCTCTGAATGTTCTCGATTGGACTAATTTGATTTAGTGCACTAGCTAGTTGAGTTGAGTAGCCCGCTTTATCAATTGATTGATTGAATAAAGCGATTTTAATGCTTGATTAAATATCAAAAAAATAATTGAATTAATTTATTTAGCTTGTAGGTAAGTACTATATTTAAATAATAAGCAATTTATAGCAACAATGTCGCAATTTGCCAATCACCTCAAAATCAGGAAAAAACAAACAACAACAATTTCGGGAGTGCCCTACTAATTGCGCTCCCGAAAGTCGGGAGGCAGGACACATCAAGGGCACCACTCACGACACTCCGCCAGGCATTGTTGGGGATTGTCTCAGATATTACCGTTACAATCAATCACTGTGTGTCCGTGACATGTTCGTAATTAGGAGCCGGCAGCCCGCGCCGCGCCGCGCCGCGCCGCGCTGCTGGTGTAGCGACTGTTGCGCGAGACACGCTCATTTGATATTTAGGTGTACATTATTGCATTTTGAATAGTAAAATATAACTTCGGTTAAAAATTCATACATTTTATTTATTTCTAGATGCCCGTCACGGCTGTGGCCTTGCTCGTCACCCTGTGTTTTACTTATTTCTTGTTTCTTACGGAACCCTATTTTTTAAACATTAGTCTATTTCCGTTTCGAAGATCCACTCGTCGTAAAATAATTAATTGAATCGGAATTGTTCTGTAGTTCTGAAGTTTTTATTTTCGAACCTAATAAACATTAAACTTTCAAACTTTTACTTTTTATTATACCGGTAGCTATGTAGATAAAATAAAGTATAAAATAACTGATCACACTCAAACCGATTATTAATTATAAAGTAGCAAGAAAAGATCATAATTAATTAATTCAAATTCTAACAACCATAAAGATATTTCTTAACAGTATATTTATACTAATAGAAAATTCAATATGATAGCAAAAATTCGATAAAAAGTAGGTAGGTCATATAAAATTAGTATTCTATCATCCTGGCGCTAAGGGCGCGGACAGACGAGGCGGTTAGTCGCGCCGGCGGCGACGTCTGCCGCCGACGGGCCCTTCATATTGAGTGCCCTACGTTCAGTAGTTTAATTACATTACAATTTGCGCCGGCCCGGCACTCTGCCGGGAATGAAATATTGGTACGGTGGAACAGTTTATGAATCCCGCCTAAATTTTAATTGTTATTTTCCGTTTCAAGTTAGTTATACTAACTGATTTTTTCATAGGTATTACACAGAAGCACAGCTAGAATACATAATTTCATGCCACCATGGAGCCATAGAACCTCCATAAACTGTTTCTTTAAATATCTATCAACTGCAATTAAATTACTGTTTGGGTTGTCTTACAGAAATTGCTACTAGCATTCAGGTCAGACATGCAAATTCAATAGGTACTTACTCTGTATTTAGTCACTACTTCAAAAGTATTTATGCCGTATATTTATTTTCATCTGTTGCATCACGTTTTTTTTTTATTATAAACTTATACATATACATATGTATAGGTACCTACTTTTCATAGCAATTTTAACGTCGGTTTAAATAACTTCTGTCTGCCCGCTACCATAATTTTAAAGATAACAGCTGATTATTTCGAAATTGTGTTAGGAAATCTCCCTAATTTTTACATCAAGTCATACAACATAATCTTCGCAATTTTACTAAAAAAAAAAACCAGCGCTAAAGTTTATTTTCATGAGGCGTGAACTTTTAAACAAAAGTTAATGTAGGCCTATTTTGATTTAAAAAAAGTAATATACAATAGCGAGCTCTGATATAATTTATACCGATTTTATTATTTCATAACTTTTACTTGGCTTTACTCCACGGTGGTCTTGATGTTGGTTGCTCTATTTTAATAATAATTTCTTTTTTACAAAAAAGGAAACCCGCCTTCAATACACTGACACGTACATCAACTGAGCACTTTCTCTATTTCGAAGTCGGTTAAAATAGGTACTAAAACCTTCTCCTGAATGTTACAAATACTTATCTGAAAACCGCATCAAAATCGGTTCAGCCAAACGCGAGATAATCGCGGACAAACATACATACATACATACATACAGGTCAAACTGATAACATCCTTTTTTGAAGTCGGTTAAAAAAAAAGTATTTTCTTGAACGATAAATATATGCATCACAAATATATTATTAGACATAATTAGAGCTGTTCCTAGCTCCTAGCTCTTTAGATATGTTTGAAGTTTTACTCAAGTTTTGTAAAACATTTTTATCAACATTGTAGCACCACACTTTCAAGGAATTAAATTAACGCTCATTGCGGGATTTGTGTGGAGCTGGGAGTGGACGACAAGATCACGTACTGCGGTACTACAGCATAAAACCGTCCAGATCCGCCGGGAGTCCAGCAAAGCGAACATTGTAACAACTGTAGTATCTAGGCTAATAATAAATTTCAGAATGTCATGCTTAATACAATCATAATGATATTTTCTGTCCGTAATTAAATAATATTTTAAGTACTTACTTCATAACTTTTTGATTTTAAAATTGTCATTGTTATAAACATTTGAGCAGTTTTACTTAAGTACTGCTAAAGTAACGTACATAATAAAATATTTAATAATAATAATAATATTCATTTATTTCAGGCAATATTTACATTAAAAGATGTTAAATAACATAAACAGAGGCCCATATGATAAATACCTTAAAACTAAAAATAGACAATATAATTTTTAACTATTAAGTTAACTATTGCTATTTTACACGTATGGTAGCTGACGTGTGGGCAGTATCGGCAGGCAGTCGACCTCGGAACTTCCGAAATACGACACCCTGCGGCCAGAAGTCCTCCTTCATGAATTTTGCTAGGTGATGCGTGGGCACTCTCACCAAAAACGAATTGAAATTCGTTTTATGGCGAGCCTCCAACAGCTCGACCCTCAAGTTGAAGCTGGACTTCTTCACCACGTAGTCTACGACGTCTGTGACCTTCGTAGACCAGTGGAGTCGGGACACGTACAGCGGCGTCGTGGGCACGGCGGGACGCAGTGTCGGTCCGGTCGGGGCTGTGCCACAGAGGTTGCGGTTTATAGGCTTCGTCTTCTTCTTCTCTACCCAGATGAAGCCCTCCTCGTCAACCTGCTTCTTCTGGGTATATTTTGGTGGCACCTGTTTGCCAGAAGGTTTCTTCTTCCCTCCAGCGGAGGGCCGCTTGCTAAGCGGGGCGGGTGCAGCGGCGGGCGCGGGCGTGGCGGCGACTGCGGCGGCGGCGGCGTATGCACGCGGCGTATATTTAGTAAGTTACTATGCAATATTTCTCGCTGATCATGAAATGGAGAAGTTATTGTTCTAATTTGTTTTAATTATCAAGTTTTTGGTAAATTTTGTGAGAGCTGCTTCTACTAAAACTTGAAACAAACTAAAGAAATGTGTTCCATTCCACTATCACGAGCCTATTTTATATATACTCAGTTTACCTGCGAATTCAAACTATAACTCTTCCAATATCAGTATTGATGACAGAGGAGCGGAGCCAACGGGTCTTCCATATGTAGGTGGCCTCGCGTGATTTAGAGAGCCGCTCGCCAAAACGTTTCATGCCAGCTCAATACGTTTTACGAAATCATAAAAATCTTTCAAATGAATTCAATTTGTATTTTTATTGTAAGTAAACCGGGATAAAAGTGGCCAAGCTTTTGCTATCTTACTGATGGTTTTAAAATCCAGTTTCCTGAAATATTCAATTAATTGCGCGGACGCCAGCGGTGGCAGCGCGACATAGGTATAAATAAACATTATTTATTATGCTCATCATATACGGAAAATAACGAGTAAAAGTACGGGATCGCGCTGAATGTGGACAAATGAAGCAATTTATGTTGGTCAGCACATAGCGCAGCGCGGTATGAGCGAATGTGAATATCAAATGAGAGTTTAAGCCACCCATTTGGATCACTCTCGCCTGCGCTCGTGTCGAACATGACGGAATGGATGACTGCGGTCCTTGTTCGATGACTATTAATTACTCGCTGGCTTTGTGGACAGTGTTCCAAATATTTCGTGTGATTGCTGAGTCATTTTATTATTTTGTATCGAGCTATTTACCTATCTGGGTTCGCTGATTGGCTCGCTTTTACGTTTATATTTTGATTAGTTTTTTTTTTTATATTTAAGCTAATTTTGAAGTTTCATGAGTTTACAAATTTGCGTATAAAATCAAACATTGAAATTAAACGGCGTTAACTACAGATTGACATAGTTTGTCGCGGTTTGTAGCATCTTGATCGTGTCGTGAACAGATTGAATGGCTCCGACCGATCCGGAACAATGGTACCTTATTGTTATTCACCCCCAACCGTGGCCACGACAAACTGGGTGACGGGACCCCAACTTAGACCCTTGATTATTTCTTACAGGACACAAGAAATAAAGGATTTGCCTTTTCGTCACGCCTAATAAACGTCACTGAGGAAATTTTCCCTCTGAAGGGTTGAAGAAGTTGCTCGAAAGTTTATTGCCTTTGTTTTTATGTTCTTGTTTTGAAAACAAAGTGACTTTGTTTCGATTTCTCGCAAACAACGAGGACAATCATTGTAATTTCTTTAGTGCCAGGAAAATTGGATTGGACGTTGAGATATTAAAAAAGGCAAAAGAAACTTTTTTATTACGGAAATTAGTAATACATTATTGCAAATGTTTTTCGTTAAATGGACGTAAAATTAATAGTTTTACCGTCTAGAATTTCATAACAAAATAAAATAAAAAGACTTATATTTATAGATTGGAGGATCTGACGTACAGACAAGAAGCTGCCTTCATTTGTATAAAAGTCTTATTTTTTTCTTATAATCAACTAGCTAACACGGCGAACTTCGTTACGCCACAGAATTTAAGATACTACTAAACATTTGGCTCTATAGACTATGTTCTTTTGACTGTCCAGAATGGGCATTTTTAAAATTACAAACCACCAACTGTCAAAATATGTAAACAACGGAAAATAATGCACCTTGGGCTACATTATTCGAGTTTAAGTAAGGATCCCTAAATATTTTGAAAATCTAATATAGCTTATGTCACTCGGGCATAGTGTAGCTTCCTACCAGTGAAAGAATTTTTCAAATCGGTTCAGTATTTAATTTACGGAGCCTATTCGTTACAAACAAACAAACAAACAAACAAACAAACAAATCTTTCCTCTTTATAATATTGGTATAGATAAATAATATTGAGTAAAATCACATTCAAAGGTTCAAAGGTGAGTAACAAATATCCTGCTCCCCGCCTCGCTTACCCTCCACCAGATAGAGCGTAATTGCAGCCGGGTCGCAGTCGAGCTATGCCCGCAATAACTAATCTTTCTTTTCCTCTCGACCCATTTTTTAAGCGTGACATCTTATTTTGCACCCCGGTGTAATTCGCGCATACGTTCACAATGAATGTGCCCTGGCAACGCTGTTACGTCGCATTTTCTTTTAATATATTCTAAATAATGTTTTCGGAAATAAAATTTCTAGTGTGGACCTATAATAATAGTAACTTGTATCATTTTGTTAAATGTTTTCGATCGATTATGTACAATGCGGATACAGCGCAGTCTCTCCACAACTTTCAACTATCTCCCCAACTTTCCAACTTTGACGTCTTATATGACCCGTGTAATGGCGCCTTAAACTAAATAAACCTTTGCATTTGGCTCGGGAAGCGGAGCGCTGTTACGAGCGAGCTTAGATGAAACCTTACTTTCCGTATTCCTTGTTGTATTTTTATAATTAAGCAAAAAAAAAACATATACTCAGTGTGGATTTTTTGCGCAGCATAAGTTTTTTAATCCTTGAGCAAACTGCTGGAGGGATTGCTCTGAAATTTTTGGAGTGGAGATAACTGCGGATCAATAACCTGGATTTATTTGACAACTAAGCACAAGTATGTAGCTACATTTTACAAGGTAAGTAATAATATGAGCAACGTGACATAAAATCATAATTTTTTAACAAAAGTACAATAGGTACTTTAATTAAATTGGGTTCGTTATATTCATAAAATTTTAATACTTTTCCCAAGGCCACTGAGTTGGGGTGTTTTAAATTTACGACTCGTCGCCTGTTCTTTGTTTTAATACTTACCTTCTTTATTGCTCATTTCAGACATCTATGACTTTGAATTAACCATAACATTCAGATATAGGTACTATACGTATTCTTAGTTAGATGATTCCCGGTAGCTCGCCTTTGTGTGACTGATTCACCTGTCATAGCCTCCGGCAGCTCGGACTTAGTCCAACCGGACGCGAATGCAAATTGGTCAGAAGAACTGATTAAATATGCTCCCACGCAGGGGGCAACTGTTTCCCAAAATCGAAAATGATTCCTTAGTTTAAGAAACGCTACTAACAACCATTAATATCTGCCCAAATTGCCGTAATTGTGAAGCGAACTGGCAATATCGGTTCTATTCATCTATAGTGCTGTATTATTCTGAAAACGTCCATTGTAACTGCCTATTGGCAACCATAGCCATTTTATCTCACAAAGGCAATGCTAAATCTTTCGCTACAATGCTTGCTGAAACATATGCGACACTAGAAATTCATATTGTAGTTCGATAAATCGTAGCGGGAGTGGGCTAGCCGTCGACGTGACGTATAAAAACTATAATGGGCATATTTGTATGCATAGTGTTAAGTAAATGGAAGCAATGCGTTAACCTCCGTCCCCCATACGACCGGGAGCAAAACAAAGCAATTCCACCTACGAAGAAACGGAAAGACGACGTCAAACTTAAAGGACTCTACACACGGGAAGCTAGAATAAAATTCTTTTGCCAATTTATTAATTAAAACTTATGTATAACGGTTTAAACCTAAAATAATAAATTATTTCCAAAAATAATAAATAAATAGCATTTAAGTATTTAAGTAAGCAGTGAATAAAATTCAGGCGAGCAATAAAAAAAAACTTAGCTTTTACACCGTGTAAACAATTATAAAAAATAATATAAGTATTCAAATCTGATACAAATATGTAAAAATCTTTAAACATATATAGGCTTCAATATTTTTATAGCTGAAAATCTTCCCTAAGATCTGTGCAAAATAAAAACAAGGATGTTTGTTATATATCATGTTTATGTGTGTTTACGTAAACACCTTGTTTTATGTAGAACTAGAGGCTGCCCCGCGGTTTCACTCGCGCAGATTTCTCATAAACACAAAACTCCCGTTTTTTCCCGTTCCCGTTGGAATTTCGTGAAATCCCTTCTTAGTGCTCACCTACACTCCCTAAGGAACCTACATGAAAAATTTCAGCCCGCTACGCCCAGTAGTTTCGGCTCTGCGTTGTCTGTCAGTCAGTCAGTCAGTCAGTCAGTCAGTAACGGAAGAGTTTTATATATATTGATTGGCATAAAGATTGTTTAGTGGAGTAACTTCATAATATGAAACCTCCAAACCACACATGTTTGAAACCCTCCAACACGCGTTGAAACTTTAACTATTAATATGGTCGAACAAAATATTCACGAAAGTTCATAATTCATTCATAATTCGCCAAATTATCGCTGTAAAACACACACAAAACTAAAAATTTCTGAAATAAAGTTAAATTTTCTTAATATCGGACACTACTCAATTTTATAAGAAGGTATATCTACGAATTATATATATTTATTCACATTATATTTTTCTTGCCATCCCCAAAGTCTAAAGCGCTGTCCCGATGTAAACAAACCCTATTCTAGTCAAAGGCGGTCGCAGAGGTTAATGGTGCGTATAAGGTGGCGGAACCCCAGTGGCCCGGCTCGCTCGAAAATACTACGTTTTATTTGAATCCGCTATATTGATACATTTATGATTAAGGACCTGTAGTTTGAAGCTTCTTACCTAATTAGGTATGAGGGTCCCCCACCCTCGCAGCTGTGACATGCGCGCGTCGAAATGCGAAATGTCGCGGCAGTTTTAAATTTTATTACTTTTCATACAAGCCGAAGTTAAATCGAGATGTTTATACCTACCGCACAATTTTTCTTTCCGATTTTCGTTTCAGCTAACAAGAATTTGCGTTTAGGTAAGGTATTTGTAATAACGAGTTTTTTTTTAAACCATCTGAGAAATATAAAACAGATTTCTTAATTCTGAAAAATATAGATGTAGGATTTAGTTTAGACAAGTTATTAAAAAGTAACAAGATCTAATGAATTTCACTCTGTAGAAATAAAACAAAGTAAACCCTTTTTGTAGTGTTTTTTTCCATTAGAAATACACTATTGATTGTTTTAATTTGATTTTGTGACTCAAAAAACATTACATACAAATTACTATATAGTTTGAGTTGATAACTTTTTGCTCAATTTACTATGTTTACATACCTATAAATGCGGGAAATAGATACATCTCTTAAACCACTTTCCCTATCGTCCGTAATTTATTTCTCTAAGAGTAGTCGTCATTCCCTGGCCACCACCAGATCTGACTTCAAAGGACTTTTTCTTAAAGGGTTTTCTTAGAGGGTCTTTAGACTAAAGTCTAATAAAATAAAAACTAATCCGAAGACAATTATTGATCAAAAAGAAAATATCCGAATCGGATATCCGACTTAAAATTACTTGGTATACCCTACATAACTTTAAGAACTTAGTAATTATATTATTATTTTATGCATTTCGGTTTTTTTTTCGGCGGTTTAATTTTTTGATAAAAAAGTTTTTAGACGTTCGTTTGCATGAGTGCCGCAATTGTACCTCTAATAATTACAATTATTGTAACGGATCACATTAAGATGGTGTTATTTTCAAAAAATAAATTAATATTGTAAGAAGTACACAATTTAATTATTTCTGAAAATGTACTTAATATATTTTTTTAAATATTTTTTTAATTTTAAGAAACTTGGGTTTCTTCTGATTTGACATTCTGTATTTAGGCATAGACAAAGTAGAACGCTGCGCTTCCGTATTGCCGCCGCACGTACTTGCAGGTTTATACCTAAAGTGCGGAGTAAGCCAGAAAAAAAGGCTTGACAATACATTCATCATCATCATCATCAGCTTGTAAGAGCCCACTGCTGGATATAGGCCTCTTCTCTGGCACGCCATGCACATTTACATTACATACATGTTATTTTATTTTAGTTAAATATGTAAACTGAAGGTAAACTATGTTTTTTGTTTTTAATTATATTGTAGGTATGATTTTGCGTGTACTGTTGGATTAAATAAAATTGTTGTGTACCTCTATTATCTATTGTTTAATTCTCAAACTGGCGGGCACACTGGATGCGGTAGCGCGTATATTGCATTGTAAGTATATAGGTTTTTTACGAGAAAAATTATTTAATAAGTAGATTTCCGGGTTCGCTGATAACGAAAATGACATACCTACCAACATTTTGAAACCAAGATGGCAGAAATTCGAGCTATTAAACTTTCCAAAGGCAAGTCTGAGCTATCAAGCACTATACGCAAAATAACTTGTGTAAAATATTTAGGTCTATGTATGTTTATATAATATTATAATATCACTGTCTGATCTGAGACCGCTCGCTGCTACAGTTAAACAACCAAGTTTTCGTCAGCAGCTATTGTTCTATCATCCCTACGATTTAAGTTTTGTCTGTGAAAATAAAAAAGGTAAGTTTGTAATGCGACGGTTTTTTAAATGTAATATCGGTATCAAAATTGTTTTTTTTCAGCTTCATATAGATCCTAATCAGATGTTATGGTTCATTGTTTTGACATCTGTTGTCAAAACTTGTTTAAATTTGAATAAAAATAAAACGAAATACGAGAGCGCGAAAACAAAAATTTGACACAGAACCGGCCTCGGCCGTGGCCACAAGGGTACTGACGGGGTAGGGAGCGGCGCGGCATGGCATCGGACCGCGCGAAAACGATGTTTTTTTTTAGTTTTTGCTGGTTTTTTGTCTTTTCGTTAAACTTAAAAATTCTTACTATAGTAGTATGTCTAAAATTTAAGGTCAGCAATTTTCATTCCAAAAATCAAATAAAAACAATCAGCGGTTTAAAAATAAAATGGAAAAAACGGAACAAAAAGGGGTAACTTTGAGATTTTTTTCTATCAACTAAAATTAATTAGATCCTGTTTCCCTTTAGTATGATGACTAGATTAGATCCTTAACTAACACATATATTTTTTTCAGAATGAAGACATCAATTTTGTATGTCTCAGATTGTTTAAAAAAATCTCAAAAACACAAATTTTTGAACCACCAAGCCTTAAACGGCGCATTGGCTTATTCGATTTTATTCTCAGTATCAAGGAAGGAAAATATATTCGGAAAAGGTTCAGCAATCAGATACATACTTTATGTAGTTTCCGGTTATGTTTACATATTAACATATTACAAAATCAATATTAGTGAATTCCCTACTAAAGATTGAGTTATTGTACAGGAAAAATAAAATGAACAAAATTAAACGCCCCTAACAGACTTGTCAAAGAACAAAGGGCGTAGTTAGAGCGTCTAAACAAACGAGAGGGTTTAAATTAATACTATACGTAACTCCTGCTCGAGGCATCGAACCTCTCCGATCAAAGAGCATTGTTACTTAGGAAAACAGCTCGCAGCTCGCTACATGGCGTAATAAGGTCCGTGAACCCCGTATCCAATCGCAGACGCCAATTACCTATGTAATCAAGAACTGAGAAAGGGTTTAGATAAACCTCAATCAAAGTTTTGCAATCATCACGCCTATCTTATCTTCCGAGTTACAATGTAGCCGAGATTGGATCCTCGGAAGACCAAATTAAGCAACGCCTTATTTTCACAATTATCTGCGGAGACGTCTGCCCTTTTACGGCCCACTTTATTGGCCCAAGTTATTAATTCTCGCGATAATTCTACGATAACAATTTATTGTTGGAACGTCACGTTTGAGCCTTAAATCCTAAAACTGGAAAGCGCGTTCGTCAGAGTAGAGGGAGTTATTCACTGTATGTAAATAAAGTTTTTAATTTCCGGCGGCCTCGGAGCTTCCGACTTAAAAAAGTGTTAATTGAATGTGAGCTGGTTGCATAGGGAGGGGAAACGAAATATCGGAACTAATATTATTGAACCACTTCAATATACATTTTCATGAATTTTATATTAATTAGTTTGTCTATTAAAACAACAAAAAATTACAATAGTTTTTATCAAATTTCAAACAATATCGCTTTATTCTTTACAATAATTATAATATAACTAAGGGTTTATTTTAAATTAGCATGTGGTAACGATACACTTATTATTTTATTAGTAAAAATATATAAAATTCTGATATAAAAAACCATAACAGTAAAATAACTAAATAAAGCTGCAGCAAAACATGGATAAACAAGTTGTAGAAAGTCCCTGAAACCGGCGGGCCTATAATGAATAATTCATCGAGTGGATAAATAAAATGATCCCGCAATCAGCCCGCTTCGCGAACATTTAATTGAATTGTAATGTCCTACATAAAGGAAGGGTCAGGGTGTGAAAAGTTGACTAATCCCTCTCTATGCGGGAGATGAATTAATTCCGCTTTCGGAACGAAAACTACTCTAAAGTCTACCAACGGATATTACTGCGCAGTCAACAAACATACACCCTTTGGTTACATTGCTTTTACTTTATTTATGTACATAATATACATGTTACTGTGTACCATGTACTATTTGCTTTACCCACACGTAAATATGGATTTATGTATCTAAAAATGAAATAGTTTCATTGGTGCATGTTTGATTTGGGTTGGGTGAATTTTTTAATATACACTGTGGGTTCCATTTTATTATCAAAACAACCTTTATTTTAAAAACACACCGCCATTAAGTATACAGAGTTTAATTAGAAATCCCAATTCCAAGCTCGGTCGGTCGGGGAGAAGTTATAAAGGATAGCCAAATATAAAGCCATGTATTACGGCTGATCCTAACTAATGTATTGACAATTCGGACTACCGCACGAGCTAGAACAAGCGGGTCGGATTGTATTGATAATGGTATATATTACTTACATATTTATGTATTGTGGAATAGTTTAATTTGTATTATTTGATGATATATAAAGAAACACATGGCTACAGATAGGGGTAAATGTATCTTATATTTACCTATAATTAAGTTCAATTAATTTTCAGATTATCTGTGTGCCGTGCCCTAACAGAAACAATAAAGAATGTTATTAATATCAATAGTAAAGAAAGCTGGCAACAACTGTTTTCTTTTTCCTACCAAGCACTGCACGTAGAAAAGAACAAGGATGCTGGCAGTTGCTCCCTTACCCAAAAAATAAAAAATAACTGCGCTAATCGAAGAAATCCTCGCACACCCTTATCCAATCGAGATCACCAAACAAACCGAAATAAACCGAATTTTAGGTATAAATTAGTGGAGAACAAAATTAGTGACGGCGACCTTAAGGGAGCAGCTCAGCTCCTGTTCAGCAGTGACGATGTCGCTCCTGCCACCGCGGAGACGCTCGCAGCTCTGGAGAGTAAGCACCCTCCACCCTCAGCAGGGTCATGCCTGCCGGACCCGCCCGACCCCGCCGCCAGCACGCCACAGACAACAGCATCAGAGGTGCTAGCAGCTGTGATGTCGTTTAAAAATGGTTCTGCCGGTGGCCTCGACGGTTTAACCCCACAACATCTTAAAGATCTTGTGGGTGGGACCGTCGGTGATGCCGGCAACGAGCTTTTAAATGCCCTCACACTGCTAGCAAACCTCATGCTGGCAGGAAAGGTTGACGCCGAATCTACGGATTTGCTGTATGGCGCCAACCTTTGTGCTTTAAAAAAAAAAGACGGTGGGATACGACCGATCGCGGTGGGTATGACCATACGGCGAATGGTATCCAAAATCTGCTGCAAACACATACTTCCGAGTGTTTGTAGCAGGTTTCAACCGATCCAGTTAGGTTTTGGCAGCAAGGGCGGTTGCGAAGCTGCCGTACATGCTGCCAGAACCTATCTGGAACACGGCAGCCCCGACGTTCTGCTGAAGGTGGACGTCAAGAACGCTTTTAACTCTGTCGACAGAGGCGCTCTGTTGACCCAGATTAAAGACCAGACCCCAGAAATTTATAATTATTTATGGCAATGTTACAGTTCGCCCTCCAAATTAACCTACAAAAATGATCTTCTACATTCGGCGGTAGGGTGTCAGGGCGACCCGCTCGGGCCAGCTATTTTTAGTTTGGCAATTCACCCTATAATTTCAAAAATTGAATCAAAATTTAATGTGTGGTACCTGGATGACGGAACCATCGGAGGCGATGTGACCACCGTTTTGGCTGACCTATCTAAATTAACTTCCAGTTTTAATAATATTGGTTTAGAATTAAATTTTTCAAAATGTGAACTGTTTTTATCCGACTCTCTAAATTCTCTTAGTAAAAATGAAATTATTTCCAAATTTAACAATATAGCCCCTAATATTAAAATTTTACACAAAGAGTCACTTCGCCTTCTGGGAGCTCCTCTCCTCACCGAGGCAATTCCCGACTTCCTTGACGAACAGGTTACTAAATTCAATAACAGCTACGAACACCTTCTGAAAATAAACCCCCATATGGCTTTCTTTATTTTAAAATTCTGTCTTTTTGTTCCCAAATTAACTTACGCTCTACGTTGTTCCCCCCTTTTTAAATTTAAACACCTTTTAGAAAAAATCGACGATATGATTAAACTAACACTAACCGAGATTCTAAATTGTCCGTTTACTGATAAAGCATGGTCTCAGGGCTCTCTACCTGTTCGTCTCGGCGGTTTGGGAGTTAGGAAAATTTCGGATATAGCGCTCCCGGCGTTCCTATCCTCGGTCTCGAGTACGCACGTCCTCTACGGTAAATTAACTAACCCGTCACTCGGTGACGTTGAGGCGTCGTACTCGGGCGAGGCAAGGACCGCCTGGAGCGCAGCTTGCCCGAGCGCAGATATTCCATCAAACCCAAACTCCCAGAAGCAGTGGGACGAGCCCATCTGCAAGATCATACAAAATAAGCTTATAAATTCGGCCAGCGATCCTGCAGAACGGGCTCGCCTACATGCAGCATTTGACCCGGTGTCAGGTTACTGGCTGCAGGCGCTACCATCGGCTAACCTGGGAACCCTGTTACACAAGACCACACTTTCCCTGGGGGTGTGCCTGAGACTGGGAGTCAGGACGTGTGCTCCTCATCGCTGCCACTGTGGAGATATGGTCGATCACCTCGGCCACCACAGCCTCTCCTGTATGCGCAGCGCTGGCCGCATGGCTCGCCACGCCAGTCTAAATGACATTATCCGTCGGGCCCTTACCACTGTCAACGTGCCGGCCGTTCTTGAACCGAACGGTCTGGCACGAGAAGACGGAAAGAGGCCCGACGGTATGACTATCGTCCCCTGGACACGTGGCAGGCCGCTGGTGTGGGACGCCACGTGTGTTGACACCATGGCGGCTTGCCACGTGCAAAGAAAATCAGGCGAGGCTGGCGCGGCAGCCGCAGCTGCCGAAGACCTCAAACGGCGCAAATACGCGGCAATTTGTGAGCAGTATGAGTTTGTGCCGTTTGGGGTCGAAACTTTGGGGCCTTGGGGGCCAGGGGCGCGTCGACTATTCAAAGAATTATCGACGCGTCTGATCGACCATTCCGGTGACCGGCGGGCTGGCTCGTACCTTGGCCAGAGAATAAGTCTGGCCATTCAGAGGGGTAACGCAGCCAGCCTGCTAGGCACCGTACCTTCCGGTGGCAGCGATTTTGAGGCAATTTTTTATTTGTAAATATTTCTTTGTTTAGTTTATTTTATTTTTTTTAAGGTTTGTAATAAGATATAATGTATATCCTTTATAGAATTATAAGTAACTTCTACTAAAATAAACATAAGGATGTTGTCAAATGAAAAAAAAAAAAAAAAAAAAAAAAAAAAAATTTTCAGAAATAAACATATGATAATATACCTGCGCCTTAACTGAAACGGCTTCAGTCTGACTTTCTTTATTGAGATGCTTTTTATAGTTGGGAGTGGGAGAGATTCGTTTTTATAAAAAAATAGGTAGGTATATTGAAAGTTTTGTTTAGAATTGTCATTTAAAACAATGCTCTGCAAAATGAACGTGGAATATTGTCGATCGTGTCGCAGTCGTATCTAGTTCAAAGCAAGCGCGTCGTCTATTTTCGCTTGAACAGAAACGAACATAGCTATTAACGGGTGTAAGGGTGTTTTATTTTAGACTTAAATGGTAATTGGAAAATTGTTGGTAGTATAAATATTGTTTTGTCCAATACTTTCCTATGTATATTACTATTATATATTCGATATATATAATAGAATATTAATAATAGAATAGAGCTATTAAATTGTTATACGTCTTCTTATTCTTTGATCTGTATTTGTTATCATGCATTTGAAAATCATAAAAACGAACAAATGTAAAAAATTTTAGATAAGTACATAGGTTTTTCTTGATGTAGAATCTATTTAATTAATTAGTAAGTACCTAATCGTTTATACTTTTTTTTACCAACGCAAACCAAGGCAAGATATCATCCTTCTTATTATAAAATATACTAGCCAGCTGGTATCGATTTCAAAGGCTTTAAAAACTGTCTGCATTTATTTACATACTGGCGTCAACTGTCGCCATTCACAGCTTTGAGTGAACTTAAAAATAATTCATAGCACTTTTGTAGGTACATAACGAGAAATGAGATGAGAATTATCTTATTTGAAGCCATAAGCATAAAATAGAAAATGTGTTTGTGAACGTCAGTGATTTTTAATTGGTCAGTAAAGGTACTGATAGATTTTTAATTGCTTATTACAAGTGACTAGTTTTATTATAAAGTTATAAATACATTTTGATTTCTGTTAAAAAAAATCACTTTTTAACTAATCTTTAATATTTATGCAAACCAAGTCAATAGTTATTTGTGAAACCACATCACATATATACTTATTTATAATGTTCAGTATTTTTAATAAGTAAGTATAATATAAGACAAACACCTTGTATCGCAACGCCCTGTTTCGAAGGAGATTGACAAATCTTCCAGCGCGGAAGAAAGATGCGGTAAGGCGTACTGAAAAATTGGCTTACCAGGTGACGGTTTTATCATGCGAGAATGTTGCGTGAGTAACGATCCCTGTCCGGCGCGCGATGGCGGGCACATGTCAGCGGGCTCCGGAGAATACAGGACCCTATAGTTCTTACTCGGTTTTAGAGATTACGGCTCGTTTTAGTTGGCTGTTCGATCCTTTGTTACCCTTCATACTCTGGTTATACAAAAGTTATTTACATTTCCTTAAACAGATTAAAGCAAAAAAATATAAAACAACTCTCCGTTCACTTAAAGTAGTTCTATGAGTGTTAAAATAGTAGTATGTGGTCTAGCCACCGCTATTATTTGGTTTTATGGTTATAGTTCAGAGACATAATTCTGATTGTACTTTTCTGATTTAATTTATTTTGGTTATTATGTACAAATAGCAAATTCTCTATATATTTCGCCCGACCACAAAAATGTTAATGTCTGTGTCCAAACACTATGCTAAATAAAGGAGGCAACAAAAGTATTTGTAAGCAACTCTGTAAGCATGCGAGAACAAGGAGAGAGAGACATGACATCATCACTTCAAGCTCATGAATAAAAACTCGGAGGTGGAGCTGGCACAGTCTTCTGTGTCGTAAAAACAAATGCATGCCTATAATATGGGGTAGCCAGTAGTGTCACCTTTACCGGAACAAAACAAAAGGATGATTTTGCAATAAATTTTATTCTAGCTAAGTAAATTATATAATGTAAAATATAAATAAGAACTAAAATTATATGGTAGGACAAAATTTTATGAACTCTTTTTTTATTTAGTGATTCATTTAATTTTTAATGTATACCTAGAATATCTTATATTTATTAATTATCTTTTATCATCGTCGTGACATTTTCGAGTTCCAGACTGACCTCCGAAATAGTACTTTATGTATTCTAACTACCAACCTAAATAAAGCTTGAATAAGGTAGAGTACAAAACAAACATCGCATCGCACTACATAGTTTAGATTAGAATCGACGACACGCCACCATCTTCGCAGCAGGCACTCGCAACGCGGCACGCCTTAAAATAATTTATCTTCCCGGGTAAGGGTAGCTTTCACAGTATTGACATTTCTCGGATGGCGTCAAGTGCCTATTATTACCTGCTAGGTCATACATTAGGTGTTGGTTCAAAGTGCGCGCTCGCGACGCCCCGTTTTATTGCCTTGCCTTTCCTTCTGAAGTGGAGGTGGCACGCTGGCACGTTGATTGTGTGTGACTCTAATAAAGACGAATGTTAAGCATCTATCTTTGTTGTGTTGTTTCATCAATAACTGTATTTTTTGCTAACTGACAAACTTACTATTTGAATAAAAAATAAATAAAGTAAAGTAATTTCCCTTAAATATATCTTATTATTGAAACAAATAACCCTAAAAACTGCGTTATTTTCTTTAAAAGCTGGGTAGAATGGTCGTTTACCCGTCTAAATATCCACGTAGGTAAATAAATAAAAGTAAGGTCCAAATAATTCCCGGCAATTGATACGAACGTAAAGTGGGTGCGCCGTAACGCTAGATTTATAGGGCGCCTCACCGCTGCGCGCTTTAATAAAAATAAAATAAAAGAATCACAAAGATATGTAATTCGGGTGACAAGTTATAACAGGGACAGAAATATTTATGTGACTACGGCGAGCTCATTCTCATACGTACTGAGAGTAACATTGTGTGAAGCTATGCCTAAATATTTAATGTAACAATTTTTTGGTTTAGGGTATTATTTAAAAAATATATGTAAAAGACGCTGTCGTGTAAATCGTAGCCAATGTAAACAAAATAATATTATATTTTATTATGCAGACAGGTAGAGATATTATAGGGTTAGGTATAAATTTGTCATTTATCTTCGTTCTATTCCACAGGGCGAGGCCTCAGTGCTCTAAAAACTGCCCGCCGTTAGTCGACTCAATTTCTAGAGGTACCTAATAGGAACGAAACGACTCATTCTTTATAAAATGTTACTATTTAAATACATTATACCTGGTTACTTCCAACATTTAAATTAAAAATATTTTTTCAGTTTTTTAATAAGAAGCTTACCTCCTAAAATTAAGAGTTTTTTTTTTATTTTATGAAATTCGTTAAATCATTATTTTTAAAATATCACGTCTAAAGAATAATGTTTTGAAAATATCAATTTATTTATCCCTACGTGTTACTGCTACGCGGCGAGGGCCCCATACACTGCCATTGCCGCGTGACGACCTCTCTCACATATCTTCATTAGCCATATGTAATGTCTCTCTAGGGAAATAAGGCAATACTCACAAAAACGTGTTTACATTACAATTGATAAACAACGGAGTTCCGAACTGCGATTTCTGCATATATTAATAGGTACTTACTTATGATGATGTAATATATTATTTTCCTTACAACAATTACAACTTAAAATCATAATTAAATTAAATGACAATTCAGAAATGTAATAACCATGTATAATTTAAAATAAAAACTGTTGCTTACTATTTAAGTCACAAAACCTGTATAAAATAACTTTAAATTTTTCATCATTTAAATTCCTTAAGCGTAATAGATTACGTTAAACCAACAGTTTTATAACGTGGCACTGAAGAAAATAAAAAGAAAACGATTTCGTTTTGTCACACAAAAACCTATTCTAATTTCTGTGACGAAAATTAATTTGTGGTTTAGAAGCTAAATTGACGATAAAAGAGACTGTATTTAAAGTCGGAAATATAAAGAGGGAATAATTTGTCTTTGTGTTTCTATCGAGGAAAAAGTTCCTGTCAGGGTCAGGTACCCTTAAAGTTTGGGACGAAAAAGATTTATTTTAATTAGATCGGAATAATGACGAATATTCAACTAAACAGACTATACTATTTATATAAGAATTGCTACCTAAGTATTAATTTTACAGAAAGATTTTGTAGCAAGAAAAACCGCTGACTATTTTCGTTTTATCACTTTTCATTTGCCAAATTACATGCATAATTAATTTCATTAAGAGAATAGAAAATGTGAGTGTGCTTCCTTTTTAAAGAAAAGAAAAGGAAACCTTTGAGAATTATTTCGAACTGTTTTTTATGATGGCAATGTATATTTCATAGATACCAATATTGCTACATTATTATATTGGACCTACTTATAAACTTGTTAATTAATTTGTTAACGATGAAGACAGATAAAAAATTAGATTCTAATGATCTTTACTATAGCTGAGAAAAATACCTGAGTGGTGATGAACTCATCCGAACCCTAATATAATCTAATACATAATACATTTAAGTCAGAAATTTGGCATGAGGTCGGCAAGTTTCAGATAATGTTGCCATAACAGATTATGTCTTGGCATCCATGCGCCGTTCCGCTGAATTCAGCGCAAATTTTATGAAAAGACACATTTCGTATGTCTTCATTGTTTGTGACAAAGAATTGCAAAATACTTGCCCAGCCATTTTATTATGTTTAATTTTACGATTGCCAGCAATCGTTCGCAAGAAAGCGTACTCTAAATTTCCATCCTGATACACATAAAACGCGAGCCAAGCGTTAAGTCCCGACTCTTCTGCTCAAATAACTTTTTTTATGCCGGGGAGTAAACAGAAAAACGCTGTATATAGCTGAACATACTCGTAAATAGAGTCAACATTATTTTATATTCAAATACTGAATTTGGAATGAATAAAATTTGTTTACGGTGTCTGTGTGGGCATGTCAAAAGTATAATATATCAATATCAATACATAGTATAAAACAAAGTCGCTTCCCGCGTCTGTCCCTATGTATGCTTAAATCTTTAAAAATATGCAACGGATTTTGATGCGGTTTTTTGTAATAGATAGAGTGATTCAAGAGGAAGGTTTATAAGTGTAATACATGCAAAAAAGAGTAGCAGGTTAGGCGGTACAAAGTTCGCCGGGTCGACTAGTTATTAATATTTGTGTAAAAAATCTTATAAGTTTTTGTCTTTAATATTGAACTGGGATCACAATATTTCAGCAAACATCTGGAGCGGCGCTTCAAGTCCACTGGAATACTGGACGGCTATTGACAGAGTAAATCGCCGCCGCCACCGTCGTCGCTTCAAAAACTTCCAACTGGGAAATTAAATCCAAATTGAACTTTTCGTCTGACAATAATTTGAGAGCTTATGTTTGCGGGATTTCAATGATATTTGCTAGTTATACGGTACCTATATTGTTTTAAAACTCAATTGACCAACGTTTAAATCTTTAAAAGGAACCACTTTATACCCAGTTCTTTTAATGTTATAATAATTCATACAAATAAACTGCCGTGTAAACATGAAAAAAACATATTATTAATATACGCATTTATTTTTATTTTCAAGAAGTTATTACTACTCTATAGGTAGTTTGATACGTATTAACTATTAACAGTCACCTGCAATGAAATGTAAACACTTTTACAGCAAATTGTATTGTGATTGTTTTCATTGCATATGACTTGGCATGAAAAGAAGATAGAATAAGAACGTACCTATGTATACAAAGTCTAGAAACAGATACTTGATTACGTGGTCAGTACCGCTTTACGCAGTCCTGGTATAAATTAAGGCTATAAATCCCAGTGGACCCGCGCTATGTTCGGTCTCCACAATTAAATCAAGTCCTAATGGCGCATTCAACGGACTTAATTTATACTGAAGTAGGTCGGTCACACTCGTGTCTATCTACTTCTTGGTTTGAGGCAGCCCACCAGGAATTAGGCACTTCACCCTGAAAGTTTGGCTTCGAGACTAATCTTGTAAAGTGTGAAAGACGCCGTAACTAGTTCCAGGTGGTGCTCGGCGTGCGAGGAGGCGCGTATAATTGAGGTAATAAATCCCCCAGACGACTTGTGCCGGCCCTCCCTGCACCCGCGCCCGCGGCTCTCCGAGACCGAGACGCGACAATTAAATAGCGCTGAATCAATGCTTTGAAATAATTACGACCACCTAGCCGCAGAAAACGAAGCGTAATAAAAGGTAAGGGCGAGAACAAATCGCCGAGCAAAGAGCAATTCATAGAACAGCATAATCTTCCAGAAATATCCCTACGAAACGAAAAGGCATAAAAGCATGCGTGCTCAATAAACCCACTTTATTTTCGGGTGCTGTTAGGTGTCATTAAGGCTACGCATAGTCGTAACCCTTGATGTTGGTCGTAACTTGTTTATTGTATGCGTGAATTTAGAAAATGGAATGTGCAAATTACATATTTTTACGTTTGGGTATAAGTTTCAAAAAGAAAAAATAAACGAAGCGTTGTTTATTTGCGGCTTTAGCTCCTGAACGTGAGTTTGCAATCTGATACACTTGAAACATGATATCGGTGTGTGCATCGGATCGAGGCTGTATTGTACCGCCATTTCGCAAAATATATCTATGATATTCCAATATTTATTTCTTTATTTATAAATATACTTTCTGCCTAATAAAATGTCAGGAATATTAGATTGTTCGGTAGCTACGCTTTTTGACCGACGAAAAAAAAAGGAGGAGGTACTCAATTCGACACGTATATTTTTTTTTTTTTTTTTTTTTAATGTATGATCACGCATAACTTTTTACAGAGTAGTTCAATTTTGATAATTCTTTTTTTAATCGACAGGACATACCTTGAAGTTGGTCCCATAAAAATTTAGAAATAAAATTCCCACCCTAAGGGTGGGAAAATAGGGGTGACTTTTTGGTCGGCGGGTGGATTTATCAACTCACAAGTTGCATTTTACGTGTAACACTATACATTTTGATACCTACTTACAATATCTTTTGAAATGAAATAAAATCAGCCGAAAGACGTCCACTGCTGGACATAGGCCTCCCCCACAAATCGCCATACCGACCGGTCTTGTCGTCCCTGTCAACCATGTCGTCTGATCACCTTATGCGGTGTGACCACTGACCACCTTGTGGGAGAAGAAAAGATTAAAACCCTGAAAGAACTGAAAAGCATAAAATAAAACTTTTTATCAAAAAATAAAACCGCCGAAAAAAAAACTGAAAAGCATAAAATAATAATCGAATTACTAAGTTCTTAAAGTAATGTAGGGTATATACCAAGTAATTTTGAGTCGGCGCCACAGATTCCTCGTACAAAGATCATTAAATTAGGTACCTTAAATTTAAAGAAATAACCAAAATTCGTGCGCTGCCGCGCATCAATCTTTACGTAATTATGGAATTTGCTTGTGTGGCGCGCCGACTCAAAATTACTTGGTATATACCCTACATTACTTTAAGAACTTAGTAATTCGATTATTATTTTATGCTTTTCAGTTTTTTTTTCGGCGGTTTTATTTTTTGATAAAAAGTTTTATTAAACTGACAGGTATTATCTCGAAGGGAAAAACCTTTTAATAGTTTCCCGCATCAGACAACCTCTAACCTCAAGCTTTCGACGTGGAAAGCAAACTCTTGCCAAGAACACACCTTCGTCAGTGTCAATTAGTAAGAAGACGGTAAAAATAAGACACTGCGGCCTAGAGATTATTCAAATAGACGGAAAGTTCATTAAGTGAACGTAACTTCGTTTATAAGGAAAATTTCTTAGCAAAGAGAAAATGAACGCTAAATTAAAAAACAGTTTTTTGTCTGAAATTAAAAGGGCATTTTTGTTGCTTGTAATGTAAGAAAATTACTTAAAATAAATAAGGCATTTTTATAATGCATTTTTATTTTTAGTATGGGTTTTTGTGGCCTGAAATAAAGAATATTTATTTTAATTTTTATATCAATCAGTCTATATCAATATATATAAAACTCTTCCGTTACTGACTGACCGACTAACTGACTGACTGACAGACACCGCAGAGCCGTAACTACAACCGTAACCGTAACAGAGCGTAGGTGAGCACAAAGAAGGGATTTCCTGAAATTCCCACGGGAACTGTAAAAAACGAGATTTTTGTGTTTATGAGAAATCTGCGCGGAAAAAACCACGGGGCAGCCTCTAGTCAAACTATAAGAGAAAAAAACTATTATGCGTTAAAGTAAATGATGTTTTTTTTTTTTAAGGTATTTTATTAAAATTTATTTTGTTGTTTAATTATAACTGCTAAATAATAATCGATTATCGTTTTTGTTAAAATCAATCAATATATATAAAACTCTTCCGTTACTGACTGACTGACTGACTGACTGACTGACTGACTGACTGACAGACAACGCAGAGCCGAAACTACTGGGCGTAGAGGGCTGAAATTTTGCATGTAGGTTCCTTAGGGAGTGTAGGTGAGCACTAAGAAGGGATTTCCCGAAATTCCCACGGGAACGGGATAAAACGGGAATTTTGTGTTTATGAGAAATCTGCGCGGGAAAAACCGCGGGGCAGCCTCTAGTATATATATAAAACTCTTCCGTTACTGACTGACTGACAGACAACGCAGAGCCTAGACGACTGGGCGTAGTGGGCTGAAATTTTGCATGTAGGTTCCTTAAGGACTGTAGGTGAGCACTAAGAAAAGATTTCTCGAAATTCCCATGGGAACGGGAAAAAACTGGATTTTTAGTTTATGAGAAATTTGCGCGAGTGAAACCGCGGGGCAGCCTCTAGTATGCAATATTTTTTAAACAGGAGTCAACGTGAAATATATCCGTGCGTGAGCGTGCGGTTACAGTGACGCAACAAGACGCTCGAAGTTTAGCATTTAAAATCTCGCACTCTAAATCTCGCACTAACAAAGTGAGCTATTTGTATTACCTAAAAGCTAAAGTGTCAAGTAGCGTGTGATTTACGCATTGAGCCGGTAGTCTGGAGCTGGAGCGAGTGCGGCCTCGAGTGCGGTAAGACTAAACGTCACAGCGGGAGGCCTGTCGCCCGCCGCCGCCGACACCGGGGGTTGCTAACACAAAGCTGAAATAGAGAGGCCATTTCAAGATTACTCTCACTTCATTATGAAAAGGGCTGCTTACTAGTTTTACAAAAAAAAAGGTAAGATTTAGAAAGGTGCTATCTTCCTAGCTAGCCTAGTTTTGGTCTGTCTATCTAGATATATTTTAATTATAGATAGACATAAACCCAAATTAAAATCGACATATTCAGGGCTGATTCATTTTCAAAAACATATTTTCCAATAAGCTATACAAGTCTGTCTATGTAAAATCTTATTCAATATAGGAAACACTTAAAGGAAATTCAATTTGGATTTACGGGTTTACCGTTAAACTCGTACTCGTTTCCTTCAGCGAATAAAAATAGTAAAGCTAACGCTTTCTGTAAAGGAAATAAGCGGACAACTTCCAGTAAACACGCTGTTAAAAAAATATAATCATAGATCACTAGATCATAATAGAATAATACAAATGTAATATTAATATTTTTAATAAAAAATGTATACATACTATAAAAGTCTTAGTTTTTCTAATGCTTAAATTTTATATCTAATTCCTTATCAATTTAAAACTACTTTTATTTATTTTTTATCGAAAATCAAATTGTTTCAACGAAAAAGCTACAAAGTCAGAGACGATAGAAATAGCAAAAATTAAACCACCATAGATAAAGAGGTTTCTGCGTCACTTTTCAGACGCTCTAGCCAGCGCCAGCCCAGATTGGGAATTGAATTAAGAAACATAAAGGTTTCTCTAGACACCCCATAAATCTGTCTGCGGAAGCAATTGCAGGGTTCAGGCGCATAGAAATTGCCTCTTCGAAATTTTCTTTATCTAATTCTATTTTGAATTAAATAAAAAGTGTTATTGAGTGTTTTATATGTATATTTTGAAGTTAATTACGATTAAAACACCATAACAAACCTAGTTATTATATTATCAATTGTATAAAAATATAATACATACTAGGGTTACCATATTTATGAAATTTCTATATTTTATAGCCATCATAATAGCCCTATAAACAGACGTTTATTAGCACACCTGCTCGAACCGTTTTAGCTTTACAGCTTTACAATTCGAAAATAACATTACATTACATAGTCCTCCATGCGTTCCCTAACATGCAGTTCAGAGTTCGGATTTAGATACCGAACAAATTCCGTTTCCCGAGATAAAGACAAGTCAAGCTGAGTCGACATTCAAGAACACTTCAACCTGTTGCGAAACTTGCGCCATTAGACCTTGGTTCGAATATTATCTATCTTCTTCGGATTTCTGGAAGCAAAAGAGCATGTTTTTTATTACTTTGTATTAAAAAAAAAACCATTTTCGTAGTCGCAATCAGCTGTGTTTTTATACCTAATGCGGCTTACTTACAAATTTTAGGGGTAGTGAAGTGTACTTCCATAATGCAATGCAAGGAACTTCTAGATTTCCACGTAAATAATCAAAACGAGAAGTAAGATTATTTGAAAAAAATATATCTATAAAATTAAATGAAAAATAAAAATTTGATTAGAAAAATACGTTAGTAATTTTTCTATTTATTAAGGTCAGGACTAATTAAAGGTAATATACTGATTGATTACGCTTAACCTAAAATTAAAAAATGTGTATGACTAGCGTTACAGATAATAATAATAATAACACATCACACTCAGTTTCCTTAACTAGGAAGAACCTGTATCTAGGGTGCCCGAAACATATACAGAGACGTACATTACACCCAGACCGAAAACAAACATCGATATTCATCATACCAATGTTCGCACCACCGGGAATCGAACCCAGGTGCACACGCTTACTCAGTCCACATCACTGCCAACTGAGCTACGGAGCAGATATAAGACAATGAATCAAAAAATATATGTTTAATTATATTGTCCTATAATGGTAGTGTAAGTTATGCTATGCTTTAATTTAAAAAAAAACATAGGTAAACAAAACTTTACAAAAGCTATCCGGTAAACAGTTTTCTTATCGCTTACCAAACATTGGCTACTTAACAAACATAATATGGATTTATATTCACTTTCTGTTGCCTAAGTTATTATAATATTTGATACTTTATAACAGTTGTAGGTTCGACTACCTGAATGTTCGTCGTTTACTCGAACTAAAGAGAAGGGGCCTCGTCCGGTTTCCGGATCCGGTAGCGTCGGCGATTCAATTTAGTTCGGCCCGCGGCTCACTCGGCTCTGATTGTCTCGGTATTCCGGTCACAAACATGTCTCCACGGTAGGCTCTAAACTTTAACAATGTTTCATTTCAACTTGAGTTCATTTCTTGACTTGACAACTTGACAACTTGAGTTTTAAAAACAATTCAAAATAGTTAAGTAAAAATTATTGTATACATATTAGTTTACTACATATAACCTTCCGGTGGCAGCGATTTTGAGGCAATGTTTTATTTGTAAATATTTCTTTGTTTAGCTTTTTTTAAGGTATGTAATTAGATATAATGTATGATCCATAAATAAAAAATATAGTTTACTACTTATAAATGAAACAAAAGTGCATCATTACCTGCGCAACAATAAATAAAACTGACGAAAGTTTAAGAATGGCACCGTCACTGGTCTCATCTGCTTAGGAAAATTCCGCCCACGTCGTCAATAGAACAGAACTAGGAAGATTCCCAGAGATCCATGTTTACAAATGTTTCTCTTTACATTCCAAACAAGAACGAAAAACTTCGTCCGCAGTCCGTCCCCCACTGTCAGCAAAAAAACTTGAACGTCCTCAAAGTGACTAGCCGTTTCTATAAATAGTTATTATATATGGGAGTATTTATTCTATTTCCGCGGAGGAATCAGTTTGTCCCCTCGCGAGCGTATGCACGCTTTCCGCCGGCGCCGAAGAGTCACAATAGACAAGGCTCCGTGATTTAGTTTTATTGTCGCGCGCCCTCCGCGCCAGCGTCTATGCAAACTCGCAGTGTCTTTTCAAAATCAAAGCCTTTAGAGACATATACATATTCGTAACTTGTTTGGAATTATACATTACTACATTAACTTCTAGCTCGAATGGCCTATGATGGTTTTATAACCAGGGAGGGGTCCACAAGATGATAAACTGATAAGAAGAGAAGGTGACCCTCCCCCGACAACGAGCGAACAGTCATGTTTGTCGATATTACAGTCCCGTTAGCAATAAAGGTAATATTTGAATTTTGATTACCTTTTATTGGCGTCCCTCGCGATCGTAGCCCGTGACGAGGGATGATAAAGGGGTCATAACACAACCTTCACGTGAGTATGAGCGGTTTACCCTGCATTGTAAAGTGCCCTCCGCGCTGCCCACCCGCACAGCAAATAGCAATTTTATAGAGCAAACCTATTATTATGCTCGCCGTATAGACCCGAAGGTAAACCGAACGGGTGGATTCAACTAATAATGTGCGCTATACATTCTTGAAGAAGTTAACATTCTAGCGTATTTTATGCACATTGCATAATCATGCTAATAAGGTAACAGAATAGGTAAGTCAAAAATTTCTGTCACGTTATTTGCCGTTACAAAAATAACAACTTTTACGTACATATACTGAAATCAAAAAATAATAGTCTGTTAAATTGTTCGATTGGAGGTAAGCGATAGAAAAGCAGTTACGCGTGACACTTGCTAGATCGTGTATCGAGGCGACATAAAAATTGTGTCGTTCCGAAATCATAAAACGATCTGTTCCGGCGATGAATCGTCGCTGTTAACCCATATCGCGTGAAACGGCCGCACTTTGCCCGGAGAGGCGATCTTTTGCCGAGACGTGACCGAGTGAGCCAATAAAATCTTTCCGAAATGCTCGCGCTGTCCGATGCTGTAAAAATTGTCGAACGTGACGTGGCAAGCCACGTGGCTGTCTTTTCGAACTTTAGTGAACACCTCCTGAAAAATGATCTTTCTAAAGAAACCATTCTAAGAAGACCATTTTTCGTTTGGGAAAGCAATGGTAATGCAAGAATTTATATAAACTTTGCTACAAAACATATCTAATTTATAATAAAAAAATAGTTTTGGGATACGATGACATGGAAGCAGCGCTAGGACAGTTCGACGGAGGATAACAATAAAAGTAAATCATCGGGAAGTTATCTATCTTCGTAGCCGCCGTCGCCAGAGAGCGGCATGTGCAGGAAAATGTATTACAGAGGATAAGATGTTAAATGGTGCAGTGCCGATGACTCAGCTTCTAAATTAGCTCTAGCTAGTTTGGACAGAATTTTCTAATAATTTTGACGTGTTAAATAATATATTAATGTTAAATAAATAAATAATAAATAATGTACCTATTTCATTTTATTGGTACCATAAAATTCTTCAGCAAATAAGTGGAGGGTAATTTTAAAGAATTATTAACTGCTGACATTTCAAGTTCTTTAAAAAAAAACACAAAGGTTGGCATTTTGCAAAAAATGCGTCTCCACTCCATTAATTTAACATTAGTAGTAATTAGGCTAACTAGGGTTAAAAAAAACATAAAGGTTGCAGTAATGAATTTGACGCAGTAATTAATTAGACTGAAACTGCCCAAAAAATCATAAGCGAACCTTTAATTATTGCTAAAATAAATATGTCGGTGATAGCGACTGGTATCTTCTTCTTTATAAATAATAATACGGCCGTACGATACGTTCCTCGGATAAGTTAATTCTATCGGAACTCCCCTCGTCATCGTGGGGAACGAAATTGTTAACGATCATATAATTTAGCTCTGCTAGATATAATAAATGATCGCTCTTTCATTCGCTTGTTAAGTATATATTGCGTTTATTTTCCACATATGATTATTCACAATGCGAATTTCCAATTTCAAAAAATATCACTCAATTTCACCCCTCTTTTAGAGCTTAGTAATTATAGGTATTTAATTTCCTTTCTTTTTTTTTAAACGTATAAAGTTACGATGCACAGTTTTAAGGATTTAAGCATACAGGAATTGCGGGAAATGCGGGAAGCGACTTTGTTTTATACTATGGATTGAAGGTGAAATTATTTGGGTTATTAAAGATTTTCACTGAAATATCAATATAAAATGGTAATATGCACAAATAATAGAAAAAAAAACAAAAGGTCCACTCATTAGCATCACACGATTAGCATTTTTATTTGGCAGTTATAATTTTAGTCCTTCCTTGAAGTGCCAATGATGGGGTGGTTTACCCTATGTATTGAAAACTTAAATTATATATGGTCTAAGTAGCTGCACCGAGCATTTATTATTGTATTACGAAATAGTAAATACGGCAAAACTCGATATTCCATCACCTTTTAACAAAGATCCAATTACATAAAAAAAGGTTTACCATAAACACGATTAGTAAATTTTATGAGAACAATATTCAGATATTTGTAGTGAATGTGGCAATAAATAAATGCATTCAATCACACTCAATCGGCAAATTGCTGATTGGTATTTAACAATAACCATTATTAGTGCAAACATAAATAAATGACCGGCTGGCGTCTATTATGCAACTGCTAAAAAATATAGATTTCTGGATAATTTCTCCCAAAATTCTTATGCCAATTTAATAAGCACACCCAACAGTACATACGAATAACTTATGAGGTACATTACAGATTTAAACAGTAGTCTCTTGTCTGCACCAATTACAATCACAGCATCGCAAAAATCCCAATATATAATATCCTTCATCTAAACTAAGCAAAATTTCATCACAACTCTACAATAAAGTTTAGTAGTGAATGAAAGTATGCATAGTATGAAAGTATGTCAGCCGCCAGACAGAAATAAAGGAGCCTGCGATATGGTCTCAGTTACAGTCACAATGAAGTATAAATTATAACATCAAAACACAATGAGGTTTAGTTTTTTTGAAGTACCTCGTACCTATTACATTTTTTATTTTATCCAAGTGTGGCTGAAACTAATTGTTCTAATCTATCACATTGACTTTTTTAGACTAGTATAGTAGTAGGATTGGGGGATCTTCAAACTAATTAATTAAAAGAAAACACAGAAGGGTTAAAAGACGAATACAAAAAAGAAACAGTCACGCGATTCTAAATTAGCAACTTTTTAAACACAAATAATTTTATTAATCTTATTTCATTGCTATTGAAAATGAATATCTATATTCATAATAGGGTAAACCTTTTTTCTACTTTGTTCAGAATATTTAAAACGTTACCAAAAAAGCGTGGTACTATACACGTTACATGATCAAGAAGACAATAGTGCATTACGTAGGTACAATATTATGTACATATAACCAATTTCATGTACTATAATGAATGACACAAAATTGTGACAGGAACAGAGTGGTTTTTTCCCAATAAAATGCATAAATAACAAATAGCATTCAGGTTTTGAAAGGCTTTCTCGTAAAGGAATTATGATTTTATACATTAAGTCACCATTTCTTATTGGATAATTGGAAGAACGAAAACAATAGTAGTTGTGGCACCACACAACACAGTATTCGTCAAGTCACGTCCTTAATTACCGACATCAATTCAGGTCTACAATAAAAGGCGACCAAAACGCGCCCCAATGAGCCTTGGCACATCGGAATCCAATACGCGTACCTTCGTATGAATATTATGCTAAACCGGATTTCACTTCGCCAAATAAGGATAAGCGTCAACAAGCAATTTTCCCTTACAAAGTGTACTGTAATAAACACGAAATTGTTTTTTTAAGTGAGCTCTTTGAACGCGATCTCAATACAAGTTTGCCGGCGCAGAGATAAATAACCATTGAATGGGAGAGCGGGATTTCCTGAAATAAAAGGGTCGTGACTGAGGAGCCTTTGCCTCTATAATTCAATTTGAGTACAAGATGGCGCGCAGCGACTCGTCTCCCGACACTAGGCCGAAACAAGTCTCGGTGTAATCTCTCAAATCCAAATTAGATTTTCTTTCAGTTCCCCCACTATTCACGGGTTTCCGGGATCAGCCGTGCTGCGCCACATGGCTGTAGCGGAGCCGCCTTAAACCTCTACTCTCGATATCTAATTGGAAAATTTTCAATCTAAGCTGAACTCCTTTAAAGTGTCGGATATTTCCGATTTCCACGTAAACCGATATTTAACCATATTTAATAAAATCATAGAGATCGCGTGAGCTCCACAGTTATAGATCTGAGTAGCAGCTAATAAAATATATACTTTCGACAGTTTAATAAAAGAGTCACAAAAGAAAAGTTTAGTAGCTTTCACGAAACCCAATGACCGTGTAAATTTAGCTTATTAGCCGAAGTAATCTCACGACGAATTTCATTACACGCTCCAAATACATAAGAAAGTTGGGCCGTAACATGAGAAACAATAAAATAAAGCGGAGCGATGGTAATGAATAGGTTCTACAAATATCGGGTGGAGTTAACAGTGTGTAAGTCGATAACGGCGCAGGCGAGCTCGCGTGCCGCCGCGAGGGCCGTCCGGGGCCGCGCACGCACCGCGCGCCGATTGCCACATCAATAACTTCTTATTTCTTTTAATATTTAAGTAATTATATAATACTAGTGGGCGCCCCGCGGCTTCGCCAGTGCATTTCCCTTGAAGCAAAAATTCCTGATATTCCTGTGGGAATTTTGGGATAAAAAGTAGCATGTCCTTTCTCAGGGTCTGGACTATCCACATATATTGTCGTAAGGCATTATCGTAATTACATACCATTAAATACCATTGTCGTAAGGCAAGGTAAACATTTGTTTGCCTGAGCCAATTGGTGGGCATCCTGAACTACCTCGCCTCTATCAGTATAGTGGATAAGGAGGTGGGTAGCATTTCGGTAAAGTACTTGCACGGAATCCACATCGCGGTGGGTTGCAGTTTAGGTCAGTACGAATTGATTTGGTTCAGTAAAATTTTGTCCTATGTCGCTGCGTTTTCGCGTTACAGCGGATTGAACTTGTCAAAAAAAAAAAACTATGCTAAATCATTTGCACGTATCTGCCTTTGGGGTTCATGGTTACAATCATCTTGAAACTAAATGAAATCGAAAAGGCAGACAATTAGAGCTCTGCGTTTTCATGGGACGGAGGTGCAAAAATGTAAAAAAAACACTCTACTAAATCATTTGTTCTCGATTCTAATTGTGATCATTTGATTCATTTGGACTCCCTGGATAAAAAAAAACCATTTGGAAGACACTTTGCTCGCTGATTTTTAGGTTGTACGACTGTTTGAAATTCACGGAATCAAAGCAATGCGTGTATTTTATCTGATAAATAGGATTCCTTATAGTTTTAATTCCATCATACGTTTACAGGATGACTATATAATCTTTAGCCCCAGAGGCAGACAATGTGCAAATGATTTAGTATAGTTTTTCATTTTTGAAACGTTGTCAATTGAAAACGCAGGGCCACCATGTTGGCAGACTATTTTTCTGAGGTCCTTTTTATTGTTTTTATTCAAACTATACATGTCTGCCAAGCGTGCAAATATATATATTTTTATAAATCATAAAAATAAATTTAAAAATTAATAACTACAAAAGTCAGAGCCCTAGATGTCTGCCTCTTCGATTTTACGTGTTAACAGGATGGCTGTTATCATCAGTCCCAGAGGCAGACACGTGCAAATGATTTAGTAGAGTTTTTTTTTTACATTTTTGAAACCTTGTCAATTGAAAACGCAGGGCTACCATGGTGGCAGACGCGGTCCTTGATGTTTGTTAGGGTATTATTATGGCTATTAATAGCGTCTGCCAAGCGTGCTAATAATTTATTTTTTTTAAATCATAAAAATAAATTCAAAAATTAATAACTATAAAAGTCAGAGCCCTAGATGTCTGCCTCTTCGATTTTACGTGTTAATAGGATGGCTGTTATCATCAGCCCCAGAGGCAGACACGTGCAAATGGTTTAGTAGAGTTTTTTTTTTTACATTTTTGAAACCTTGTCAATTGAAAACGCAGGGCTACCATATTGGCAGACGCGGTCCTTGATGTTTGTTAGGGTATTATTATCGCTATTAATAGCGTCTGCCAAGCGTGCTTATTATTTAGAAAATTTGCTCGCCACCTCCTTATCCATAGGATACTTTACGAAATAAGGTATCAATATTAATTAGATTAGTCTAATTGACTTTCAATAAGCGATATCTTGTATCCTGTATTGAATAAATCATTTTTTACTTTACTTTACTATACCACATTTTTTCAAATCGGTTCTGTAGTTTTCTCAGGAAAGCAGGGCAGACAGACGGAGTTACTTTTGCATTTATAATATTAAAGTATGGATTAATGATTACAAGTTCTATAAATAAAATTAAGTATATCTTAAATTATAATAAATAAATGCGGTTATCAAAATGTGTAAATTATTGTTTATGACCTCATAATATAATAACTATACTACTATAAAAGGAATTCAAAAACTGCACTGTACTACAATTCAATAGCTTTCATTAGGTTTAGTTTATTACATATGGTTTTCTAAAATATGTATAAACGATGGAATTTAAACTTTTAAAAAACACAACGCTAGGCTACGAGCTACGCAGTGCTACGAATAATAAAGAGCTACGCGCTACGAAATTAACAGAAGATGTAGCGACGATTTTAGCACAGAGAAACAACTTTATTGTACCTGCTTTCTGGTTTTAGTAACAGCATTAACGTGAAGCATTAAGCATTACTTCTCCTTTAAATATTTTGATGTAATCGTTACTGCAAATCATGGTTATTATTATTTTGGTAACAAAACGTAAAATTGTCGTGCAAAGCTTATAAAGTTGTCACGCTTATAACATATTGCCATCGCAAGTGATTGACGATTTTTAATAATAAAAATTAAACTTCAGCTCCAGCAAACCGGTGTGTCGCGTGGCGTTTATCATGCCCTTTATTAATATTATGATTAGAGTATCAATATATGCAAACGTTTACTGGTAAAGAGAGTACAAAAGAACATTCGTTTGTATTGAGTTTGTTAAAATTTTTGATATTAATATAATGTTTTAGTTTTTAGAAAAATTTAAGTTATTGTTAAAATACCTTAATTCGCATCTTACTTCTGAAGAAAATCCAAAAATCCTTCCAAAAAATAAATGTGACTATCAGAAAATATAATATACCTATCGAGGATCGTTTGTTTTTGATAGGTGTAGGGACTTATTTTCTTTGACGCAACCCTTCAAAGATTAAAATTGAATTCAGAGGAAATTACATCGGCCCATATGTCGGAGTCTTTTCTAAATCAGATTTTCAGCCAAAAGCGAAAACAATGCCGGAACGGAAATTAAACCGAACGTATGAATACAACTGATATCCTCGTAGTATTGTCAAAATAATGTTCTCCTTATTTGCTCGGTTTAATTATTTCTTTAATAAAATCAATGAGCGATTAATAATATTGTTTTAATTTTTTGTTTTGTTTGTTATTACATTTACATAAAAATTATAATAATTTTCAAGACGTATTTTATGCTATAAATTTTAACGTTAATTTTTATCTCTGAAGGTTGTGTGTGGTCAATCAAAATTTTCCAGAAGTGACGTCATCATTATAACAACCGGTGGACGTCCACTGCAGAAGTGTTATTTTCCAAAATTGTGTGTCTCACGTTCTCCCGAGAGTACGTTAACAAGATTTTCAAGAGCTAAGTGATTGTAAGTGGAGAAGCAAGCGGACGGCCGGCGCCTCACCGGAAGTCGTTGTCACGTGACGCCAGCCGCCGGAAGTGACGCGGGAGGATCGCGTTGCTTCGTTACGTGGCGTCAGAGTGCCAGCCAAACCTTTTATCCGACGTGAGATGCAGGAATTTCCAGACAAGCTCTCAGTCTACCTGCGCTGCAGGTTTATTATCGGCTCTTCGTTGAGTTGATTTTAAAAATAGGCTACAGGAAAAGAAGTCCTCTTTTAACTATGCATTATGTGAAACTTTTAGTTGTCACAGTTACATTTATACAGTGTGATTAGTATAAGAAATAACTTCTTAGAGTCAATAAAATTTCACAACCACTAAGTAAATATAATTATGAGTAAAAGTCAATTGTCTCAGCACCATTGTCAAGATCCAAGATTAGTTGGCACAGCCGACCCCTGCATAGAGAGTAAGACGCGAGTCGTTGTTTTTGTAATGCGTTTTCTTATGACTGGTCCTAACGATTATTCTACCCATTGTGGGGCCACTGCCAAAATCCACCGGGAAGAGCTAAACTTACAAAAGTTTCCGACTTGTTCAAATGGCCGGCTTTTGTTGGAGCGACTTATTGTTCGAGACAGATTGCTGTGGGGCCAAGTCGTGTTCTATTTTGAAATTTATACGAGACGTAAGACACGTGAGAGGTTTTCCTAAGACCACTGTATGTGCAAATAGTATAGAGCTACTAGATAGATGTATTATATTGGGTAAAGACAGATACAGGAGGGAAAAGCTTTGTGTTCTGTTAATTTAATTGTCTTGTTTCAATGAAGGTTGTGTTAGCAACTCTAGACCTAGTATATTATATGGTTCCATCTTACAAATTGAATTATATTCTAATTGTTTTTTTTTTTTTTAATCCTGGATTTTCGTATTTTTTTAAATAACATGAGACTATACAAAATTACCCTTCTTATTTGCCAAATATGATAAAGATGAAGACCAAAGTCTTCATCTTTATAACACATCAATATCATTATCAATCATCAATACATAGTATAAAACAAAGTCGATTCCCGCGTCTGTCTCTATAGAACATCATGCATCATCTGCGGCATCATAGTAAGTGGTAAAAAGTTCGCCGGGTCGACTATTAAAATCAATATATATATAACTCTTACTTTACTAACTGACTGACTAACAGACAACGCAGAGCCGAAACTACTGGGCGTAGCGGGCTGAAATTTTGCACGTGGGTTTCTTGGGGAATGTAGAGGAGCATTAAGAAATAATTTCCCGAAATTCCCATAGGGACGGTTTGACGGTTATGTTTAAGAGAAATAAGCGCGGGTGATACCGCGGGGCAGCCTCTAGTATATACATAAATTTGTTTTTTTTTTACCTTAATATCTTATTTGAAATTAAATAGTAACAAGGTAACTATGAACAAGTATTTACTAAATAAAATATAAAATATTTAATTTTATGAAAACAAAAAAATAATGATTTTTATATTGAACCGGTATAGGTATTCTCCAGCTCTTGTTACAGCTCTCTGAATAGAAAACAATATTAAATTTATTTCCTTCATGTAGTAACAATAATCTTTGTCTCAATCCATAATATTATTTAAGTATTAATCATGCGAAACAAAAACTACGTATAGCCTTAACCTAAAGGTAAATGCCACTGGTCCTATAAATCGTAAAGTTGGCTCATCGTACCGCAGAGTGCTCACAGAAGGTTGGAGGCACACAGCCATACCATGAATTATTTATCGTAAATTTTTTTCCAGATAACACATCGGAATGTGAAAACCAGCAGGCTTTTCTCGATTATACATCCAGCTAACAAAAGGTTATATTATCAAATCTTACTTAGCATACATAATATTATATAATTTATCTACACATATATTTACAGTTAGAAATAAATAAAACGAAAATTTTACATAAAAAGCAAAGACGAAGAAAACTACGACAAGAAATGTAAAGTTTTTATATTATTTCTTCAGGATAGTAGGTACCAAATTTATTTTGTTTATCACCATCAATAATGAGAAATTCAAATAACGAATAAACCAATTCTTACTTTATTTTTCAAGTCATGCCTCAATTATCTGAAGTACAAGGTACAAGAATAAACTTAATTTGTTATTTCATAATTGAATATAGACTTTTTTTTTATCTAGGTACAGGATAAATATTTTTTATTTAAATTACAAAAAATAAATTAGGGTAAAACGTCCTATTACCGCGGTAGTCAAAATCACGCCCTATTACGGCTCTATTTTATCTTTTTCAATTTATGACTCGTTGTGACTGTGTATGGTAAAGGTGACTACATAGTGTCCAAGGGAAACTAACAAGTAACTTATTACCCAGCACTCGTGCGTTTAAAATCGTTTAAAATGACTTAAATTATTATTTTGTGTAACGTCAGCGAAGCGAGAAGCTGTTTCATACAAACGCAGACTGACTCGTGGTAGAACATTGAATTTTCAGACTTCGTTTTTAGTTCAAACAAACACTTTAAGATTATGTTACTATATTCGAATACTTTTTAGATTCAAGAAGTCTTAGTTAATCAAGTTGATTGCCGTTTAAAATCAAATAAAACAAGTAAATATGAGTAAACAAAAGTCCGCCGTGTTAGGAAGTCTATTTGAGGGTTCCGCCTATTACGGAGGGTACCATCGGTAATAGGAAAAACGCAGTGTCGGTAATTTTCAAATTTAGTGGTATAATAAATGTAATTTATGAACATTTCGTTATTTAAGTGTAATTTTTATTAGTTCTCAAGTATAAAACCAATTTTGGAGGTTCATGTTTTTTAACTAGAATCCTTGTTTTTAACGCTTAAAGTTGACAGTAAAATTTAAGTTTGTTAGAATACTGTGAATCCTAACGTATGAGTTTTAATGAAGAAAATTGTCTAATACAACGATTACTAACGATTTGAGAGTTTTATGGTAAAGTCAGAGTGCTCTTATGTGTAAGTAATAACTTACATTACCGAAATATCTTAACATTATATTTCAGAATTAGGATATAAAAACTCATTAGATATTTCAGTACCTACCGTATTAGGCTGTAAATCCTAACACGGTGTATGGAAATTGCAGAGCTAATAATTTAACCGTATTATTCATAAATATACCGTACATTTTAAAAAGCTTTACTGCATGTCTACTTATTTGGTTTGTTGTATGGTAAATACGTTTCATCCTATTTAAATTGACATACGTCAAATAACTAAAATGCACTTTACAGGGTAAGTAAATAATTAAAAAACTTACAGAAAAATGTATACTAAGGTTAGTTTTATCGTATTTTCCCATCAATATAATACTTTGATACTAGATTTTACCGCAACTTTGACACACCATACCAAACTGATTATGATTCGTTGGTTGTTTTATTTATTATTGTATTTTGGTTTACTGTTTTGTTGTTGTTTTTTTTGTTCCATTTTTGCAGGTTTGTGTCAACGTTGTTGTACAAAAATGTATCTTTCCCTTTTTTTAACTTTCTCCACTTGGGTAGAAATCCATTTTCCATCTTTTTTTACCGTTTAACTTAACCTTCACTGACTGCACTCTGCTGCTTCGCCAGTTAAATTTTCCTTCAAATATGTTTTATTTGTAAGGTTTCATTAAAATCTATTTCGTAGTTTTTACGTGGAAGAGTTACAGACATCCTTTATTATAAACTTTGTTGTTTATAATAATAGTAGGATTATTAAAACCCTCGGGCCTTTTTCAAATTAAAGTTTTATAACGAAAAAAAAAAGGTTAAGGAGGTTATCAATTCGACCTGTATGTATGTTTGTATGCATGTTTGTCCGCGATTATTTCGATTTTGTCAAAACCAATTTTCACAAAAGTATTTTTTTAATCCAGAAGAAGTGTTTTAGTACCTATTTTTAACCGATTTTAGAAAAGAAGAAGTTCTTAGTTTAGGTTTGTATCAGTTTATTGATTAAGGTTTCGGGTACACGTTCCGGGACCTTATTAATATGTCTTTTCCATCCGTCCGTTTGTCTGTCTGCCAAAGGCACTAATTTCCGAAACGGCTCGATTAATTTTAATGAAAAAAATTCACCATATTTTATTTGTCGTCAAAAGAATACTAACAAATATTAAAAACTTCAAAAAATTATGGAAATTTAGAGAAAATTTCAAAAATTGTGCCAAAATCTTCCTTCTTCTTAAGAAGCTAGCCAAATTCATACCAATTACGCTTTTATGAGTATAACCTGCGCACATAAAGAAACGATCTCAAAATGGCGGCCGTTTTATGGGCTGTCTCGCTTCTCAACTCTTCCCTCATACTAATATACGCGAGATAGCATTCGTTCGGCCGCCATTTTCAAATCGTTTCTTTATCAGCGCGGCTTATAAAAAAAAACGTCCGCATATTTAATTCATTCCGTTCCGTTGTGCAGAGAGATGGGAGAAAGTTACGATGCCGTAGATTGATTGATTGTTGTTTTGTTATTCGCCCTTTCAGGTCAGGCAAAGGAACATAATAGCCCATACAGCCAAATATCTAAACTAATGATATTACTGGAAACTTCTTAGCTCGAGGCCGTTTATTTAATAGTTGATAAAAATAGCTTCTTACTAGGAAGAACCTGTATCAGTGCCAGTAACAATTACAGCCATTGCATACCATTTTCTGATTGCACGGAACCGTGAGCTGAGATGAAAATATTTCATCGTGTGTGTGTTGGCATCCCATACTCCGTAATAGGCAGTGCTTACCGCCGTAATGGGCTTCAAACTTTTTTTTGCCGCCGTAATAGGAATTCCGAATTGTCAGAAAATATTTATTTAAAATTAATTATCACTCTAGAATAAATAAAACGACAACTGAAATAGAAAATATAATTATCATGAGTGTCAAAAAGAAATTCAAATATCTGCTAACATATTTAGAAATGCTTAATTTCTTACCCTACTTTAAAATGTCGTGAAAACGCGCCGTAATAGGACATGTTACCCTAGAATTTACTTCTTAGTTCTGTACCTGTGTTCTGTACATGTAATACATGGTAAGGGGCGGCAGGCAGGACGCACCGTTGCGGTCTGCCTCGCCTCGCTGGCCCGTCACGGGCGGGTCGCTCCTGTGTCTTGGCTATAATTCAGACGGTTTGCCTTCGCCTAGCGACTAACTACGATCTAGAAGCCTGGCTTTACGATATTTTACCTGTTTCGTACGCACCGTAGGGTACGTGAAGTAAAATATGTCACGTAAGATAACAGTGATTTAAACCATAACATTGAATGCTAAAATTAGTTTTTTAGATACTCGCTTAACAAGATTGTGTTTTTTAGACATATTTTTACGATCAAATTTAATTCGCAATAATTAATCATATTTATTAATTAAATCTTACACTACATAAAAATAATAATATACAATAATAGTATAACTTATAGTCTTTTCAGTGCATATGTTACCGTAACAATGTTACAGTTATAAAGAACAAGAAGTTATAAAGAAATATAATATGTTTTTCGCGATAGAATTCATATTTCATAGGCACTTCTACGAAAAAGATATTGTCCGTAGTAGCTGGTAGTTTTCCATTTATTTCGTTGTAAAGATAAAGCATAGGCCGATGCGAGGGGGATAAACTGCAGAAGGCTGCTGCGCCCGGCATTCGGCACTAACATTTATGTCACATAATATTTCACAGTGACTGCAAGTAAATTTTATATGCATTGAAGACAGCCGGATTTCATTGGCCACGTGGAGGCAGTTTGTTTAACTCAAAATAACATCCACATACTTCACAGTCGAACGGGGATGTTATCTAGTGCGGGTTAGATGCGATTTATATAGCGACATTGTTGTTTATTGCAGTCACTGTACTTCATGGAACAGTCCTTTTACAAAATTTTTATACGACTGAAGTAGTTGGCATTTTAAGGCACTTTCGCTGTCAACCAAGTAAAATAAATATTTATTAGACTCGTTCCCCCCTACCACAAAAAAGTTAGACCGGTCTAAATCGCCAATTTGTATGACGAATTAGTGATTTAAACCTAGTCTAGAGATTTAGACCAGGTTTAACTGTTTTTGTGTTAGAGCCGACGACGTCGAAGACGACATCCGCTAAAGCGAGTGTTTTAGTATTTATTAGTAACTAGCTGTCCCGGCGAACTTCGTATCTATATATTTTATATGGAAAATTTAATTCTCGTTTTTACTTACTTCCCTTCCATTTTTCCATATTATTTTCTCACATTTTAAACCTTTCCTGGACTACTACGAACATTTCAAAACCAAAATCAGCTAAATCGGCCCGACCATTCTCGTGTTTTAGCGAGACTAACGAACAACGATTAATTTTTATATATATATGTAGTAGATTCAATAGATATTAAACATCCTCTAAAGCGTTATTGTTGGTTTAATGACGCGACACATCCGTAACTTCATCGTTTAAAGTTTGATATTTTAGTTCTGTGCCTTCGGCTTGACCTTTCGGAGATTACCCTACCTACCTTAACGTCCTGACGTGCTGGCTACCTTACCTGTAATGTGTCTGTGTGTGTGCGATGCGGGGCGCGCGGGGAGGAGCCCCCCCCGCGCGGCTGCGGCGGCTGCCCGCGCGCGGCGTGTAGCCGCGGCGGACCTTCAGTATGCTTTACCTTTCAAGGCGTTCGGATGTGCTGCTACGCCTCGCGATAAGATCGTGGTTGTAGCGTAAAAACGTTGTTGTAACGTTATTTTGCGAGTGGGTGAAGTGTTTTGAGTGTCTTTTGGATTGCATATGGATGTAATGGTAAGTACGCTCGAACTTTATCCAACTGGTTTTGTGTTTTTATGTGTGCGTGTGTGTTAGGGTCTTTTCTCATGGAGTGGCTCGGTGATCGGTAGAGTATTGCAGTTTCTTCCGATCAAGCAAGTGAATTTAAGTAAACGCGATATCGACGTTGTGCGGTGGATACCACTCCGTGAGAGAATTCTCTTATTTGTTTCTAGTTGCGGGTCACAGTATTTGAGGCGTGTATAAACCATTGTGTTCGCTTTTGCAGCCATTGGTTTTAATATTCTGTCGGACATTCCATCCACAGAGTATGTGTAAGGCTTGACTAAACCATTGTGGTTCGCATTCGCAGCCGTTGGTTTAATATTCTGTCGGACATCCCATCCACAGAATTAGATAACAGCGACTCAAACTGTCCTGTTTCTAAACTCAGTTCCTATACTGGTATAGCGCTTTTTGTGCTTTATCTTGGTCAGCCTTACCCTCGTTTCTTTGAGCTGGCGCTCAAGACTCGAGACGCGCGGCCCGAAATTCGGGCCGCGCCGCCCAAATATCGAGCCGCGCGGCTCACAAATCGAGCCGCGCGGCTCACCAATCGTGCCGCGCGGCTCACCGATCGAGCCGCGCGGCTCACCAATCGAGCCGCGCGGCTCACCGATCGTGCCGCGCGGCTCACCGATCGAGCCGCGCGGCTCACAAATCGAGCCGCGCGGCTCACCAATCGTGCCGCGCGGCTCACCGATCGAGCCGCGCGGCTCACAAATCGAGCCGCGCGGCTCACCAATCGTGCCGCGCGGCTGACCAATCGAGCCACAATACATAAAGATCGAGTCAAATGGATCAGTACATCGAGCCGTGCACCCCAAGTTTTACCCCTCAAGTGCTTAGACTTGGTCTTCCTAAAATGCTTGGGTTGCTTTGCAAAGTGGCGAGTGAGAATACTCACGGGCACTTATTATCGGACCACCATAATAAGCTTATGAACTGTAAGAGGCTCAGCAGCTCGTACCGAACTCTTTAAGCAAGCAAGTAGAAGTGGTTCAACCCTGATTGCATAATGCTAATATAATTTCATTGAGAAGCTTGTCGGAAGTTGAAGATGAATGCCGGAAACGGAAGGTGTTTCTACAGCATCGAATAAATAATAAAAAGAGGCGTGACTCCTCGCATTCAATGTCTTATGACGACAGCTGACTCTTGTTATCTTCAGAAAGGATGGACAGCATATTTTCCTTCTTGGTGGATAAGATTAGGAGAGTAAGTCACGAGGGTCCATAGGTCCTGAGTTTGACAAAGAAATCATTTCTGATGCTTATCCAGAGCACTCTTGAATCTCTGTCGGGGCATGACCTGTCCTGTGATAGTCGTGCCCAACCACAGATGGCTGTCGTCACATGCGGACAACTATTTTTCACACAGTGTGAAGAAAGCAGAACAGCATATAATGATCGCCATAGACTTGGTTCGCAGAGCTAGTACAGGATTCGGTATGAAGAGGTCGAAAAACATTTGTAGGCTGACTGGTCATGCATTTAACGCACTGAAAATAAACAATGAGCTAACGTCTTTTTCAGTTCGTGTGCGCCCGTTGTTGGATATAATGGAATCAAAGCGCAGAGTTTTCAAAGTTAAGAATGAGATGCTTGGTGATGGCATCATTGGCCATCCCACCGTCTCTAACTCACCTGTTCGATAAGAAGGAGTTGACTAACTTTATAAAAGTCTAGTAAAAGATAACGGAGGGCTGTCTTACTCAGGTGTTCACAGGCGAAGTAGTCGAATGGTACCAGCAGCCTCAGTCATCGTAGCGGGGTCGATCAACATCTTCCTCTTTTCCAACCACTTCAAGGGGCTCGCCCAAGGTGCGCCCGAGGTTGGAGTTACTAAGAAAATATTGTCACTATAGTCAGTCCCCCTACACTACGATCTAGTAAGGTTTTTGTCGTAGATGTCCCTTGCGATGTTTATAGAATTGGAATCCAGGTATCCTCAGTAGTGGTAGAACTCTCCCCTACTCCACTCCAGTCCACTGCCGCAACCGTTTTCATATCAAAGATGTTTCTATTTTTAAAAACAAACAAAAAATTTATGCAATTATTCGATTTCCGTCGTTTGAAGAGAGAGAGAGAGAGCTTGAGACCTTTGCTCTCAAGAATTTCATCATATCAAACCAAACGATTTACCAAACTTCCTTCAGGAGACCATCTTGGATAGTGAGATATTATTGGTCAGGCTCATTTCCACATTTCAATAAGAAGCTGCTATCGGAAAAACTTCTCATTCGCGCAGGGAAGTTATTTCGAATGGCGTTCCTTCCATGTGGTTTCTCAAGGGTCCACCACATTTTCTCGGATGAGCAGATGGATAGTAAGCCTGAAGAGAGACATAGGGATGCTTCTTCTTCAGTGGAGGTTAATATGTGCCTGCACTTAGCTCGCGTGCTTGGAGCCATAGTGCATTTCCCCACGTTTATTGAAGCCATCCAAGCTCATCAGCAAACTACAGGATGAGGCCAGGATGCTCCAACAGCTCAGCTAGGTGGTCAGCTGGACCAAGAAGGGACAACCGTTTCTATTATGGCTGGACAGTCTAACAGCATATGCTCCACCGTCTCATATACTTCCATGCTATCCCTGCACTGGCTGTCTGTCACTTATTTAATGAACAGTGTCCAGTCTAGTTATTAGCTCCACATGAGTTGTTAAACGTTTTTGGGAAAGTTCTAAAAAGTAGCGTGTGAGCTTTAGATTATCTGTGGGTGCAAACGCTTTAGTTTGTCTAAAGTCATCGCGATTCGGATTCCTCAGAAGAGTCGATTGGTGTTTCTTGAAGTTATTTTTGTCTTATTATTTTTGGGGATATATAAAAGGTTCAAGGCCTATTGGCACCCTGTTTTCTCCAAATTTTGCCAACTTATCCGTCTCGACATTTACTGGATCGTTTAAGACTTTTTGTCCACTGTAAAAATATATGGCTTCCTTGTTGGGTACACAACCTTTGTAGTTCTTGATGTCAGTTCACCAGACTTAGTCATACGCAAGGCGCATAACACTGATGTACTGTCTGTTTCAATGCGGATAATGCTGTTTACCGTGTACCTTAGATTCTGCACTGACTTAGTAATTGGCTTACGCAAGGCGCATAACACTGATGCACTCTATGTTTCAATGTGGAAAATGCTGTTTACCGTGTCCCTTAGATTCTGCACTGCATGAAGTACGCTCAGTAGTTCCGCTTGAAAAACGGTCGCGTTTTTGCCCATGCTAACAGAGTATTGTTAATTAAGGTCTGGTGAGAATACTCCACCACCGCTGCCTTTATTTATTGTTTGCTCCATCTGTGTAGACGTTTTTGTTATATTGGTTATTGCTATCATTTTGATTGTTATCTAAAATTGTTGCATAATGTTTGCTACATATCATTGTTTCATAATGCTGTCACAGCCATTCAAAACAGGGAACTGATTACTTGGCTATGCTTAAAATACGTCCGTGCCCTGTAACTCCTGTCTGTCTTGCCCAGAGGCCCAATGCGTCTAGCATTTTGACAGTTGACTGGGCCTGTAGAGATGATTATCTAGTATATTTATACGACTTTTCAATCGCGCATCAGGATCCAGAGGTCCTCGAGATGCAGATCGGTTTTGCAGAAAGTCTTCTTCATCGGTTGGTGTATAAGCCTTCAGAAATTTGACATTAAATTTTCTCAGGAGATAGAGTTTCTATGAGTTTTGTGGTATGCGCAGTGAAACGCGAAGAGTCTCCCCGACGAGAAGACAGATCGTTTGGTCGCGGATGGAGGCAGGTCTCTGGTCTTCTGTTGAATTTGCAAGCTGTTTTTGACCATTCAAACGATATACTTACCATGTCGGTCTGTTTAATACGATTGCGGATAGTCTTTTGAGACACAAGATTTTGCCAGATTGGCATCTGAAGTTATTACCGAGAAGATATTTTTCAAGTGGGCATTCCCCAGATTAAATTGTTCTCAACATGGTTATCGAAGGTAGTGCTAGCATAGGTTATATGGATGCGAGAGATCTTTATGTTTAGCTCATTGACTCGTTTAGCAGGGTTGGAAGTAATATCGTCGCATGTGATTTTCCCCTACTCCCTTGATACTCAGGGTACTACGGCTCCTCAATTGGTCAGCCGGATTCTAGTTGTGCACTTGAAATGCCGGGCCGTGGACCCGTGATAGACTTGGTAGTCAACGCGCCATCGCTGGAAATCATGGGGAGCGTAATCTATTGTATTAGGATTAAATCCTGATGATGTAAAACTCATACAGTCGGCTTAGTGAGTTTCTTCTTGACGTATTACGAGTCGGCTTGGAAACAGTGCGTCTCGTGGTGTTGACAAAATGGTATAAAACCCAGCAGTCCTCGATCCCAGAATATTGCCTAAATACCTGGGTTAGTAACGGGTTTCTACCTGTGGGAAAAGAGACTGATTCGTTCAATGATTTAGGGCACAGACGGTGCTCCTTCCCGCTGATGATAGCCATACTCAGGGCAATCTACATAAAGACGTGTGCTTCATTAGTTCCTTAGACTCCAATTTGGAACGTGCGGTATTTTCTGCAGTTGTTATGATGATGTTTACCTGAAAGGTATGGTTTAAATTCAAGTTTCTCGTCATGAAGTCTTGACCTTTTTTATTAGCTTCAAGTCGTCATGTGCACGACCTTTCGAGTTCTCAGCATTGTGACAGGACATACTCTACTATTATACAGTTTGGCATAGGGTTAGGTCCAGGACTGATAGTCTCAATGTCAAGTACATTTTAGGGGTCCAAAATTTTAGTCTAGTCACATGGGTTTAACCGCCGATGGGAAACATAACTTATTTATAACAAGAGGTGAACTTAAAGACAGTTATCGCTGGCTGGCTCAAAGTGCCAATCAAAGATTCAGGAATTAACTTTAATACAGATTCTAAGAGCAGCCGCAGCGTCTAAAAGTTTTCAGAATAACACCCCGTTAGATGAGATTCTGAAACGAGCAAAATTGGCGTGGTTCAAATTACTTTTTAAGCATTTATTGTAATAAAAGATCGTCCATAAAGCTTAGTTACGAAAATGTTAGGTGGTTTCTTTTAACCTCTTATGATTGCTAGCATGACTGGGGATTTCTAATATTAATTAAGTTTGCTGTTAATGTTTTGTTTCATTAAAATGTGTATTTTGGTGTTATGTTTACGTGTTGTGAGCTGATTTAACGGTGTTTTAAAAAAAAAAAAAAAAATTTCCATATGATTTTCCTAAAAACTTATTAAAGGAATGATTATATCGTATAGTGCTCAGCTCGGATATCACTGTAGCTGTTTATAATTACAGAATAAATTGTTGCAGTTATTTAGCAAGACTTGTTGAAATTACCCATTAAAGGGTTTTGGTCACAGTATGCTTTACAGCGCCGGCAGATAGTAGACACGTCTCCGAAAGGTCAAGCCGAAGGCACAGAACTAAAATATAACAGTTTTCCACCCCGAAGGGAAGAAAACAATTATTTTAGGTCTTGCCGAGGCTTGACCTGAGCAAGTCCTTGCCGGCTTTCGGAGCTAGATACTGAAGGTCCGCCGCGGCTACACGCCGCGCGCGGGCAGCCGCCGCAGCCGCGCGGGGGGGGCTCCTCCCCGCGCGCCCCGCATCGCACACACACAGACACATTACAGGTAAGGTAGCCAGCACGTCAGGACGTTAAGGTAGGTAGGGTAATCTCCGAAAGGTCAAGCCTCGGCAAGACCTAAAATAATTGTTTTCTTCCCTTCGGGGTGGAAAACTGTTATATTAAAATCGTATATCATCTTTATTGAGCCTATCTCGAGATTTCCTACAAAAACATTATTCTCAATCTGCAAGATCGCATTAACATAACCGCGTTGTTAAACGTAGTCGAGATAATTTGTGGGCCAAGTTCGGCCTGTAATACCTCGCAAATTGCGGGATAAGACTGTGTGAGACAACTGTTAGTTTTAATTAAACTGCTGGTTGCGCTCGCGAGGACTCCTCGGAATGAGAAAATTATTATAATCTTATAAGCCTGTCGGTGTCCTGAGAACAGGGGCTGAAATTAATAACGTTAAGGCGTGTATCTGCCGAGGGCGCGTCCTTATTCCGACTCTTCATTTTCTTCAGGTCTGACGTATTGGCCGGGGCGACAGCCGCTCCTAAGAACGCCCTTTCGACTTTGACAAACTTATTAAGAGTTACAAAAATAAAGCCGTCTTTGAAAACAAAAAAAAACCTTTAGATTTAGTTGAACAAGATCCAATATTACTTTTTTAAGTGCGAACTTTACTGTGTCATAATAAAAGCGAATAAGCAGTTTAATACCCGGGCTTAATTTCATTAAATGTTAAATCCTCCCCATCAAGTTTTTTATAATGAGTTTCTTACGATAAGAACTTTCTAAGAAACTGAATTAAGGTCCCGGCAACTAGAGACACAATAATCGCTGGATCAATTAAGTTGAAAAGTATAAAGTTCTAAGCTGCTGCTAGAACAAGATAATCCACGGTATCAATTTGAGATTTGTACTGGCGCTCAGGGAAAAGTATTTCATTAGACTTACGGAAGCAATTGCCGGATGGTGGCGGTACACCTGCCCGCGCTGCCGCCGCCGCCGCCACCCCGCCGTTCGCACCGCGCATCGCCCGCCGCGTCTCTCCTCAGCGATCACACTTAAATCGCTAAGACTACCTACCACTATGTCGACTTGTTTCCATATTATATGGATAACTAGTAGGCGCCCCGCACCTTCGCCAGCGCATTATACCTTGTAACATAAAATTCCCAATTTTCCCGTGGGAATTCCGGAAAAAAAAGTAGCCTATGTCCTTTTTCAGGCTCTAGACTATCCGTATACCAAATTTCATTTATCAGTTCAGTAGTTTTGTAATGAAAGCGAGACAGACAGACAGAGTTACTTTCACATTATAATGTTAATGTATGGATTTCCAAAACATAATACACAAACGAAGGTATAAAATAATTAAGGTAGGAATACCAAACCAATGGGTATATTTTTGTATAACTCCCCTAATAGTGTAAATGTTCGGTAGTTTGTGAGTTTTAACTTCGAACCAGCAATAATACTTACAGAAACGCATTACAAATTAGGGAAACTTCTAGTTCGCCAGAATTTTTGTTTGCGTGTACAGCGCACATTAAAATACACAGGCGAATATTGTATTGCAATGTCTCCTAGCAACGGCCGGAGTAGTTGATGAAGTCGACTAGCCATTGAGGCCGACAGGCCCTGGCAGGTACCTTAAGTACCGACCTTGTAGACAAACTGGTAAAAGAGCGCTATAAATGTCTATGTTTTATATCATCGACGGCAAAGTAAGAGGTACTTTTTGAACTATCAATAATATTATCACATGTATGATGATGATATCCTCTTATCCAGGGACATAGGGCTCTCATCAAAACTCGCCACATGCTCCTTTAGGTTTGGGCATTCCCCTATCTCACCGTGCTCCAATGTAGGAGCCTCATGAGTCTTGTTCCACCGTGCGGCAACAGGTCAATTTAAGGCGACTGACTCTGCGAGGTCCTTAAGAGCACCATTTTAGGGCTATCTTGGGCGGATGATCGTCTGGCCTCCTCATGCAGGTGTGACCAATCCAACGCCATTTCATTATTCCATTGTAATAGTTTGTTATATCTAAGAGGACTATAGTTTATGATCAGTTGAATGCAAACCTTGTTTTTTCCAAATAACTACTCCGTTAAAATAAAATCATTAAATTTTATGTTATTGGATTGAGGATTCTCTTTCAAAGGATATTCATCATTCTACAAGGTAGCGTAAGTGACTCGGGCCGCTTGTCGAACTTTGGTAATTAAACTTCAAAACAAGGTTCGTCGCTATAATGTACTGAAATGAAATTTCGTTTAGAGGATGTAACCATACGATCTTAGTTGCACACAATAATTGAACATAAACATATGTTCATAAATAATGTAGCTCAAGAGCGACATACAGAAAATAAGAATATTTTTATAAAAAAACAAGCCAGAACTGTAACAAAATATTGTTTTAAGTACGTAGAATATATTATACCACATAATACTACAAAGCAGAGTTTGATGCCGAGGCGGCAGAAATCACACATACAGTAAAGCTATTTCTATGATTGTTCCAGCCGACAAGGCTTTCAGTAAACCATTTCAGGTTAGGATATAAAGGGCTTTGTTGGCTACCAGTAAAAAACAGCAACGCAGCCAAACCTTTGTCATAAACCAGCGAGTGTGAACTGATAATGTCCCCACGACGGAGGTTTGCCAACGTTTTGTCATTCGTTTGCTGCAGCGAAACGAAAATAGGGAAATCCATTCAGTATATTTTCCGGGTCCAAATGAACCTATCTTCTTATCAGTACACTCGTGCACAAATGCTCGTTTTGAATACAGAGTTGCACACACTTTATATTTCGTTCCATTATGTACTTTACTACTTTCAATGTAATAAATACCTACATTGTTTAAGTTCATTAGTTTTTAGAATATAGCTGCTTTTGCAAAAAAAACTTTTATTGTGTTTTTATTTTTAGGACAAGCAAAATATTAACAATTGTGCATATATTTATACTTGTTTTACATAATTCTATAGTTTGGTAAGTGAAGTCAAGTTCGTTGTTTTTTCGATAAACAGTGTAGTTTATAATTTATTTATTGTGTTTAGGGCAATATCGGCTTTGGATATAAGTATACTAGTCAGTATTTAACTTTAGCTCAACATATTTTAAGAAGTTTCACCGTCATCATCTCCATGTAGAGTTTGCGTTATCTGCGCGGTCGCCATTCGAGACTTTAAAAAAAATTGAGAATTTTGTTTTTAAGCCAACCTAAATCGGGTCACTCAATGTCGTTCGTTCGATTTGGAAATCGGATAGCGAGGCGTATGTCCAGTAGTGGATGTCTCTCGGCTGAAATGATAATGAACTTTTACCTACATGTCTTAATCAAATAGATATTTTGTTGGTTTAAATAAAATAAACTATTTCAAAATAAAGTTCTACTACATTATACGGTTTAAAATCCGCTTGGTTACTACATAGTACTCCTGTTTAAATCATGCGAAACAATTAGAACACACAAATTGCGGTAACATAAATTCGTTTTAACTCAGATCTACAATGTTCGTAAAGCTTCTAATTAGAACATAAATCTGTCTCACCTGTATAAATCTTTTCTTTTGAGATAATAGGGTGAAAATTTTCCTTTTAACGTATTATAAGTATAAAGTATGATATGGTAGGTTTTAATGTCTTTTGCAATATTATATAATAATACTTGTCAACCCAGTGAAATTCGTACCACCTTACCCATTACTATGTTGTGCATGTATTATATAAATAAACCTTCCCCTTGAATCACACTATCCTTTAAAAAAATCATATCAAAATCCGTTACATAGTTTTAAAAATATAAGAATACATAGGGACAGACGCGGGAAGCGACTTTGTTTTATACTATGTATTATTATACTTATAAACCCTCCTCTTGAATCACTCTATCTATTAAAAAAATCTGCTTAATCCGTTGCGTAGTTTTAAAGAAGCATACAAAGGGAGTTAGGGACAGACGCGGGAAGCGACTTTGTTTTTATTCTATGTATTGATTATTATTACATGCACGGAGGTTACTAAGTCTTAATTTCTTATTTACTTATTGCGATAACGGTATCATTTAGTTTTTATATTTTAAAAAAAGTACAATATTCATTAACATCTGCACCAGACTATTTTCAGCCACCACGTAATAACACTAATAATCCTTTCATAGGTATTTTAAATTCAGTCGGCACACAGCCTCCCGTGTTATTGCTCCAGGCCGCTTTTATGAAGGCTCCCACTTTAAAACATAAGGCTATTCTTTCTGAAATATTGTCAGCTCTACTAATATATTACCCTCTATATCTCCCCAAGGGAACATTGAAATATTATTTAGGATCATCTTGAATTCTCGATGCATTTGTGATTCAATGTGGCGACACCTTATTTTTAACGTCTTGGCAGATTTGCATGGCTATGCTATTTATCATTTTAAAAATATTTTTTTGGTAGAATAATATTTTTTTCTTCTGAGCTGGTTCAAGATTTTAATATTTTTTGCTTTTATGTAGTGCATATGTCGAAGTAAGATTTGATAATTAGGTTTTTTGCAAAAAAACTATGGATTTTGCGAAAACCCGGATAATTTGATGTAAGCATTAAAAATTTTTCAATAATCCTGACATAAAGCAGTTTTTTTTTGCAAAAAACCTAGAATAATTGAAAAATCTTAAACCTGCCTTAACTCTGATTGGCTAGATAATTGCTTGCTGGTAAACTCTTATTCTGATTGGTTCTCTGTAGCGTCAAACGAACCAATCAGAATAAGAGTTTACCAGCAAGCAATAATCTAGCCAATCAGAGTTAATGAAGGTTTCAAAGTTTTCAAGTATACAATTATGCTTTATGTCAGGATGATTGAAAAAAAAGTAATGCTTATATCAAATTATATAAGTAAAAACTATCACAGAGCTTAATATGAGTGAAACTTGAGCAACATTGTAATTTCCGCGCATTGTGAGCAAGAGATCGTATAAATTCTTAATGCCGAGGAATAATCCCGTATGCACTTTACAAGATGGATAAGACGAGCGTTTTTCTACAAAAAAAAAAGAAGGTCGCGTAAAGAGCGGTTTTCAGTGCACAATACTACTACAGTATTAATGCTGAGGAAACGTCTTCATGGAAGCGGCGGCGACTGGCGGCGGCTGGCGGCTTAGCGGTTCTACTACTTCTAACAGATGATTCTTTAGTTGCCCCTCCTTACGAGTTATCAGACGAAAAAGATTTATTAAGGCGACAGTGAAATGAAAATGCTTTACCACTTCCACGTAAATGCTTTGTTCTATCACCATAATGTAATTCAAATGTTTTTTACGCCTAAAAAAATTATTTTTTATTTTACTTTGTGTACAATAAAGTGTTTTTTACTTCTACTTTACTTTTACATAATGTAAATTGAGTTTTTTTTTGCATTAATTGGAAAAAATATAAAGTGATAAACTTTTTCATAGCAGTGATATAAAGTAGACGTAGTTCAATAATAATAAAAAAAAATCAATCAGTTATACTTTTTTTAACAAGATAGGTATAATCAATTAAAACAATAAATTCCAGTGCAATAAAACAAACGGTAAAGTTTTGCATTATGCTAAAAGCACCAGTGCACGCCGCTGTTAAGCCATGGTTAATTTTTAAACAGGCTCGACAGTGGGAAGTCTTGTTTTATATTTATTTTGTTTGTTCCTCTTAGCAATAAAAGTCTTGGGCAGGTGAGCACTTTCCCACGAAGCAATTAAGGACCACCTACTGGCAGAGTGAAGGGTTGCTCTTGAACCTCCGAGTAAGAGATACAATAAAAAAACACTGACCTCGCTAAGAGGTACGCAACTTGTTTGCGAGTATATTCCCATATAACGTTTTGTTATTACTTACAAAAGGCACCCACAACGCAAAAAGCTTTGTATGACGTCACGAGAAAAAAAGAGCTTCAGCGCAGACAAAATCCTACGTTTACTTTACTTCTAGAATAAAATATATGTGGATGACTATATTATGTTTGGTTAGGTACGCATTTTTATGACTCAGTGAGAGATTTCTGGATACATATAAAATTAACACCGCGTATCGTGAATTTCTCACAACACTCCAGCCCGCAAGAAGTTAGCGCATGCAGTTGTGTAACTGAGCCATAACTTTGCACTCAACATTTACTTTGGACCGTTGCAAGCGGGCCGCTCGCTGGCGGGCGGTACCTTCTCGTATCGTGCATTGCATACAGATCCCTGAAATAATCCCGCAAATTGCTCACTCCTATAAACTGCCGAACTTGCTGAATAATGTGTGATCTTCAGGCAACTCCGTTATTTGGACTTATTTGACATGTTCAGTAATATTTTGATCGAGCATAATAAGCTCTTTGCTAATGATATTTGTGCTTACCTACTTGCATGCAGACTGACCTATGATGGGAACGGAAACATAACCAAGTATTTCACAATTTTTTTTATTAAAATTCTAATCAATACATAGTATAAAACAAAGTCGCTTCCCGCGTCCGTCCCTATGTATGCTTAAATCTTTAAAACTATGTAACGGATTTCTATGCGGTTTTTTAAAAGGAAGTGATTCAAGAGGAAGGTTTATAATTATGTATAATTCATGCACAACATAGTTACAGGTAAGGCGGTACGAAGTTCGCCGGGTCGACGTTATGTTATTAAATAAAACCGAATTTATATTCTTGAATATGGCGTTAAACAGCATGCTTAAACTTAAATAAACTGAAAGTTATTTAATTTGGTATCTCCTCATGTATTAATGTTATATTTCGTGGTTTCATTTTCGATATAAATCATTTCACTAGGTAGTCCTTTCACCTACAAGGCAACATTCGCACGTTCTTACAAATAACTATTAGTCTATCGATTTAATCGATATCGATTACTCGATTAATTTAAAATTTACCCATGCTCCCATCCCTACCACTCTACGCGCCCATCACTAGCAGCGTCCGCCAAGCCTGTCATTCTTTTTCCGTGCGAGGCAACGAAAGCACGCGTTCGGATCTTGTTCGCAAAAAACTAATTTTTCAAGATACCGAAAAGATCCTACGAATATTTAACAAAAAATTAAGTGAGTTACTTAAACTTTGATGGATTTCATTATCCTCATACTATAAATCGAGAGACAATGTCTTATGTTACGGTAAGTTCATCTGCTTACCTACCTTCAAAAAAAAAAAAAAAAATTTAGATAGAAATTTCGAATTGAAATTCTGCATAAACTTACATTTAAAAAGTGTAAAAGAAATATTTTTGCAAAGCCATAGATTCGAACAAGAACCAGGCTGCCATACTGCCATAGATTCCAATAGGAACGCGGCAAAATTAAAACTGTACATCAGTTTTTATCATTAAAATAATTTATTTGCAAAGCCATAGATTCAAATATGAACCAGGCTACCATACTGCCATAGATTCCAATAGGAACGCGGCAAAATGCAAAAATAATCATATTTTTTTATGTAAGTATAAAAATATAAAAAGCATAATTTTCTTTTTTCTTCTTATTCCAGTAGGCGAAACGCCTTTACAATTTAAGGAATGTGCCCAGAGCAAATATCATTCGAATATGAGGATATATTTCTAGCCGAAACTATTCCCTACAACCCATGATCAGGTCTAAATGAGACTGAATCACCAAAAATCATGATGGCGACATACCAAGTGCCAATTGCCACCATGCCCCAACAGTGATCAGTTTCAATACCAGGTCCAGGTTCAATACCAAACAGGTCCAAGCACCAGCAATAACTTCCTTATTGGAACTAGTAGCGGTTACACCAACCAATTGAACTCGGACCCTGAGGCAAAGTTTAAATTTCCGGAACTGGACCCATAAATTTTATTAACCCTGGGCAAAGCCCTGGATGATGAACTAAAGTTGTGTGATTGAATCTACGATAATCTCTCTCAAATGGCTAGAGAAGTCAAGGAAAAAATCCTTCAGCAATATACTATACCTAGCAACTACATATTGGTTCAAGCTTCAAAGCTAAATACTAAAATATTCTCATCTAAACTTGGACTGACTTCACATCACATCGGGGAGTAGGGCCATGGCCATTCTCCTAACTCAAGATATAAAATAGAGGCAATCAAGATTCTAAGCGAGGGCTCCCGTAGTTCATGCGACCTTTATAGCTCGGAGACACAAGCTCGCATTTAAAAGACCGCACCAGGTCTACCAAGACGATTTTGAATATCTTTCAGTACAGAAAACGAGATAAAGCACTGTTCGGTGCCAAATTTTAGAGAAAATGAAATTAAGCTTCAAAATTGAATTGCCTTCAAATCAGGAAGACAGTAGTCTTTCCAGAAATACTGTTGCTTACACAACACAGCCGCCTCTACGAGCTCCACGGGCACAGCTTGGCCGCAGTTTCAGGAAAACTCAGGCCCTCCTCGCTTTGCGAAAAACAAGGGGGGGGGGGGGGCGTGCCAGGGCCAGAGTACGAAGATACCACTCGTCAAGTTCCAAATTACAACGACCCAATACCGACGCAGTCGCACGTTTAGAGAACGACCCATCAGGCCACGTGCTCAACCACCATTCTGGCAGAATTCAGTACAATATTTTTAAAATGTGTTGGTTGTATTGTATATCACAAACAATAAAGGTATCCTTAATTGGATTTGTAACAGAATAATTAAATCTTTTTCTAATTTTCCACTTGAGCAATATTAAGTTCCTGTTGTAACATGGTTAGCACAGTAACAACAAGAAATGTCAATCGCAACTAATAATTTGCTAGAAATCGTATCTAAAACCTTTTTGACACCAATTCAAATGGAGGTAAGAGATTTCATTTTAACCTAAAACTGTAATAAATTTGTAAGTAACTAAACTTCATTTCGAAATGGCAGAACAGCATGCAAGCTATTATTACATGGCATCTATTGACCTAAAATGTCTCGTAACTTTTTATTTCTGTCGCTTAAAACTATCGTAAGTACTTACCCACGTTTCCTGTTTAAGGATGTGAACACACAGAATCTTGTTATCCACCTATGATTTCAACCCAATGCCTTATCTTATTGGCTCACGATAGCGCCTAAAACTTTTACTAAGATTAAAGAAGGGGTCGTAGGTCACTTGCGTTCATTTGGTCAAAAATTGGTAAATTTTTGTATGTGACGATATCCTTTACATAGACCGTAGTTACATGGAATATTTAAATAAAGTTAGGTTTACACTCTAATCACTCGAGTGCTTGGGCTTTATTAAAAACTATGAAAATAGTAGCTTATAGCCACAAAATAATTACAAATCTTCAGGATTTAAGTAAGTAGATGACTTAAATATGACATTATCACTTACAAGCCATAAACGTAATAAAATAATAGAATTGGTTCTGAAGTGTTCTCAACTACCACCTGTTACAATCAAATAATTTTTACAAATGATTGGCATCCTAATGTCCGCTAGCGCAGCATTTTACAAAAGGCTGGTTGAAACCAAAAATACTTGAAAGGCAAAGGTACAGGTACCTTCTACCTACCTTCTATTCAGAGAATACTATGATAATTATTTTTTTTACAGGACCTGAATTGATGAGATAATAATATTAAAAGCTTTTAAAATTTCATTTAAACACAAAAATATGATTCATAAGTTAACACGGACTCGAGTCGTAAAGTCGTAACTCAAACTTACTATAGTAATTATATGTCGTATTATTAGCAATATACTAAGCCTTAGATGCCCCGAAACTTAAACAATTTGTTAATTTTTATTATGGGTAGATAACATATTAGCATTAGCTATCAGCTACATTACGACACGAAGTTGCATACAATTTCCTAATTTCAATTAACTTACCAGATATATTTGGCCTTGGTTCGAGAAGCGAAAAATCTAGCTATTAGCATCCTATATTACACGAAATATGATTTAGAGGCAGATCGAAGATTTAATTTAAAGATGCTTTTCAAACATTCTAGCGCAAAACTTAAGAAATACTTTTCTTTGAAACAAGACCCAGATGCTACAAAGGGGCAGATGCATATTTTTTCTATGCCGATCCTTCATTTTTCGTTTTTCTTAACGGCCTACAAAAAATTACTGAGGACGAAACGACCAGTATTCTAGTATTCCCTTCTAGTACTTCTAGACCTGCCTGTTATCCTCCATTGATTGATATAGTTATTTCGTAATAATCACTTGAGGGCGTGACGAAAACCTATGTTGTCTACTAACAGGGACCGTCACCCTCTCCTACTCACGCTTACCCTGAGTGCCGCAGTATGCTCGAGCAGGCAATGCCAGGTCTCATTATCCCCTCAACAGCATCTCATCAGCATCTTATACTAGCCTCACTTTCTAATATTACTATTCAACAATATCAATATAATGTTATTCAATACTATGATTAAATTAGATTCTTTCGAATGTTCTGTTTTTAGTGTAATTACTTTTCCCTCCGACGTCTTCAAAAAAGACGCATCACAGGATTCACAGGGCATCATCATAAGAGCCACCGCTTTATCTCTGCTTTTAGGCAGAAATATTTCTTCGGATGATTGCATCAGCGCCTTCCTTAAAGATGTTATAAACTAATACCCAATCCACCAAAGTACACAGGTACTTGGTAAGTATCCACAATTGGTTCTTAAAAATCTCTAAAAATGTATACCAAACAAGAATGAACTTATCCTAGACAAAAGTAGCTTTATACTAACATTATCTACAGCCTACAGCATGGTTGAAAGTCTTTCTCTAAATAACAGATTATTATAAATAAAAATAGCAATGGCATTAGAATCATAAAGTAAATGAAAATTTTATCAAAACTATAGGCGCTAAATGCAATCAAAAGCTATCAACCATTGTTAGTTTTACTTTATCTTACGGTGAATCCGTCTATATATAAGACGGTTATATAACCTTAACTAAATAAATCAGACCTAAATAAGCCAATCACCTCTTAATAACTGTGAAGCGTAACGTCCTCACAGGAACACAACAGCATAGTCAATAAGCATGTGGATCAGGCAGATCCTTGCGGTGTACGGCACACACAGCAGCACGCGACACGCCGCCGCCACATCGGCTGCTCATGCTACCGGCGTCAATCTTGATCAGATCAAAAGACGGCCGCCTGGACCTCTACCTCTAACAAGTTTGCTAAACTTATCAATGTCCTATGATGATTGATTATCAATTTTTTATCAAATCTCTGACCAAATTAGTTCATTAAAAAATATACAATAAGTATATAAGTATGTTATAAATAATGTAGCTGAGTACCTACCTACCAAGTACTTACCTAAGTAACTACGCAATGTTAAACTTTGAAGTACTCTATAAACTAACTATAATGATTACTTTTATATGTTAAAATATAGTGTTTTTAACTAATAAGATGAGTAATATTATTTAATAATTGTAGGTACCTATACTAAGAGTTCAAATAAAACTAGCCATAATTACATCTTTTTAATTAATATTGTTTCATTATCATGAAAAAATATAGACAAAACAATGTCTCTAAACATCTACCTAGTGAAATGATTTATATCGAAAATGAAACCACGAAATATAATATATGATCAAACGAACTTCTCAAGTGAAGTTCGATCAATATTATATGAGTGGTTTCATTTGAAGATATAAATCACCCTCCCTACCCAAATCCCGAGTTTTGTCAAAAAAGTCAATAAACGACGTAATTTATCCCAGAAATCTATCTCTAAAAAGAATGACAGGCTTGGCGGACGCTGCTAGTGATGGGCGCGTAGAGTGGTAGGGATGGGAGCATGGGTAAATTTCAAATTAATCGAGTAATCGATATCGATTAAATCGATAGACTAATAGTTATTTGTAAGAACGTGCGAATGTTGCCTTGTAGGTGAAAGGACTACCTAGTGAAATGATTTATATCTTCAAATGAAACCACTCATATAATATTGATCGAACTTCACTTGAGAAGTTCGTTTGATCATATATTATTTTTAATTTGACCTTTAGATAGCAGCAGGGGCAGTATTATATTAAGACGTGTATCTCGTGTCCGATCTCGTGTCCCAGCCCGACGCCTAGCGGGGACGCTGCTAACCAAATTTGCGTTTCCACACGCTCCATTTCACGTTAATCAGATTCATAGACATGAAAGTCACAAGGCGGCTACAAGGCCAACCTACGTAGCGGTAACTTTGTTAGGTAAGCGATCGCGTCTTCCACTTAATGCTGCTTTAATTTATTCAGAAGGTGGAAATGGATCCGCTCCACTCTTAATAAGATACATTAAGAAAATTAACGCTTCACTCAATCTTGTCTTTATGAATAAATTGTGAAAATGATTTCGTTCGTCTACCCAGATAGCTTCATTAAATTGTGCTCGTGCTAGAGGCAAGACGCTTTAGTTTTGCTAGGTATATAATGTTTTTATTTATTCTACGCGCACTATAAAATATCGTTTGGCAAAGTTATTTAAACTTCATAATTTCAGTGATGCACTGTGTTTGTTTACTTTAATAAAGTGCTTCCATGTTATATAAGTTAATTCGGTTCACCTTTTCTGAGATATAAGTTGTGGTAAAATTACAAACGTTGTTAATGAGCTAAGTTCGGGAACACAGAACTGCAGAACTTCAATGTAATTACTCAACACACCTTTCCTTTCAGCCCGCAACAGTGAAGTCATTAAAATCCAGTGCAATTTGTCGAGGCTAGTAAGTGTAACGAAACAACTGAGTCCCAGTCGGCTATTGTTTAAACTAAGTGCCTATAATTCGCAGGAGTTTACCCTCTGGCACTCCAGGGAGAGCCGCTCCAACGCTCTTAAATATTTCTGAAACACACATATCTACTTAACTCTACCTTTCTTCTTGGAAACTTTAATTTTCGCTAACTCTATTGCGATATTGTTTTTGGAAATATAAATTTTATATTTCATTGCTTTAGGCTGAATTGTGGAGCTACTAAGTTATACCTACCCAAAAAGTTTCTTTAGAACTACTTCAATAAGTTAGATTTTCTTGTCGCACACGATGCAGAGAATAATAAATCAATACATAGTATAAAATAAAGTCGCTTTCCGCGTCTGTCCCTATGTATGCCTTAATCTTTAAACCTACTAAACGCTTTTTGATGCGGATTTTTTAATAGATAGAGTGATTCAATAGGAAGGTTTATAAGTATAATACATGTACAATATAGTTATAGGTTAGGCGGTACAAAGTTCGCCGGGTCGACTAGTTTAAATTATATCAACTAAAATGATAAACTGAATACAAATGATGACTATTAAAAGCGCTTCTCTCTCATGATTAAAATCAGATAGCTATAAACTTGTGATTAGTTCCTGATTGTATTAAACTTGTATTTCGAGTGGTGGTAAACCGCTGAAACGATGAATTTATCTGAAATTTAGACTCGACCCTGTTAATAGAACTATTCAATTGAAAAAAAATCAGAAAATCCTTTTGGGCCACAAAATTTAAATAAATAAAAGCGCAATAAAATCTAGCATTGAGAAAAAGTAGCCTCGCTACCTCATAGTAACATAATTAATCACCAATTAAACTGAACAAAAGAAAACAAGTAGTGCTTTTTGTGTCGTGGTCGACTCTTTAGCGTTCGCGATAAGTTCATCTTCAACATAGGTTACCTATACAAAATAGTTAAAAGTTAAAGTTATCGTTATAGTTCATTTATATTTCCTTTTTTTTCGTAATCTCTTATTTCAACTACGCTATTCCAGCGATAAGCAGGTTGCTGTGACGGCATCCCGAGCCATGCAACTGTACAAATGACTGTACCTAGCTCAATATAAAGCTGCAGGACAGGGAAGGCTGCCGGGCGAGCGTTGCCTCGTTTTATTGGCGTCACTAATGAGTTGCTAATTCAATTTCACGGACGCAGGACCGTCCCCGTCGCCGCCGCGCGCCGCAGCTCTCCTCGCAACTCTAACCAACCGCCGTAGGCTACCAATTTAACTGTTCTGCGAATTAAGTGTCATAGCTGCGTGGGCTGCCTCCGCAGCACGACGGACCATTTGTCGAATCTAACTGTCACTTTTAATCGCTTTTGACACTTCAATGCTGGAAAATGTATGGAGATGATCGACAAAAGTGACAGATAGATACGACAAATTCGACAAATTGTCCGTCATGTTACCGCCGCAGCGTCAATATTCCGAAGGGTAAAAAGCTGATTGGTTTTGACGGAATGGGTTACGAGGCCTAACGCAATTGATACTCTGATTTGATATTGGTAAGGTAAGGTACCTAATTCATAAAATTTAAAGAAATTAGTTCTGAAAATAAGGTATTTCAATTGATCGCTTACAATTATAAGTTAATGCAGCATAATACCAGCATAAACTTATCTATACATAGGTATGTATAATGTCTGATCGTTTTCATTACGCTAATGTAGAATATAAAAGCTTTGCCTTTTCTTCAGGACTATTCGGACCAAAGAAACTTTCCTCGTACCAACTGAAGCGACCGTAACTTTCACTCCCCTAACGTTCGTTCCCCAAAAATTACGTTAGAGTCAAATAATATTACAAAAATCTTTTGTCATGAACTACATTAGGTTGATTTAAGTCGCCATTAAAATTGTTGGCATGATGCTAGTAATGGAAAAACAGATTCGTCAAGTCATTACACTTATGTTTTTATAGTACAGACAAAATTAGTTTGCAAACAAGTTCCTTTATATCTCTACCTGCCATAAAGTTCTTAGTTACGCATTTAATTTGATTTAAAATATCAATACATAGTATAAAATAAAGTCGCTTTCCGCATCTTTAAAACTGCACAACGATTTTTAATGCGGTTTTTATTAATAGATAGAGTGATTGTAGAGGAAGTTTTTTAAGTATAATACATGCACAAAATATGAATACGTTAGGCGGTACGAAGTTCGCAGAGTCGACTAGTTATCTTATGTAATTACTTAAGGAGTTTTTTTTATTTATTCAGGATTTTACGCACGAAACGAACCATAAAGTCACAGAAAGGAAGTCATACTAAAAATAAATAACTAAAAATAGTCATACTACTTGTTGTCTTTAAAATTTTAAAAGGGTAGCTCAATAAGTGACGTTCTCTACGTTCCTTTGTATCGGTTGCGGGGCTGGCAGTTTCATAAAGAACGCCCAGTCGATGAAGTCAATGGACCAAACTGTCAGTTCCTTTCAGCAACAAACTTGTGTGTAAGAAATAACACACTTTGAAGTTGGCGAATTCAATCGCAAGAGGGAAGTTAAACTCGCGCTCGATTGTTTTCTTTCTCTAAGCACTTTAGACAAGTTAGCCGAGATACGCCTGCAGTGTTTTGTTTTTCTTATACTTACTTAATAGGCATTCACTACTAAAATTAGGACTTATCTTCTTTTATCTTTGTAAGCGTGAATAGTATTTTTTTTCAATTTATTTAGAAAAAAAAGGAAGACGATTAAGTAGACTTGTCATATTACTTTATGTGCTTAAAAGATTAAATCATTCAGTGTAGATAAAACCTACGAAATAGAATTCTGTATAAAATTAAGATATTCCATGCCATACATTTACTTACGTTTACGGATACAATATAATGTGTAGGAAAAATGTTTTAGATCTATGGTTAATGCTGTAAGATATAAAAAAAAATACGATGATATACTTACTAATACTTAAGTATTATACGTAAATAGTTACATTACTTACAAATTTCTTAAATTAACTTTCAAATTCCGCACAGCGCGAGCACAACAAAGGAGGCTTCAATCAGCCCAATGAAATAGAAGTGAAACCCGAACAGATAAGCAAACAATCGCTAAGCCCCAACTTCGGGTGCCAAGAAATAATCTCTTATGTGGCATTAACATACATCATATTCTGAGCGAGGCAGCTGCCAAAACTGTCTGCAGGCTGGGCAGGGCTGCCCCAGTCCCCGCCAGCTACACTTCTGGCTACCGTCCTGCCGTCATCAAGGTCGATGATTATTTGCCTGTTTGAGGCAGAGTATATAATTTATTTCCCCTTGCTACAATTCTTCCCGACTTATTTCTTTTGATTTTTTACTTAATTATAGAAACTACTTACTTAATTTGCACAGATTATGAATACCTTTATTTTGGCAATGATTATATAGGAAAACTTACTGGTGACCTAACACCAAATACCCATTTCAGCCGCACGGTTGATAGTCGCAGCCATGTCGAGCCTTCAAACTGTAAGAAAGGTTTTTAATAATATATTTTTTAATTACAGGCGATCCGTTCTACGTTCTGTACTCTATTCTATGCAGTGTGCTATGGCGGGCGGTACTCACTAACTAAAACAATATTACCTAATAGAGTTATCCTCGGGAGCCTATAAAGTTTGACGCCAGACACAAACGCGAGTCACTCAGTCACGGCTAAACCTAAGTACCAGCTCTAGGATAAACAAGTTGCATTTGGGTAAACTTTGAGGTAGGAAAAATGGGATTTGTAGCAGTAAATGACAGTGCCAAAAATAAATAAAATTTTATACTAAGCGCTCCTACAGACGACGCCGCCACCGCGCCGCAACACTGTACACACATGCCGCCGCCGCGCCGCCGCCACCGCCGCACAATCAATGCAAATTTTATAGTTCATTGTACTATTGTTAGTAATAATTACATTGCAAATTTGCTATATACATAGTTATGAATATGGCACGTGACGGCAGCGCGGCGGCGGCGGCGGCGTCTGTAGGAGCGACTAGGTGTGCATAAAAAATCAATGCTTAAGTTGCTGATGTTATTGTTTCAAAATTTTCAAAAAAATATTTAATTTTGAAATGTCTCATTTGAAAACAAAATATGGAGTGGCATTTTGATTTAATTGCTTTTGTACCTACCTATGTTTTATTTATTTATTAAGTATAATAAGTCTACAATAATGCTTACAGCTAGAGCCAGAACGCATTTATTGCTATAACGGGACAAGACAATACAATTTAAATTATAATAAAACCTTGACAAATCGGACCGGCTATATCTTTAAACTGACGCAATGAAGGAATCACGCAATATCGCGCTTCGTTGAAGAGTTTTCATATTTTTACCGCTTCGGCCGTCTAGGAAACCAGAGTTTCGAAACTGGTTTCCTACAAGGATTTTTTAATACTTGTACGCAACTGGTTTCCTAAAAGGATTTTTTAATACTTGTACGGAACTTGTTTCCTAGGAGTGCTCATCATAACTTCTTTCGGCCGTTTAGGAAACTATAGTGTTACCGCATCTTTGGCTGACAACGATATAGGCCTTGGCCCGCCGCCGCTCCCAGCGCTATCATGCGGCAAACATGGACAACATAATTGATCAAGAGAGATATTATTACTAACAAAAAATATTATTACTAACAAATTAAATTAAACATAATGGTACCTATCAAACCTAATAAAGTATTTGTGATTAGAAATAAAACATTTGTTAGTAATAATACCTCTCTTGATCAATTATGTTGTCCATGTTTGCCGCATGATAGCGCTGGGAGCGGCGGCGGGCCAAGGCCTATATCGTTGTCAGCCAAAGATACGGTAACATTATAGTTTCCTAAACGGCCGAAAGAAGTTATGATGAGTACTCCCTAGGAAACCAGTTCCGTACAACTATAAAAAAATCCTTTTAGAAAACCAGTTACGTACAAGTATTAAAAAACCCTTGTAGGAAACCAGTTACGAAACTCTGATTTCCTAGATGGCCGAAGCGATTTTTTAAAAAAATTTTAATAATTTTCGGAACGAATTTTTAGAAAACATTTTTAGAGCAGCATGCAGACAGGTAATATTAAACTCTACATAATTTTTCATCACTTTTTACTCTTTTTAGTTAGCTATAGTACAATCTGTACCTACAACAAGAACAGAGGATATATATTATAAGTAATACTAACAATACTACAGGTATAAGTAATACTACAGGTAAGTAATTTTACATTACTTTTAATAAGATTAATTATTTCTAATTTACCAGAATCAAATCATAATATTTATTTGTTTTAATAGGTAGGTATTAACAGATGGATGTTATGCATTGTAAGAGTAGGTAATCGATATGATAAGCGTGTTTAAAAAAATAAAAGATTATTGTCTGCTAAATTGTATAGGGCAGCAAAATTGTATAGCCTACTGGCGGCAAATGTGTAAATCCACCACCGAGCTAGGCTTGGAACCGTATTGGCGATGAAATAATTTAACGCATGTGTTTATATCGAGATACCAATTCCGACACAACCACTGACCCATATATACAGTAAGGTATGCCTTTGGGAACCTGGGGAGGGAGCCATCGACGGATTAACGTGCAAATCTCTATTTAGTGGCGCGATCCCGCTTCCGGCCAGCCAACCCAATTAGTGCTTACTGCCGATTACCGAACCGAATATCGACTTGTCGATGGATCTATTAACAAACCAGTGTAATAAATTAAGTAGGTATCAATAAATATTGATACCGTTAACCATAGACTATTCAGTAACTCTATTATAATATTATGCAGTGAATTGTTAAATAATATACAGATTTTAAAGAACTGTAATTAATAATTATTGTTAGCATAGATAAAATAATGTGCTACTTAACTAAATTATCACTCATTAGATTACATATAAAAAATAGTTAGGTAAGTCTTGCTGCAAGCCCTATACTCTTTCTTAACACGATCCAGTGTCTAAGAAAGATAAATGAGAGGAAAAGAAACCACGCCGAAACTTGGGTAAACTTTTGCCCATCACAAAGTGTGGTAATTACTGCCAGCGCTAAGCGAGAGGATTATTGGATACTCCTCCGTATTTGAACAAACATTATTTTGCTTTTTTGTTAGTTTGACTCTCTTTTTTCCCAGATACTTTAAAAAGTTTTGGTATGATCAAGATTTTAAACTTTGACTTTGCTTGTAGGCATAGTATGCTTAATTTCATATTAAGAACCTACTAAATATTAATTAAATAGAGGGCTTAGGTAACAAATTTATTATGTAGGTACCGAAGTACTATCTAATAATACCTATTTATTTTATTAGATTTTTTGATGACTCGCTCAGGTGCGAAAGCTACAAACACTCCAGCAAAAGCAATGTCGCACAGACACCGAAACGTTCCCGTTAATTAATTGGCTCCCGGATTAAAATATTTTCGTAAATTAAAATGCAGGGGAATCCCCACCATAATAAGTGTGCTCAGGCTAATAACTTCATTCCAGCTTGCAATTACGTTGCAGGTCGTTTTTTGTCGAGCAGCCCGCGCGGAATTCGAAAGCATTTCAACAACTGCAAACATTCGTCATTAGTTAACATTATTCATTCGAATACCAACTTTTTCCACGTCTGCCTTATAATGAAATGCCATGGAACTGTATCCTACTGCATAGATAGATACCCATTTGATTGTCGTACGGATTTCAAATGCACGCTTGCTTGGGGGGGAGATTTTGTTTTGTTTTCAGTTAATATGTTTGAACCACAGAACAAGGAAGATGCTCTCTCTGTTTGAACTGCAAAACGTTTTGAACTTCGAAATGTAAATACCTACGTAACTCAAATTTTCCATTAAATTTTCTTAATTAAATTTAATTAGTTTTAATCTATCTCGGCATAACCCTACCACAAAAAAGGTTAACCTAGCCTTTGTTAGGTAATGTTTCGTGGTTGTGCATAAATATTTTATTTAACGAAGCATACAAGTACCTATGTAAGGAAAGTACTCATAGCATCTAGTTATAAAGAGAAGATATAGACCAGTGAATGGCAATCCAGTAGGTAAGGGCCTTTTTAACCCCCGAACGAAAAATTCAGAGAGGGGTGTTATAATTTTAACGTGTGTATCTGTCTGTCTGTCTGTGTATCTGTCTTTGGTATCGTAGAGACCAAACGGCTGAACCGATTTTCGTTTAGTTTTTTTTTGTATTATAGATAATTTCAGGCCGAGTGTTCTTGGCCGAGTGTTCTTAGCCATGTCTGATGAAGATCTGATCAGCGGTTTGAAGATCATTAGCTCATTTCTAGGTGATGAGGTGATCTAACTAGCTTCCATATGTCCGATCGATTTGAAATTTGGTACCGTGTTACTTCAATGATATTGAAAGTAAATGGTAAGGTCTTTTTAAGATGATGAGTTCTAGTTCTAGTTAAGTTGTAGAGGGGTCTGACTGGGTCGGGGGTTTTTAATTTTTTTAATTTGAGTTATTCCTGTCATGTCATCTGACCATCTGAAAAAGAAATATACTCATTCTCGAGTTCGCATTATACGATTACTTGTCTGAATAAAAGTATAATAAATATTAGTCTCGCGCCCTCACGTCGCAAATAGAAATGTCATTATAACGAAACAAGCGTAGAGGCCGCAGTGAACCACTTCACGATGCCTACGTGATTACATGGTAAATATTCCAATTTATTGTGCAATCTTCTCCTTGTCATGCCGAGACGATGCACGCGGCTCGTGTGAATAATTTAGTCAGGTAGCAGGGCTTGTGTCATATATCCAAATGTCGTTTCTGATATGACCGTAAGTATACTTATATATAGTATAAGCGGAAGCGTAGTTAAAAATGAATGGGCTGTCAGCCTGGCGAGCGACCCTCGTTCTACTCCGGCCGTCCGCCCTCCGTACCGCCTAGAAAAAACTAGCGAGACTTCACGGCACGCTAAAGACTGTTTGTGTTCTATCTGTGTCACTTCACGCACATAACGTTATTGTCCTCACTCTAAATATTGCCACTTCTCAATACCTAGGCTAGAATACTACATCCCCATCTGTTCCTGTGGCTGACGTAAAAGGCGACTAAGGCAATTTCCGAAGATCGAGCAGCAGCGGCCTTCGTTGAAGAACTTAAACGACAATACTGCGATTGCCAACCCGCTTGCCAAGCGTGGTGTTTGTCCTTGTGACAATCTGTCTGTGGAGGAGACTTATGTCCAGCAGTGGACGTCTACTAGTTGTTATGATGATGTTGTGGTAGGGAGGTGCCTAATTACGTCGTTAAGAAAGAAAATAGCGGCCTATTTAGCGAAAGGAAGGTTTAAGTTTTCCGTAAAATTTTATATTTTCTTGAAAACCTTGGGACACGTGAGCTTTATTAGCCTCAATGGAAATGAAATAGCCCGTAATTATAGCAATATTTGAATTGCTTTTCACGATAAACCAGACAAGGCACAATCGCATGTCGGCAGTCTATTTGGCTGCGGCTGGAATGATTACGCGGTGTCTCTGCTAACGTGTAGGCCCGCCTCCCCGCCTCCGCATGATACCTACAGCCTATTAACAAACTGCCGCGCTATTACTCAAAACAGGAAAACGTTGACACAACTGTAATTATGGCGCATTCGTGTATTAAAAATATTGTAGACTAGTTTACACACCATACTAAGCTATTACGACCGTGTAGATGTTGTATTAAATTGGACCAAAGGTCAATAATTTTTGAATTTTTGATTTTATTTAATAAAGATCATTTGAAAAGGGTGGGATCACTTTATAATTTAACTATGCAATGCGTATTTATGAAGTGTTATATTTTTTTGTTCAAAACAAAGTAATATAACTCAAATTAAAAAATTTCAAAACCCCCGACCCAGTCAGACCCCTCATCAACTTAAGTAGAACTAGAGCCTAATCATCTTAAAATTATCATGGTTACCTTAACATATACTTTCAATATCATTGAAGTAACACTGTACCAAATTTTTAATTGATAGGACAAATGGAAGGTGGTTAGATCCTCTCATCCATTATTCAAGAGCTGATCATCTTCAAACGGCAGATCAGGTCATGGTTACCTTTCTAAATACTTTTTATAACATAGATGTAACATGGTACCAAATTTCAAATCGATCGGACATAAGGAAGCTAGTTAGATCTTCTCATCCATTATTCAAGAGCTGATCATCATCAAACCGCTGATCAGATCTTCATCAGACATGGCTAAGAACACTCGGCCTGAAATTATCTATGATACAAAAAAAACTAAACGAAAATCAGTTCAGCCGTTGGGGCTCTACGATGCCACAGATAGATAAACAGACAGACAGACAGACAGACAGATACACACGTTAAAATTATAACACCCCTTTCTGAATTTTTCGTTCGGGGGTTAAAAAAGGGGTTATAGTAACGTAATAATATAACTTGGAAATGGTATTGCACGGACATAAAATTGAAGGAGCAGGTAAATCAAATAATAAAGGAAAATTTCACTACCGCCGCCCGAGCACAGATAGCCGAAGATTTCTGCGAAAAAGAATTCCGCTCGACTGTAACGAAGTTTATAAGACAGTGGATAGAAATTTTATTCTTTACATTGTAGTTAGTAGATATAGTTCGAACTCGTTGATAGGGGTAGGTTAGGTACTTGAAGTTCGTCTCTACACGTAGCGGAGTTCTTTCATCGAACTCTGGTAGGAACCCTGTTAGGAGCACACTTTAGCCTTTTATTTTAATTTACTGTGCTTTGTCTGTTCATTTCGCGCACCATGAAACTATAGATGAAGGCCTAAGGCCGTTCAGCCATTATTATTTTTTCTAATATATAAAATTGCAAAGCTTCTATAACACATACAAAATTGTTATTATGAGTTATGATTAGAGTTAGAGCAGATAAGGTTTTTTCGTTCCGATTATTTCATAAAATTTTATGGTTATTATAAGAAAGCATATACCTACAATGTATTTTTACAGTCAAAACTTGAATTCTTTACTGAACTGGTAATTCAAAATAGGTTATCTGGAAGAAATATCTTCTAACGATAAGGCCTCTTACTCTATTCTTCGAAATTTTACTGTATTTGTACTAAGTATTTTCTATTAACTTGTTTTTATTTGGCAATAAAGAGTTTTTGTCTCAACAAAGTTTACTTTATTTTTTCCTGTTTCGTTCTGAAAAAAAAACGTAATCATTCAGTTTAATTTTTTTTTTCTGAAATCCCCACAAAAGTGAATAAAAATCGTTCATTGGTTACAAATAGTATTTTATTTTATATAATTAATTTGTTAATTAATTAATACATTAGGCATCCAGGCCGAATAACTAAAAGCTAATCACGGTTAGAAATAATTATGTTAATTCTCGCGTTCGTGGCAGTTTCATCTAGCACAACTAGGGGACGAGTTGTAATAGAGGTAGGTAATTGTTTCGCGGAACTTGTGTGACCGGCAAACTGTGCTTGCAAAGTTACAAAAAGTACCTTTAATTGCCGCAATAACACCGCCCTAACCTGTAATCGTACTCCAGTTTACAACTGTAAAATATAGTGAACGGAAAAATAAAAATAATAAGCGAAACTTAACGTAGTCATGTGACATTAATGTGAACTAAAATAACAGATAAAATTCTGTGTATCTTTTGTAATACAAGCGTAGTAAAGGCGATATATGAAGTAGATAGCAGACACATAAAACAACAAATAACTTTTGATATAGTGTACATTGCCCTGGCTGTTTGTGACTTCTGAATAAGAAAGTTATTATTACGGAGTAACCTCGACGTAGCATCTACTATTCAGTGAATGTGACCTATCTACTTCTTATGAATAGTACGAGAAATTCATTAGATAGAAAAAATATTCTCGTATTGGTATAAAGTATTCCTAAATAGTCGCTAATAAATTAAAAAGGGAAGTTCGGTTAAACATAGGTACTTAAGAACGTACTTAACTACGGCATGGGTAGATATCTCAAAGACAAGTTTGATCATTTTGTACAGGGTTCTAAAATCTTAATTCTCAAAATAGTGTTAAAAATGTAATAAATAATAGTAAACTATCTCCCATTCGCCACTTATACACACCAACACATTTGAGATTTTACAATCTGTATTCTGAAAACAAAGTCATTTTATGAGCCAAAAATTTCTACCTACGTATTAGCAAAAGTTTTCTAATAAGTATGTACGCTAGTCTGAACAACTCCTCTTAATGAATTAGCGAATCTATTTAGTAACACCCTGTACACAGTATAGAGGGTGCAACTAGCAGGGGCGGCGGTCGGGCCCGCGGCGGCGCGGCGCGGCCTTCAGGATGTTGTCGACGCGCAGGATGAGCTCGGCGGCCTCGGCGGCCGACACCAGCACCTGACGCTTCACCACGTACGACTCCGTTATGCCCAGCTGCCGCATGTCGCCCACGTGACCCGTCACCATGTCTGCCATGACAACAATTACACGCTGTTATAATCCTTCCTTAACAAATAGGGTTAGCCGCCCTATTTTGGCCCATATTTCAAAACAAATTGTTGTTGTTGTGTTGTTTATCATTTTAGGTGCTAAATAAAAAAGAGGGTAAAACTTACCTAATCCCATAGTGTTTTCGCCCTGGGCGTGGTGCGCGCGCAGCCTCGCGATGAGGTCGGCGCTGTCGTAGCCGGCGTTGTCGGCCACGGCCTGCGGCAGGCGGCGCAGCGCCACGGCGAACGCCTCGGCCGCCGCCGCCTGCTTGCCGGCCGTGCGCGCTGCGGCGCGCGACGCCGCCTCCGCCATCAGCATCTCGCTTGCTCCTGGTGATGTGGTAATACGATATCATCAGACCATGTCGCCATCGCGCCGCCGCCGCCGAGTCGTAACACTATGGCAGGAGCGCGGAGGCAGTATTGTGTGCAGGAGCGCTTATAATCACTATCATCATCATCATCATAGCTGTCTTAAATTACTAGAGTGCGCGCTAGAAAGTCTGTACGGTCAAAATATGAACCAATTAACAAACAGCCATTAGGTGAAGTACAGTGGCGGTCTAGGAGGCCGTAACAGATTTGTCTATGGTTTCGTCAACCCTAGACTGTAATGCAAAAGAACAAGAGCTATTTTGCAATACAGAAAAACCGAAAGTGTTACGGCGACCTAGACCGCCACTGTACGTGCACGTACAGTGGCACCAACAGTTGCGCTCTGACTTATCGGATCTAGGCCCAAGTCTCCAAAGACGTAAAATAATTCCCTTGGCACACTCTGTGGCGGGCGGACAGGACACAGAGTGAGACATGTCGCGAATACACAAAATGCGTGTAACCATAGCAGTGTTGTCACTACAGCGGTCTTAAAAATATAATTTCGCTTATGCGAAGGGGTATTGCCATTCATAATAGAACCTTAAAATTAAGAACAAAGAAGAAATATTGAAAAAATATATATATAACTTTTCTGTGAACCACCACTGTGGGTTCCCATCCCAATCAAATAAATTTTAATTAGGCATGAGGCGGAGCTGGCCTGTAAGTGTCTGTGGCGCGTTTTTCTCTGTTTCCGTTTCGAGCAACACATTCAGGTATCCGAGACACACTGAACTCCCCCAAAGACAGTCTTGGGCTCTCGGACAGAGACACGCCCGAGAACCGGATCAGGCACTCGTCGCCGGTCAGACCTGGTGCACGTGTCACAGTCATACCTCCTCCGAAGACAGTCTTGGGCTCGCGGACGGTGGCGGCGAGCACGCAGAGCGCGTCGTGCAGACTGCGCTCGGCCTCGTCCAGCACCTGCTGCGTGGCGCCGCGCACCACCACGCTGCACGCCGCGCCCAGCGACACGCCCGAGAACCGGATCAGGCACTCGTCGCCGATCAGCACCTGGTGCAACACAACAGGTTCTTATTCTTTCATTATGCCAGGCGTTAAGGAGCCAGGTGGACGACACGGTTACAGACTGGAAGCCTAGAGACCGACGACTTAACAGACAAGTAGACCAATAGTCTGACGGCTTTAATAAAGGTCGCCGGTATTAGGCAGTGGATCTTGGCGTGAGAGATAAGAGGCCTATGTCTAGCAGTGCGCTCTTACAAACTGATAATGATGATGATCTCTATCAAAGATAGTAAAAAATGAAAAGTATTATTTTCTAACACAAAAATCCAATCAGTTTAGTTAGATTGGAGTTCCGTGAAATAACTCCTGTGTGTAACGCAACCCCGCCGACTGAACCGATATGACTGAAAATTGGTATGTAGGTAGCCTAACACTACAAGATGAATAAAGGATACTTTCTATCCTGAAAATCCCCAAGCAACGGAAAATTGCAGTGGACTTAGTCCTACACAAAACAAATACCTGCTCATTAAGCTTGCAGTGCCCCAGCTTGACCTTCCCGGGCGTGTCGAAGGTGGAGACGATCCCGCCGCCCGTGACGAGCGCGAACCCTCGATGGCTATCACGCCCGCGTAATTGAAAATTGCTATTTGAAGGGGAATTGGGCTGACGAAGTAGCTGGACGCATTCTAGTCCTACATATAACAAATACCTGCTCAATAAGCTTGCAGTGGCCCAGCTTGACCTTCCCGGGCGTGTCGAAGGTGGAGACGATCTCGCCGCCCGTGACGAGCGCGAGCCGCTCGATGCCGTCGAAGTCCGCGTGCTCGATGGCCATCACGCCCGCGTCCGCGAACAGCTGCTCCGGGTAGTTGTAGATCAGCTGTCTGTTATGTAAGTACAACCACACTGTTACCCTCATCTCGTTAGAATATCATTCTAGTGTGATATCATTCTCATGTGACATTATGTCAATCTAAACTGGATATCTCCTTTTAACCATTAAAGTAACCAGAGTAAAGCAATTTTAAACAAATAGTATCTTTATGAATAAAACGGGGCCGCGGTCGCGTTTTCAAACGAATTTCATTAGTGCGGAAACGCCCGAACACGCAATAGATGGTCTCTCAAGACCTATGATCGGCGACATTAAGAATCTTTGACATAGATCCAGCAGGGAACGTCTTTCGGCTGAGAATATGTATATTATTATACAACGCGCCACATCCTTTAAATGCGAAACAAATAAAATAACAATTTTATACATTAAACTTTTAAAATCTCTGATCAGTCCTACCTGTTGATGAAAACATTGCACTTATGGTTCAAGATCTTGTTGACCTTGTCCTTCATCTTCTCCTTCTCGGCCACCTCCAGCTCCGCGATCTTGGCCATGGAGTCCACCTTGATGGTGGAGCCAAACACCTTGATCTTGTCTGTGTCCATGGGCGTGTTGGCGATCAGTATGTTGGCGTTCTCTAGGCGCTTGGGCTGATGGACTCCCACCTGGAAAACCAAAGAACAACTACTGCAGTACCATATTAAGACAAGAGTAGTGACATTACACATTGAGTGGAAATAACTATGTGTTACATAAAATATGTAGAGATTTTATTAAAGGTTTCTTACTATACCTTCTTGTTTAGCAAGAAACCCTCATCCAAAAAGGACTCTTCGAGCAGGCCTCCAGGAATCTTGATGATTTGGATAGCCTTTAAATTGCCGGAACCCTTCAGGCGAAGCACGGCATCCACTGCCAACTTTGTGAAATGCCTGAAATTTATCATAAAAGTTAGCATTTTGATTGCTCCTTCTATCTTGCATACAAAACCTACTAAACCAAACTGGAAGCAGATTGCAAACAACACCTTATGCTAATTACTTACTCTTTGTGATTAGACAAGATCTTAGAGCTAAGTGTTGTGCGGGCAATATTTTCAAGATCAGCGCGGAGGGCAGCTTCATTCATATTTATTGCATGGTCAAAGCTTGCATCAGACAGAGCCTTCTTTGCAGCATCAACTGCAATACGCCATCCAGCAATAATGGTTTGCGGGTGCAACTTCTGTTCAATCAGCTTTTCAGCTTCACGTAACAATTCCGCGGCTAAAATAAATATCATTTTTTTAGTTAGCAGTTGATATTGACACTACATTATATCTTAAGCAAGAGTGTCATTAGGATGTTGCATGTCAGATGGTTACCTAAAACCGTAACAGATGTTGTGCCATCCCCAACCTCATCATCCTGAACTTTTGACATGTCAACAAGGATCTTTGCAGCAGGGTTGTCTACACCAATTGACTTCAGAATTGTGGCACCATCATTTGTGACTTCGACCTGCAAATAAAACAGTTGCTTTATTAAATGAATAGTAATAGGATAACTAGACAGTATTCAACGATTTTTTATGAATTTTATTTTTAACCTTTAGTTATGCAGAAATTAGGTAAATAGCAAAAACTCCGGGTTTTGCTTTCTAACCTAACAAGCAATGTAGGTATATGATTACTGTTTTAAAATATTTTGGATTTAATGACCAAATTAAATTCACAAGTAGTATTTCATGCAGCCTACTCACTTGACCAGCATTTCTACCCATGGAGACCAGAATTTTGTCCATTCCTTTAGGTCCAAGGGTGCTTTTCACGAGATCACCAATAGCAATAGCTCCAATGAAACTCGACATACGGGCTATTTCACCCTTCTCTTCTTCTGCCTCATTTTTCAGAATTCTAATCGGATTGAGAGAAGTCTGAAAAAATCAAGAAAAATGCATGTGGGATCAAAAGATGATGGCACGTGCCGTGCGGTTGCAATGCAACAGCCGCTTCTAAGATATCTTGAACGAAGTTAAAATGGGATATAGTGACGTGGGTTATGGTTTTTATCAAAAGCATGTCAAGAAAATAACTATAAATTATTTACCATTTCAAAGAAGATAGTATTTCAGTGAAAAAAATTGTAGGTAAGTAAACCGGACCACTTTTCCAAAACAGCTTGAAAATCTTGAAATTGAATTAATTAGCACAGATTATAGAACGAACAAACAAACATTTGTTGATGTTTTTAAAATTCGCCCATTCTGGGCAGGCAAAGGAACTAAGTCCATACAGCAAGTCCTCAGAAACAATTTTTTTATTTTTTTTATATGGTTAAAACTTCGTACCTAGGTTAAAACCATCCCTAAACTATGTTGTACAGCAGGGATGTTCCGAATGTCGAATTTTAGACATTTGCGAATGCGAATGCGAATGCGAATGTTAGGCATGCGAATGATGCGAATGCGAATGTTGGACAAGTTCAGTGAAAAGTAGAGATGAGCGGCGGAATTATTCCGTATGGAAAAATTCCAGGAAAAATTCCAAAATAGGAAAATATAGGGTTATAACCCGGAATTTTTCCTAAAAGTGGGAAAAAACGATTAATAGTTATATAAGGTTTTTTAATCTATGTTCCTTATAAAAACTTGAAGAAAGTGGCTGAGCAGATTGAAACAAATTACTTGAATGAATATGTTTAGTGCAAAAAAATGTGTTTGCCTATTCACAATCATTTTTATGTATTGTACATTTTAATTGCTGCTATTGGAATCATAGTGGTATTCTCTTGTCTCTACATCGACATCACAGAATTCTATGGCTTGTGACTTGTGATGTTGAAGGCTGTTCATCATACACTTGGCTTGTCATCGGGCTGCTGTTGTTTGGTGTAATTGTAGGGGTGGGTATGGGTTCTAGGTCGATATATTCTGTATATTTGTTTACAAGATTCCAATTACATGATATGAAAGCAATTTTGGCTGCCCTGTCTGTTGTAATTCTATTCCTTTTTTTATTATGGATTTGACCGTGAGTACAGTGGCGGACTAGAAGGCCGTAACAGATTTGTCTATGGTTTCGTCAGCCCTAGACTGTATTACCACAGAACAAGAGCTATTTTGCAATACAGAAAAACTGGAAGTGTTACGCCGACCGTGTCCGCCACCGTACTAGATGACCTTTCAGTAGCCGCTGAGGAACATGGAGCCGTTAGCATGTTTTATTGTTATCAGTGAAAACATCAGTTGCTACCTTGAGCTGTCACCAAGCATATTTTTTCCACCAATCAGGAATAAGCCTCAAAGTTGTCAATACCCCACCGACGCCAACAAGTATTTTGAATCGAACCGGAATTGGTGAAATCAATATTCGTTGTTGGCAATAACCAATAGAATAATTTACTTTGTAAAAACTGCATGTACTTATTGTTCTTAAGCTACAAAAAAATAAAACTGTTTTATTATTATTTTTGTTGCTGAGTAAGGCTTCAAACGCACAGGCGGATTTTTATCCGCGCGGTAACAAACCGCGCGGATAAAAATCCGCTGTTGCGGTTTTATTTCCGCGCGGTTGGAAAGGATGTTATTTCATTTTCAACCTTATTCATAGGCCACGAAGGTACAGGCGAATTTTTAGCCGCGCGCAAATAAAACCGCGACAGCGGATTTTTAATCGCGCGGTTTTTTATCCGCTGGTGCGCACACTTCCATAGGATTCAGTATATTACATAAAATCCGCGCGGCTAAAAACCGCCTCATTGTTCGTAGCCTAACTGTTTTGCTTCCCAAAACTTGAGCGGTCACCAAGTTAGTCGTTTTTTCCCACCAAACGGGAAAAACCCGGGTTGTAACCCTGTTTTTTCCCGTTTTTGGAAAAATTCCGGAAAAAAACGGGTTAAATCCCATCTCTAGTGAAAAGTGACTTTATGTATGGAAAAATCATAACGTTTATTATGCAATAATTGTAATTTAAAAAAGTGGACTTCCATATATACTTATTTCTTAGCAGTTATTGTTAACCAAAAATCAAGATTTCACACATACACAAAATCGGTAACTCTGTCTTCCAAAAACGTTGTATCAAAATGTAAGAAATGATTTTTATATACGCGAAGTCATTTAAAATTTATTAAAAACTAATAATTTTGCCAGAATAAATAAAAAACGCGATAAAATTTGAATTTCGCGCCGGCCCATTAGGTATCCCCATGAAGTTATTCATCATCACCCAAGGAACTTGGTGTCAATGGCAGCACATTCGCATATGATCACATTCGCATCTTTTTGATGCGAATGCGAATGTTGAAGCGAATGTTAAAATGATGTGAATCATTCGCGAATGCGAATGCGAACGTTCGGAACATCCCTACTGTACAGTTCATAGCGGCTACTTTCTACTTTATGAAAAATATTTTTTTGACAGACGAAAAAAAAGGAGTTGTACTCAATTCGACACATTTTTTGTGTACTTCAAGCTGTAATCCTCATCTTTTAAATCTTCGCTAAAACAAATTTTAAGAATGCAAATAATTAGTCATGAATTGATCCAAATTGGTCCACAAAGTAAAATAATTAGTCCACTTATACTTTAGAAGTTATAGCCAAATGTTTGTGAGGATTATGGCTTGACGTTCAAGCTGTAATCCTCATCTCTGGTCCAAGAAAACGGTAGGGTCTATCGACTTGGTTTAGGTCTAATTAATTAGTCCTCAATTGATCCACACGACATGCCAAATCTCAGAATTGGTCCTCAAGAGGTTCCGGAGTTATAAGCGCATCTTAGTGAGGATTATGGCTTGAACATTTGGCACCTTCAATTATCTCCGGAACGCCTATAGCTATTGGTTTGAAATTTTGCCAAAAATTAATCCTCAATTAGTCCACCAGAATTATAATCACTTCGAACTAGGTTTTCTTTGAAGAAGTACGTTAAAATCATCAGTTTTACTTTCCAATACATTGCTTTCCATGTACAGTTGTGCACAAAATAATTGATTAACATTGATATTAACCAGTTACCTAAACGATTCTTTAGAAAAGTGAAAGTGGGTTTGGTTTTCGCTATGTACTTATGTTTAAGACAGCCTGATTGATTGATTGCTATTACTAGTTGCAGGTGAATCATTAATGTACCAAAAAAAACTTCTATGTATAATTTAAATTTTTGTAAGTATATATTCAATTAAAAGTTTACAATAGTGTCTTTTCTTACTTAACTTAATTAAATCACCGTTTATATCACAATACTTATACTTACTTACTTATTTTTAATAACTAACAATAATCTCAGTTAGTTCAATTATAATAATAACAAAAAAAAATTGTTTTAATAATCACAGTTGCTTCATTGCAATAATCACAGTTTTTTATGGTGAGGTGGTAACTTTCGGTATGGCGCGAAACAATACTTTTTATAAATAAACGAAATAATTTTATCAAGTATTTACATTGTTTTTTTTCATCTCCCGATTTTGGCTACAAATATACCCGTTTTAGCTACATTCTAGTCCTGTTCTAGTTTAGCTAATACTAGCTCTTCGACATTCGAGAACCTGGCTCTATTTTCAAGTGCGCAGTTGCGTGCGCACACGCTGCTCTTGAGTGGAGACAAGGATAGCGCTATTTGGCCAATACCGGGTTAATAAGAGACAACAGTCCCGCGACGCGCGTCAGGCGCTTTACTCGTGTATATATTATTTAATGTAACTCTACAGGAGTATCGCGCATGATGTCTCTTATCAACCCAGGATTGGCCAAATAGCGCTATCCTTGTCTCCACTCAAAAGCAGCGTGCACGCAATCGAAGATAGAGATCAGTGTTACAATATATACTTATAGAGATAGTAGACGTAAGCTTCCCTTACACTGTGTTGTTTGTTACTGTTGTCATCAATATCATCAATACATAGTATAAAACAAAGTAGCTTTCCGCGTCCCCCTATGTATGCTTATATCTTTTAAACTATGCAACGGATTTTTATGCGGTTTTTTTTAACAGATAGAGTGATTCAAGAAGAAGGTTTAAAGTATAATACATGCACAATGTAGTAAGAGGTAAGGCGGTACAAAGTTCGCCGGGTCGACTAGTATTTTATACAATAGTAGTAGGTACCTAATAATAGTAATATAAATAGTACTTACTTACTCCCCGCAGCTCCGTCTCCCCTCCGCGTTTAAAACACATTTTGCGTAATGGACAGAAAGATCCAATGTCGCCCTTACAAAATCGCTTATTATTGCTTACATCCAAAATAATAAAAATATGTATACATACACATAGATAGCAATTTACGTTGACACAGACACATACTGTCAAACATAGTAACACTGGTTACTTTAAATAATTAATTAATGAGGGGTGCAAGCGCAAGTACATAACAAATTTTTGTTGTTGTTTTATTTACACTTGAACCAACTGTGATTTTGTTAAAACTAAATAATTTTTGCAATATAAACGGTGCTGTAATTAAGTTAAGTAAGAAAAGAAACTATTGTAAACTTTTATTTGAAGTACATGCAAAAATATAAATTATAGATAAAGGTTTTTTTTGGTTAAATATCTTGGTAAGTACATTTACGTAATTGGGAACTCGTCAAAATAATAAGTACATACTTTACCCACTTTACTCTTCTAAAGAATCGTTTAGGTAACCGGTTAATATCAATGTTTATTAATTATTTTGTGCACAACTGTACATGGATCGCAATGTATGGGAAAGTAAAACCGATGATTTTAACGTACTTCTTCAAAGAAAACCTAGTTAAAAATGATTATGATTCTGGTGGACCAATTGAGGATTAATTTTTGGCCAAATTTCAAACCAATAGCTATAGGCGTTCCGGAGATAATTGAAGGTGCCAAATGTTCAAGCCATAATCCTCACTAAGATGACCTTATAACTTCGGAACCTCTGGAGGACCAATTCTGAGATTTGGCATGTCGTGTGGATCAATTGAGGACTAATTATTTAGACCTAAACCAAGTCGATAGAACCTACCGTTTTCTTGGACCAGAGATGAGGATTACAGCTTGAACGTCAAGCCATAATCCTCACAAACATTTGGCTATAACTTCTAAAGTATAAGTGGACTAATTATTTTACTTTGTGGACCAATTTGGATCAATTCATGACTAATTATTTGCATTCTTAAAATTTGTTTTAGCGAAGGTTTAAAAGATGAGGATTACAGCTTGAAGTACACCATTTTTTTTAATGTATGATCACGCATAACTTTTTACAGAGTAGTCCAATTTTGATAATTCTTTTTTTAATCGACAGGGCATACCCTGAAGTGGATCCCATAATAATTTAGAAATAAAATTCCCACCCTAAGGGTAGGAAAATAGGGGTGACTTTTTGGTCAGTGGGACTTTTATGCAATCACAGGTTGCATTGCCGTGTTCTGTATTTACATTATAACTTTGGATACTTACTAACTTAAATATCTTTTGAAATGAAATAAAATAATAAACATTTCTGCCGAAAGACGTCCACTGCTGGATATAGGCCTCCCCCACAAATCGCCATACAAACCGGTCTTCTGTCAACCATGTCGTCTGATCACCTTATGCGGTGTGACCACTGACCACCTTGTGGGAGAAGAAAATAATAAAACCCTGAAGGAACTGAAAAGCATAAAATAAAACTTTTTATCAAAAAATAAAATAGCCGAAAAAAAAACTGAAAAGCATAAAATAATAATCGAATTACCAAGCTCTTAAAGTAATGTAGGGTATATACCAAGTAATTTTGAGTCGGCGCCACAGTCCTCGTACAAAGATCATTAAATTAGGTACCTTAAATTTAAAGAAATAACCAAAATTCGTGCGCTGCCGCGCATCAATCTTTACATAATTATGGAATTTGCTTGTGTGGCGCGCCGACTTAAAATTACTTGGGATTTACCCTACATTACTTTAAGAGCTTAGTAATTCGATTATTATTTTATGCTTTTCAGTTTTTTTTCGGCGGTTTTATTTTTTGATAAAAAGTTTTATTTCCAAAAGCATTTACAAGAACAGCTAAAACAGTGTCTGTTTCGGTACGAAAATCTGAATAATGCGAGTAATTGAGCAAAAATAAAAATTACGTAAGGACTTATATACTTAGTCAATTTTTATTCATAGCGGCGAAATATTAAAAAATACGACTTGAAACCTATTAAATTAAATTAATTCATAATGAGGGGTTTTCGTTTTTGACAGTTTTAGTGGTTCTAGGAGAATGCTAATAGATGGCACTGTATAGCCAATGTATAGCCAATGTATGTAGGTGTAATGTCAACGTCAAATCAAATCTTAAGGCAGTATCTGTAACTAAAAGTGACAGTTCGAAAACCGCTCATTGTAAAAGCTATTATAAATTCGCTATATTGTTGCATTAATATAAGTGTCAAAATGGCAACGCTTTCGTATTGGAAAGTTTCGAATCTGTCTTCAGTCAGCGCCCGGGAGAGTAAAATTTTTGTGTCCTGTGTGTCCCGGGCGCCGTCCGTGCAAGACCTGTTGTCAGATTTTTCAATATATATATTTTTTTTAGCAGCCTGTATCGTCTCACTGCTTTCAATATTTTACGAGATCGTAAATTTTGTATACAGATACAAAATAATCTACTAAATTCTCGGGTTCTGTCAGGTCAGGGGAGAATTGAAGAGTGTGTTCGAGCGTGTGGAGCTTGCTTCACCGGTCGCATTCCCGGCTCTTCTTCTTTGATGATTGCTCACTTCCAGAGCAACCGAGCGGGTGGGCAGGTTGCGGATGGCCCGTACGCTTAGAGTATACATCCCGTACGTAATCCAATGGGGTTGTACACGGAAAACTTTTTGTAGATGACGCTTTATATGTTCGACCCACAACAAACAAGTGAAATCCAATAACAAGGCAGTTTTTTGTGTTTTTAGACGTTATTTTACACTGTATTGTATTGTATCGTATGAAACGTACAAGAAAATATAGTTTCAAGATGAAATTAATGAATGAGAAGGCTTGTGACGTGGCAAAAACGTAAACTTTGTAAGCAGGTAAACAATGGGTTAACTGAAGTTAATGTTATCTAGGACTATTTGTTTGTCATTATCTCAAGATCACATTGGATTACTAGGGTGTATGGACACAAATTCTTACGAATAAACCATTTCAAATGACTTTTGCAAGTAAAACAAAATATAACCCAAAAACAATCAAAGGCTCAAGATGGGTCTGTCCATCCCTGTGCGAGGACTGCAGACCCACTAAACAGCAATAAGATATTTAATTAGGAACCAACCTGTAGTAAAACTAATACTTCGGTAACTTCGGCTTTACGAAAATCTATTGTGTATTCTACGCAAACAGCCTTCTTGGTGATTGGCGATGTATTGGTATTATCATATGAAAAAACCAGTCGCTCATAGAACAAAGTTTATTTTAGTGTACAGTTTAATTTTTATTTATTTCCAATGTCGTTTTGTATTCAACAGTTATGCTTCGCATAAATAGAGATTCAGAAATAAAAACGTGTTTAGATATAAAATTGTATATACCTACAGTACTGCAAAAGTTATAATGCGCATAGAAATCTCCGTCACTGTTCGACAAGGGTCATATTCCCAAGCGACGGAAGACGATATGTATTTAAGGAGGTTAAGTGCATTTTCTGCATGCGTTATTTAGTAGAATTATGATTTTTGATTCAGGTGTTTCCGTGAAATCGACAATTAGCGAATCTGCATGCGCTTTAATAATTTTGGAGTAAGTACTGTACTTTAAATGCATGGATGGGTAGATAGACCAATAAAACAAGATGGGTTTTATATTTATATTATTTTATCTTATTTAATATAGAAGTACTTGCTTATTTATTACAATCTTGGTTTTTTTAATACATAATATTGAGCATTTTTTCTTCTCTAGATATTGTTTATTGAAACTCCTCTTAGCTTAAGAAGCTTTCATGATGGCTCCATCTTCAAGTTTATGCTTATGTGTATTAGGTTCTGAGCTTGGCCCAAGGTGATCCAGTAACACAGGCTGTAAATAAATGAAAAGAAAAATATCATCATCATCATCATACAATACTAGTCGACCCGGCAAACTTCGTACCGCCTAACCTATTATTAGAACGTGCATGTTTTATACTTATAAACCTTCCTCTTGAATCACTCTATCTATTAAAAAAATCTGCATTAAAATCCGCTGTATTTTTAAAGATTTAAACATACCTAAGGACTGATGCGGAAAGCGACTTTATTTTTTGGGCGGTTTTCTGAAACGTTGTACGTAACGTAATGGAATTCCACCGTAAAAAAAATATAAAAATAACTTGAAGCGTTTTTAAATTGATCTTAATGAATTATATTTTCAGAAAATAATAATGGTTCGCTTGAATTTTTATTAGTTTACCAGTAAATTGAAGTCAAAGTTGTACTTGTTCAATTTTGTGTTCCATTACGTCACATTTTTAAGTTTTCATGAAATTAAAACGAGTAAATAATATTTATAACGGGCTCAATTGATAAAATCTTTACAACAATAATACTCACTAAAAAAAAGCTGTTCTATACATCTACGCTCGTAACCGAGATAAAGACCTAAATATAAAATTACGTCACATTTTGGCACACAATGCCTCAAAACTTAGCTTCTGAATGCTTCATACGACACATTATAACATATTTATATAAACTCCCGAAAAGTTATGTTAATTGCCCTTCTTTTTTATATAACTTACATAGTATTTATCTTAATACTTTTAAAATTATATCAATAAAATAACACAGATCGGGTGGGACACGTCACGGTAATGGAAAATGACGTGAAGTAAAGGAATTATAAAGAATTATGCACATGGCAATAAAAAAAACAACTGAACATAACATGATGAGAATGTTGATTTGTTACAGTTATTTTATGAGGCTGTTTTTTTAAAGGTTCTGAAGTGCAAGAAAGTGTTTCTCGGCCTGTATTTTATATTGTCGCAAGTGACATTTATAATTATTGACCCCTGTCTACCCCTCTGGTAATAATGAGTCACAATATAAAAAAAACTCAATAATTGTTACGATACAATACACATAGCGGGTACATAATTAGGATGTGAACTAAATTTCAACATTTACAATAAAAATAAAATATCTCTTTTAAACGACTATGACATACAAACAGAGAACATAGCCAAACTACGTTCTGCCTACGTTCAGCAGTGGACATCTTCCGGCTTAGACTATGATGTGATGTTGATCATCTTTCTTACAACTTCAAATAACTGTTTATATTACAGAAAATTAGTCCTTCTTTTAATATAATATCACTTTAGCCATAAAGAAGGTAATAACAAGTAAATTACCAATGTGCTCATAGCTTTAGAATTCCATTACATCACATTTAACATTCGCTAGTACATCACGCCACGTAATGGATGTGACGTATAGCTACCCGTCGTGAATTTAATCAAAATTACTCCTAGGTCGATTAAAATTATAAGAAACTAGTAACTTAATCCAGAACTAAATAAAATAACACGTATTACTGCCAAAATTTAATAGTAAGCAATCTATATTACCTTCAAAATGCCCGTTCGTAGTTGAACGGAAATTTTGACACCGTGACGTACACAATCACTTTGGACAGATTTTTGATTAAACTGATGAAAATAATCAAATACGGTAAATACACAAGGAGTAGAAATATTGATATCTATCGTAATAAATCCTAGATAAGGTAGTTTTTTCTTTGAAAATTGGAAAAAAGTACCCGTGACGTATTGAGGAATTCCACTCGAACGTATTTTAAAGAAAACAAAAACTTGTAATTTTTTATTGTTTTGTACTCTAAACTCTTGTAAAAGGGTTTTAATTTGAAATTAAGGACATTAAATGATCCCTAAAAAGTTGCCGAATCCGCCTTAAAAGCAAGACATCAATAAAATTTTTGACTTTGAACCTTGCTGATATAGTGAGGACACGCTTAATTTCGCATATTTTTTTTTGTTTTTGCTAATATTTTTTGTGTTAGTTACTGTTTATTGTAGATTTTAATGTATATGTGTAGGGTTTTTTTTATTAATAAATCGATATACATAATAAAAAATAAGCTACATGTTATGGATTGCCGAAAAACAAGCCGGACGTGGAAGGACATCGTCATTTTCCATAGAACAAGGTTTCTGAAAACCGCCCTTTTACATTACACATTATTGTAATATGATGATGATGCTAATATAATTTCATTCATACGCAAGAGTCTAAGTTGAAAGATTCATATAATTTCATTCGTATTCAAGAATTTAACTTTAAAGTAAATCACATTTTAAACCGAAAAAAAGGTAGAGGTTTTCAAGTCGAAGCGAATACCTATTTTTTTTTCACTGAAAATTATTATTATCGATAGATTTTTATCATAGAAAATTATCGATAGATTTACATCATGTTGAGCAATCTCTAACTGATTTCCATTAGGCTACGAACGCACAGGCGGTTTTTTGCCGCGCGGATTTTATGTAACATACTGAATCCTATGGAAGTGTGCGCACCAGCGGATAAAAAACCGCGCGGTTAAAAATCCGCTGTCGCGGTTTTATTTCCGCGCGGCTAAAAATTCGCCTGTACCTTCGTGGCCTATGAATAAGGTTGAAAATAAAATAACAACCTTTCCAACCGCGCGGAAATAAAACCGCAACAGCGGATTTTTATCCGCGCGGCGAAAAAACCGCGTGGCTAAAAATCCGCCTGTGCGTTTGATGCCTTAAACTGTTGTCAAAATGTTCTAGAAAAAGTCATGAGTCTAATACCATAGATAAAGAAGAACGCTAAGAAGGTACAGTCACAGTCACAGGCTTCAAAGAAAATTCAATTTTACTGCTCCGTAATTAGGGTGTTTTTATTTTCTCATTTATGTTTTTGTTTTCTTGTTCATGTATAATTTCAAATTTATTTAAAAATACAGTGAAATATTACTTACCGATGTAATGATACGGCATAATTAGTACTTTTAAGTCCCCAACTTTAATTTTTGCATTCCAACACAGCACAATATGGCATTTTAGTGGGGTTTTTTTCATATTTTTCGTGGTGGTTTGTTTACAAGAAGCATAAAGCAACTGAGCTTATCAAATCTGTCAAAAACTACGCATAGGCACTGCAGAGCTAATGATATAGGCACGCGGGCTCCGCCTACTCGCGATTTCTATTTAGAGAGAGAGAGCATCTTCCTTGTTCTGTGTGGTTGTTGCTCAGGGTTGTTGGGTTGTGGAAGTTGGCAGCACTGCTGAACTGATTGATTGAGAGATTTGTCATATATGATTGATTAGTTAGGTCAATGATGATTGGTTTAGGTGATGACGTCATTCATTCAGTCAAGCATTCTGCAATAATTTAGTCATTTTAATTTCGCTTGCTTAATTTTCGTTTTTACCGTACGTTTCTTCTAGTTAGTTATATTTTCATTTTCTGTTGCTGCTGCCAAAATGGAAGACCAAAGTGGAAGTTCTGCACCTAGGGTAAGCGACAAAAAATTGGCGCAAACTCAAGCTAAAGTCGATGAAGTTGTGGGCATAATGCGTGTCAATGTTGAAAAAGTTTTGGAGAGGGATCAGAAACTATCTGAACTCGATAATCGTGCAGATGCCTTACAGCACGGAGCTGCTCAGTTTGAGCAGCAAGCCGGCAAGCTGAAGAGAAAGTATTGGTGGCAAAACCTGAAGATGATGTTGATCATCGGCGGTATCGGAGCAGTTCTTCTAATCATCATCATTGTGTGGGCAACTTCAGGTTCATCTTCTTCTAACAACTCCGCTGCTGTTGAACAACCCAGTGGGTGAAGGATTCTTTTGTTCAACCTTTTACACTATCACCAGATTTCTGTATGCAAAAGAGACCACTATTATTGATGTTCTCATTGTTTACATTGTCTAAGATTTAATTATATGTTGTTATAAATTTTAATGGCAGAGTTTCATATACTTGGAATTATTAATTCCATTCTATTATTTTGTTCTAGATTTTGGCAATCTGTGCCTTTGATTACAATGTTATGTAAACCTAAACTCCATAATAATATAACAAAAGTGTAACATTAAGTACTTACTGTGCCTTTTGAGAAAATGTTCACAACCATTTCATACTCTGTGTATTTGCCTAATTGCTGCCTCGCCACTGTTGTGTACATGAAATGACTGACAAAAAATATGTAGGTATATGATATCTTTTTTAAACAAATTTATAATGAGGCCTGTAACATCAATACTAGTGTCATGAGTAAATAAAAGTAAGTGTATTCTAAGACAAAGTAATGTATTGCTAATTATAAAAACCTAAATCATCTACTGATCTTGCTTAAAGGACTTAGTTAAGTTAATTTTAGCATCACTTAGTAGATTTCCTAGGTCTTAACCCTAAAAGCTATCAAACAGTGCCTTAAAAATACAAAGAAAAATAATCTTATGTCAAACAGTGTCACATTATTGATATTTTGTCATAATTTAGTTAGAATAAATATATTTTCACAATTGGCGCTAGTATTGGTGTAATAGGCTTCTTAAAACCTCTATACAACAACAAAAACAAAATTTACTCTTATTATACAGTTTTGATAACAGTTAAGTCTACAAATTTTACTGTAAAGACTAGCTAACTTGAAATTTTAATTAGGCAATTGAAATGAGGGAGATCAATTTGTCTATTTACAGTCCTTGCTACTATGTATTTTAAAAGTGGCCAATTGATTTTTCATAAATCTTGTGATATATTAAAGTGCTTACATCTTAGACTTTATTTGAAATTGTTAATGTATAGCAGAAACTTTACAAAATATTTCAAGAATTTTTTCTACTTTTTAAGGTAAAAATAGACTATGATTAAGGAATAATGTTAACTTTACACAGTAAAAAAAATGTGGCACAAAATTTTCAATTTCTACCTTGCAGCACAGCTTGTGGTAAGAATAGATTGCACAACATAATTATTTATTTCATGTTTTAAGTTTAAGTATTATAATAAGAGAAGGGTTTATTGTTTGCATTTTTAAAAGGTGATAGATAGTTCTATAATACCTACCTACCCTTAAATGGGACCAACTGTTTTTTCTACACACCTGGCGGAATAGCATTCTTTTTTTTTTATTGTTAGTATGTTTCTAATAATCTATGTTGCACACAGGATTAATACTAACCATTCATTATTATTTTCATTGTATAAGGCATAGTAAATGTATTGTATTCTCCATATTTTGTTTCATTATCTCTATTAAAGAAAATCAAAACAACATCTTTATAAAATACCTTCTTACTTATAACTTGAGATACAATATTTATATGTAGTTACTAGAGGCTGCCCCGCGGTTTCACCCGCGCAGATTTCTCATAAACACAAATATCCCGTTTTTTCCCGTTCCCGTGGGAATTTCAGGAAATCCCTTCTTAGTGCTCACCTACACTCCCCAAGGAACTCGCGTACCAAATTTCAGCTTTCTACGCCCAGTAGTTTCGGCTCTGCGTTGTCTGTCAGTCAGTCAGTAACGGAAGAGTTTTATATATATTGATTTGCTTGTAATTATTCGGGGTGCCAATTCCAGTAACCAATTGTGATTTGATCGTAATCGCAATACTGGCGTTTATGTTAACCATTTAGACTTGACAAAAGCTTGCCCTTCAGCCGCAGAGATATTGAACACTTGTCCGATCTATCTACCACTTTTATAGTCTCTGTCTTAGAAGACAAATACATTGTAAGCTAAACATATACAAAGTATTTAAGTAAGTAGGTATCTATATTTATCGTTGTTTGTACATACTATGAAGTCTTTAAACCTTTATCACTTATCATTAAAAAACTATGCTATGCCTTGTGATTGTGTGGGACTGAGCTGTCGAACAACGAGGACGATAAGTTACGAATGGTGTTATAAAGTTTTAACTCGGGTCTGGTTAGATTTATGTAACTTTTCTATAAAAGTAAATACAGCAAAACGCACAAAAACATTAAATTTTAACCATCGCGCAATTAAACTGCAAAAAAAGATGAAGAACTCCTTTCGTTTATCTATTGATTTTCTGTACTGATTTGATCATAGTATATTATATACTATTTGTTCATCTTGAGCAAATCAGTACCCACTAGTACCCAGGTCTTCTAAAAGCATAACAGTTAATATAAATATGTTTGTGCCCAAACGTAGAAAAAACAATGAACACAAAAGGCAATGAACCTAACTAACTACGTCATCTACAAAATTTCGTAACAGCTAAAATGCTCATTTTCCTTTGATAACTCCTTATTTGAGTTTCGGTATTTTGTCTGACCAAGCAGCTTTGGCTGGCCTATGTTGAATTGAAACGTGAAGTGGTCTTAACTCCTCTACATGCAGAGATCTTTCTTCTCTGGTTGATATGACATGACCGGCACCTACCGTACGTGGGTAGGTGATCGCGTACCTACACCCACAGTAAGCGAGCAAGTTAGCCTCAAATGGAAGTCGTTTGAGGAAGTGGCATGATTATATTGCTAATAATAACCGATACTTTTTAAGGAGATAAGTATCTCAAACTCTGGCAAGTACAGAGAAGAGTATTAGGCGAGAAGATAAGTAGGCAATAAATTAAGTTACTATAATTCTACTTTGCTATACTTACTTCCATTCCTTTTGACTGCTCCGTGGCTCAGTTGGCAGTGATGTGGGCTGAGTAAGCGTGTGCACCTGGGTTAGATTCCCGAGCGGGGCGAATATTGGTATGATGAATATCGGTTTGTTTCCGCTCTGCGTCTCGATGTGTTTCGGGTACCCTAGATACAGGTTCTTCCTAGTTGGGGGCTCTGAGTGTGATGTGATCTAAGGTAGGTATATTATTATTATTATATAGGTACCATCATCAGTAGTTAGTCCATAGCATAGTCCATTCATACATGCATGCATATGCCTTACTTACGCAATGACAACCTACTAACAAGCCCACCAATGAACTAGACCGTAGGTTATGGAAACAAGTAAGTAAGTACTTAATTATTCTGTATTAGTTAGGTAAGTACCTTATTTTGTACCTTTTTAACTTTGAGCTTAGTAAGTACCTAGGTAAAGGAAAGGCACGCGGAAAGAACTGAATCTCGTGGTATCTGTATCTGTTCCACTCCGGTTAGCAGTTGGTTACGGACAGACGGCGACACGGTAGAGGGACCTCCGACCTTGTTATTCTCCTGGGTTACCTACAGTTCATTTTATTATGTACTATGATTGAATAGGTATGAATCTGTAGGTTAGATACGACTAATTTTTTTCCTTTTTTTAACCGACTCTAAAAAAGGAGGTTCTCAGTTTGACCTGTATTATGTATGTATGTCCGCGATTATCTCGCGTTTAGCTGAACCGATTTTGATGCATTGCAGAGAAAAGTATTTGTTACATTCAGGTCAGGAGGTTTTAGTACAGTGGCGGTCTAGGACGGTGTAACACTTCCAGTTTTTCCACGGCGACAAGCTGACCCGTTGTCACGATGGTATAAAAACTAGATTCGGCTAAACGTGGGTCCGGCTCTGATGAGCTGGTGCCTCTGCCTAACCCTTCGGGGAATAAAGGCGTCAGTGAGATTAATGTTAAGTTAATGTAAATTTACTTTCCCATTACACACAGTTCCCTCATCTTCTGCACCTGTTAACGTTGTTAAATAAACTGGAGAAAGTTATAAATAAAATAAATAAATTGTTTATTTCCAAATAAATTTACAAAAGATAGGTAAGTTAAGTACAACACAAGAACTCCATTTAAGTATAGATACCTGTACTAGGAGTCCTACTCTTTCTTGAATAACAATTTGTTTGGAACAAACGGTAAAAATAGCTTAAATACTTTAAAAGAACAACAAAAAAAGAAATACAAAACACTTTTTGCTCCTATTCGGATTTTAAAATACATTTAATAAAATAGTTAGTCTGTCTGTCATGTTTGTCCTAATAATTTAGTTATCAATTCCAATTATAGTTAATTTTGATACAGTAACAGTTTTTCGACATCATCATAACGAAGAGGCAAAAGCCAAGTAAGTACCTACATACATTAAAGTTACATCGTGAGTGCGATTAAACGGAATACTCACGTCTACATCCTTAGCATTATCAGATTAATATAGATTCAGAGCAGTTTGAATAGCGTTCAAATTACCGGTACTGGCAAGATTAATGGCTAAATGAATAGGGATCTTTTCACTTAGTCGGTAAATATCACGATTTTGTGTTTAGTTTTATAGGGTTTTATTTTCTTACTTAAAAGCACACCTCTATCTGCTAAAATTCCAACGGCCTGCTTGGAACTTCCCAAAATAGAAATACATAATTCTATACCGCGTACCGCGAATCCTGCCTGCCCTTGCGATGCTAATGCATTGCATGCGGAGCAGAGTAATCTATAGGTATACAATAGGAGAGTACTTAGTCATTTCCTTATATTAAAAAAAACATAATTCCACTAACACAGACTTACCTACCTACTTCAGTTCGTCATGAGACCCCTCCTCCATCTCTCCTCCATGGGTATCGTAATAAAGTAAGTAGATGGTAAAAATCATTCGTTTATAATTAGGGACGTATAGTAAATATTTAGTAATCTGTGGTTAGAGCCTAAACAATTTAGGATTTTGGTACTTAATCGATTACTCGGATTTTATAATATTAAAAGATGATTATACTGAAATAGTAATGATACTTATTTTAAGTCAGGATGAATGAAAGCCAAAGCTGGAACTATCTTAGTACCTTGGGTCGGTACGGATGATGCAAGCATCGATTTTGACTGCCAGAGATGAGGAGCACTTGTGGCGTGGCCTCTGTGTCTGTCATGAAATAATAATAATAACGCATCAGAGCCCCTAACTAGCTAGGGTACCCGAAACATTATACAGAGACGAACATTACACCCAGACCAGAAATAAACATTGATATTCATCATAACAATGTTCGCCCCGCCGGGAATCGAACCCAGGTGCACACGCATCTCAGTCCACATCACTGCCAACTGAGCTACGGAGCAGTCAATGCCTAGACAGGCCGAGGAAGACATGATTAACCAATTTTAATATAAAAAAAGGTTGCTGAAAGCCGTCTGAGATGGTACGGCCATGTGATGAGGCGGAGCGATGACCATGTGTTAGAAAAAAAAACTAATAGGTACCTACCGTACCTACTTCGTGACAACAAAAGAGACCAAAGGGGATCCCCAAGTCACCAGTGATCAACAGTATAAAAAACCTAGAGCTAGCCCAGTTAAATCCATTGACAACCCAGGACCGATATTCCTAGTGCTGAAGAATTAAGAAAGCCGAGTCTCTCAAAGTCAAATTTTAAAATTAGACCTTAGTCATGTACTAAATTACTTACTTCCAGTAACTTTAAAACGCCTATTTTATGTCACACACATCACAAGGCTAGGCAAAGTGATCTGCCTTATCGTTTTAATTTAAACTGCACTATTGCACAAAAGTCCTGCGTAAGTACTAGTTACTATATTTTGATTAAACAAAATATAGTGATGAAGATCAGCCTTACAGAGATGCAACCATAGTCGAATAAATTATTTAAGTGCTAAAATTTTCTCGAAAACTCAAGATGAAAATGATTCATAAAAGAAAGCGTACGTAGCGAGGGGTCGTTCCCGCTATCCCGTGGTGGCGCCTCCGCTGCACATCTCCCTGTCCTCGGCATGAGCTGGCTGCGTAGAATGAGCGAGAAACAAAGTGTGGGCCGAACCCGCGCTGGCGTTACAACGTGAGGCTATTTAAAACTGTGCGCAACTCCGTGGCGCAGAGTCTGTGGATTGTAATGATCAGTGCTGCCGTGTCTGCCGTCTAGTGCGAAGCGAGCGTCGTCGTCGTGAACTGTGTTTACACAAGAATATAATCGCTAGTGTTTGTTTTTACCCACGAGTTTTCACACCTCACACAAGTTAATATGGCTGAAAGTAGTCTGAGGAGGAACATTCCCATCAAGCTTGGAGATTTTTCAGTCATCGATACTGAATTCTCCAGCATTAGGGAGAGATTTGACGCAGAAATGAGGAAAATGGAGGAAGAAATGAGCAAATTCAGATCAGACCTCATGAACAGAGAAAGCAATAACTTCTTCAAAAGCACAACAAGGTATGCATTAAATCTAACCTGTACAATTATGAACTAAATTATAAGATACTTACCTATTTGGAATGCAAAGTAAAAATTTAGATGTGTGCTCAGTAAGTACTTTGTATTTACACATGTTTTTGAGTTGACCTTAACTTTTTTACATTGTAATTCATATAAGCAATAAATTATTAAAATAATAGGTACTTATATAGCAAAATATAGCAGTCGTGGCCGCAACGGGCTTATAATAATTCTGCCCGCGTTGATTACGTAGCCAATGTCGCCGGCCCTGTTTCCTTTTAGGGTATGTTGAATTAATGAGTTTTAAGGATTTCGCAAGCGAAGACGTCGACCTCGGGTGCGGACTGTCCACTCGGCTCGCTCTTAAGGCATTCATTATTCGGGATCATTCCGCGGAACGGCATCAGCTTCAGACATCTCGCAGTCGACTCCATTTAAAGCGTGCAGCGATACGTAAGACCGACGCGAGATGATGTCATAAATAGAAATAGCGCCGAACGGCCGGTTTTCATCGCGAACATTTTGTTTGCTAAAACGCAAACCGCAGACCGCCTTTACTAGTGTAAACATTGCAAAGCGCATTTCTAAATTTAATGTGACTAGAGAACATTTTTGGTGCTGGCTCAATAACTCTGCATAGTGCAAAGGTCTACTTTATGATGAGTTATTTAACTTTACCATAAGCTTAGAAATGTCCTCAACTTAAACAAAGTTAATCATCAATACATAGTATAAAATGAAGTCGCTTCCCGCGTCTGTCCCTATGTATGCTTAAATCTTTAAAAATACGCTACGGATTTTGATGCGGTTTTTTTTAAATAGAAAGAGTTATTTAAGAGGAAGGTTTATAAGTATAATACATGCAAAAAATAGTAATAGGTAAAGCGGTACGAAGTTCGCCGGGTCGACTAGTTTCGTTCATATAAAAAAGCTTGGATATAACTGTGTACTTAGCGCTATATGAGAAAAAGACCAAAAACAAAAGAATGGAGTTTCGTAAAACAAAAGTTACTTAGCACATATATTGACGTTCTTTACATTCAGGGTAAAATTTATAATATGTAAGTATTTCGTTAAAAGGAAAATTGTTTTTTTTTTTAAGTAAGCTAAGTACTTGACTTACTTTAATTTTAATGCATAAAAATACATAATCCGAAAATCTAATTTCAAACGAAAACACATTCTCTATGACTATGACAATCGTTATCGTATCGTCTTCAGTGATCGATACCCATCACCCTAGTTAAATATTAACGAGTTTCAATTATAATACTTATCTATCCGTTTACCTATATACCTATATCCATGTAAAACATTAAGAACTTGATTTCAAAAGAGAACAACACCGGTCGATAAGTTTTTGTCGACTCACCATTTGATAATAAGCTGGCAAAGAAATTTGACCTCGCCGCGTGCCAAGGTGATCCGACGATCAACCGAAATCGAAACTAAAAGCAAGTATTCCTTCGATGCCGTGAGCGGTGAGGTGAGCGCCTTTCGAAAGAAATGGGTCGGTTCGGTAATGACTGTAAAAACTATTTTGTTATCAGACCATTAACGTTGCATTCTTTTATGAAACAGTAGAGTTAGAGTGCGCTGAAATAATAATGGTAGTGGCACGAATACATGACCCAGTTTGAGCGAGTGTTGTTTCAGGCACCACACACAGCACCTGGTGAGGTGACGCAACACCAAGAATCGTCAATTAGTAGGTGGCGATGGCGTTTCTTAATGCCTGCGTGGGCTCTGTTAGCCCCGAATATATGACACATAATATAACACGGCTCAGGTACACCGGAAATAAAAAACAAAGACTATTTTTGGATATCAAAAGTGGGCATTATACACTCTACCTGAAGCAGAGTCGTTTGAGTGTGGGTTGGTGTTTTACGACCAAGATAGGTATTTGTAGATAGTCGATGATAACTCAATCAAACCCTTAAAACATATGAAATGTTTTTTTTGTTTGTTTAATAGGTAAGTACTTACCTTAGGTAGGTACGGATCTTCCTTCGCTTGTTATTTTTTTAACTTAACTTGAGAAGCCCTGTAAGTTTCAAAGGTATAAAAATTACATTGTCTTATTCTTGTCTCGTTTACCAAGGTCGGATACGTATTATGTAGGCTACTACAAATACAAAGAAACAAGTTTTAATGTCCACGGTAATAGACAGTTACAGACAAACAACGCTGAAAAAGATAGTGCGTGATGTGACGTCAAATGCTCGTTTCTACGCTGGCTGAAAATTATATAAATTAATTGTTTTTTCCATTATTTCTGATGTCTCAAAGTTTATCTATGTAGGTATACTATATGTTATAAATGTATACGTATTTAAGGTAAACAGTTAAGATAATTACGTGGAATACGTATTTTGTAAAATGAATCTCAATTTATCTTGGTTCACTTCAGAACGACTACTGATTAAACATTAGGTAGATTACAGAAATTGCTTAGAAAATTTTAGGGAATTTCATAATATTTTAAAATTAAGGACAAAACTAAACCTTGTTAGAACAATATAATTGTACATAGCACTGTCTGTCTGTCTTTTTGTTTAATTTCTATGGCTGCTAAAACAGATTTTTGTGAAAACAATTGTTTTTTATTATCTCTAGAACCTGTAAAAATCCTCGGTAAATAAAAATGTGCTATAAAAGTCTAACAACTAATATTGCTTTGTGCATGTCTTACAACTTTGAATCCGTTTCCACCGGAGGGGTGACCAAGTCGTCGGAGAGGTAAATACAGTTTCCAAACATAATGTTGTAAAGTAATGTGTTTGTAAAGACACTGTTGTTGTGTGTCTGTGAACCTTGTAGTTGTGCTAATATTTGTATGTCTCGTAAAGTAGTGGTGCTTAGTATGCCTACATTGCAAACTCTACATCTACACATGGTATTTACTTTTATGACTAACGACAAATATTTCATTATATTTTCACAATATTATACTCTTGATTTTCTGAGTACCTATCATTTTAATCAGTAAGTACTCAGTATATGGAAGAATTTTGCATTTGTATGGGGTACCCGCTTGATGCCTACCTAATTCATTCATTCCTTATAGGTATTACATCTAGCATAGTTTCATGCATAGCGTCATTAAATAGAATCGACCATAAATTTATAATACCACTAAGTACACCAAACGTAATTAAGTCCAACCTAGTCAATTTTACGAATAGTTTACACGATGGGTGCGAAATGGAAATAAAAATGTACAGTAGGTATGAGATCATAATGTTGACAATAACCTTGGATCTGCATCTCAAAATGACATCATCATTCGAGTGATAATCAAACTAAGTAGGAGTACATCACATTTCTTGTACCTAGCTAGGAACTAAGTTGTGATGTGTGGGCGGACAACACGGAAATCATTAGCAAATAGCTCAAATGAGCTGCACAATAATAATAGGTAATCTAGGTACCTACCTAGGTACTTCATCCTATGAAACTAAAAATACTTTGAAAATGTCTACATACCTATATAGATTGAGTAAATCTTGAATAGTTTACATTTATAGCTGTTTTATGCATATAATGATAGTGACGATAAAGTATCAGTAGAAGCCTAGGAACCTACGTAGCTTTATAGAAAATGTTATTTCAAAGTTATTTGCATGTCAGTATTTTATATCCAAAGGTAGAGTTTGTCCAAGGTTGCGCACGTAAACGGTTAAAATGTTACATAAACTTTGTTGCTTACTTACTATACTACCTACAACAAAAAAAATTCTAAAGCCGAACAAAAATTGTTTAAACAAATACTTTACGCTCTGACTAAACTTTTTTTTTTGATTTGATCAAAGTAACATTTACCGAGTTTCGCGTTTTTAAATATCGTTCAGCGTATTGCCGGTGTCAAGGTTACCATACCACATCACATTCCGAATGAATCACCATTCATTTGTATGCTGTGTGAAGCACATCCAGTTACTTCTTTATTATTCCTTATCAGATCTATTCACAGTTTGATTGATACTCTTCAGGGACACCCATTGTAACTAAATTAGTTTCTTTCATATTCTATGTATAAAGAAATTGCAAATAACTCTCTACATGGCTAGCACAAGAGTTATAAACTTTAGTAAAAAATTATGGGTACGTGAGTACGTGAGGGTGACTCTCATGCTAGAATTGCACATTTGGGACGCAAATTCTGTTTTATGTTAAAATTGCACTGGGATAAAATAAGTCCTGACTTGATAACAATTTAAAATAATTTAAAACACAATAAATACGGCAACATCTTTCTTGATGATTTAATTAACGTTTTCCCCTACACACACTACATGAAAAAGATGACACGTCAGGGGGTGGAGGTATATTTAAATAAACAAAGATATATTTTTTTTGCCAAGTCTCAAATTTCATTATTGAAGATTGCATGAGCGATGATAAAGATATTATAAGTCTTAGCAATGTCAAGTCAAAAAATAAAAGCTGGGTTTAAAAATTGCCATTGAACAGGCAATAGCAAAATCATTCGATTTGAATGTCATCCAATTTACAAACCACTGCCTGTGTTGCGCACGACTACAAAAAATATTTAAAGTTGCATCTACTTTGAAAGCTAAAATGAAATCGTAGTCCGACAGACAGGCTATAAGACCAAAACATGTCCAAACTAATTTTTACCCCTGTTCTCCTCAGCTCAACCACATCATCACAACACAGCGACAACAGGCAGCTGGCCGAGCCCACCCACCACTGGGACAGCCTCAACTCCCCCCTGATCCAAGACGAGGGCGATGGAAAGTCCCTCAAGCTCAGATTTGACGTCAGCCAGTACACACCCGAGGAGATCATTGTCAAAACAGTCGACAACAAATTGTTGGTAAGTATCAAAAAGAAAGAATTGATAAGTGCAAAATATATAAAGTGATATATTTGTTTGTGTGTATATTTGTTGTACTAAAGACTAAGATAAGACTCATAGATTGATGACTTGATAGATAAGGCACAATACAAGCACTGGATAAATTGCTAGTTAGCAATAGCTCAAGGCTCTATAGTAGATGTGAAGACATTACACGATGCTGATTTGAAAGGAAACAAAAAGGTTTTAGACTTTTCAAAGGTTTCATAACACCACAGAATGCACTATAAACAGCGGAGGTCATACTCAGAAGAATATTATTGCATTCATTGTGTACCACGGGTTGTGTAATTCAATGACTTTGGAAATAGAACTGTTAAAATTATTGCTATGTCCACAACTTTACTGAACTCATAAACCGCATCCAGAAAATTATTACCAATATAAGTTCTGTAAACAACAATTTCTGTTCAGTCTGGCCAGCACCATCGGCCTGAATTCCGCGAGATAAATAAACATTACAGCGGATGACGGCACGTTTATTCATGAACGTGACGATGACATCGAGTAAGAGTGGTCCTGAAATAGGACTCTCCTCTTATATTATTTTATGTTAATGTAGCTAATGGATCCCATCCCGTTTGGCAGTCATTCAAGTTCAATGAGTTTGGCAAGCAAGACAATTTAAGAAAGTGTCAAATACATTAAGTACCTAATTACTTTTTGTATTAAATGTAGATGCATATTTATAATGCTGAGTGGTGCTGGCTAGGACTCATAACTCCTTCCTAAAGATTAGGACAGATTATTAAAAGATTTACGCTTATGTATGATTTTAAACTAAAAAGTATTTAAGTACTTAAGTACTTCTTTATTAGAGCTAAAAGCAATTATAGGATATAAATTTAAATTAATTTAAAAATAACCATCGCCGTCATCTTAATGACAAATTTATTTTTCGTCGCTCTGATGATGATAAATTATGTCTGCGCTGCGATAACGAAGCAGTTTATTTGCGGTAGATTTTTTTTTGGCTTCACGAGGAGGCATTATGCCAGCCGCCACATTATGCACACGAAACGTTTTGTAATAATTTTTATAAAGAGGGGTGGACGAACTTCTCCTTGCGGAATTCACACGCGAAATAATTAATGAATGTTTGTTTCCAGGTGCACGCCAAGCACGAGGAGAAGTCTGACACCAAGTCCGTGTACAGAGAGTACAACCGCGAGTTCCTGCTGCCCAAGGGCACGAACCCCGAGGCCATCAAGTCGTCGCTGTCGCGGGACGGCGTGCTGACCGTGGAGGCGCCGCTGCCGCAGCTCGCCATCACCGACCGCACCATCCCCGTCCAGAAGCACTGAGAACCCGCGCACCCTTCGCCCGCCCTCCTGCCTGCGCGCCTAGGCCCGGCCCCCTAGCAGGGCCAGCGCGACACTAGCAGCTATTCCATACTGTTATTGATTAATAATTTATTTTTAATTTTTACGTCTCACGACTTATAAATTTTAAGCAGTCGGTGTTTTTCTCAGATATTTATTTTGAATCTTAAGAGAATCTCAAAATTTTACTAATTTTCTTTTACACACATTATGCAGATATATTTTTGATATATTTAATCGTATATCTGTTGTGAATTGCTGTTCCACATCGATTACAATTTGTCATCGCTTGAGAAAGTTTGCACTGTGATCGTTGAAGGTTCATGCATTTTGCACAAAAACGTTTTATCGGCCATACCTTATTTACTAGAATTTGTTTGATGTTATAAGATTATAGAAAAATATAATTAAGCACTTTAATTATATAAGTATATTGCCGTTGTAATAGTCCTGTCACCCCAGTTCTTAATCGTTATAAAACAAATTTATACAAAACACAAATATTCAGAGCTTGATCAGAGTAATCCTGTAAGAAGCTGAACTGTATTAGACGACAGCGGCATTAAAAGTGTCTTAATTTATTTATACATTGTTAAAGTATTTTCGCTTAACAACATATAAAAAGGTAAGCGGCCATAACGAGCATTTTATATTATACACATATTAACCGCTAACTCGGGACACATTGATACATTTTAGTACAAACAATTGTTATAAATGTTTAGATGTCAATAAACAAAAAAACCGATGAAAAAGTTTTATTTTGAACATAAGCCTGGTGACTGGCTCTGATTTCCCCATTAAATAAGTATGTTATTCTTAAGAAAAATAAGTAGAGTCAGAGAAATAAAAAAAATAACAGCGATTCACTTTTGAATATTTCTCAGTAATAATATTATAGTACCTCCTACTAAAAAGAGAAAGTGGTTCAATGTAGGTAGGTACTTACTATTATGTAGTAGGTAGGTAGAGTTTACAGTTCAGTAACCACGTTTCAAAATAAAGCGGATGCAAGCGAGACAATGGACGAGTGTTGGCGATACTAACTAAATTCTGATAACTGACAATGAGTAAAGTTTATGGCAACATGATTTTCAAAAAAAATTGTGGCAAAAAATGTGTGATGTGGTGATATTTACCGACCCATACAATGACCATCTGATAATTCATGTCATATAATATAAGACTCATGAAGGCGTAACACCTACAATAGCTAAAAATATACAGATCAAAACTTAGGTACTATGTAATCTCAGACGAATAATTAAAAATCAGTGAGTGAAACCTTAAATTTTTATCATGAAGCATAGGTTTACAAAATCAATGTTTACAAATGTATATGTCGTAGGAAGATTTGATAATTAGTTTTTTTGCAAAAAAACTAGGGATTTTGCGAAAACTCGGATAATTTGATAAAGTAGTATTACTTTTTTTTTCAATCTTACTGACAAAAAGCAGTTTTTTTTGCAAAAAACCTGGTATACTTAAGGTCAGTGTGGGCAAGTCCGACATACTTTTCTCCGAATTCACTTTGAGATTAAATAAAGTAAAGTAAAAGTACTGAAAAAAAAAGTACTGATATTTGCATTCTACGCCGATTTATGTGCTTGAAGGTAATAGAGTATGAAATGTTTTTTTATTTACCAATGCAGAAAATATATTCACTTTAATAAGCTTCGAGATATAGATATTAAAAAAAAAAATTGAAAATAGACGGACTTCCCGCAAATGAAGGGCAAGTGGTTTATTATCAAAATCTTCTATGGATATACCCTTGAGAAATTCTTTCAGATGATAACGACAAATGGCTTGGCACTTTGGTTTTAATTACGTTGTAAATACAGTTGAGATTTCGATGATAATTCAATTTTATCATTTTTAGGGCAAGACCGTCATATCCAAGCAAGCAGGGGTTGTAAACTTTTTTTTATTTAAAACAAAATAAATAATTGTGTATAGAAATGACCCCCATTATAATGAATTGTGCTTAAGGCGATTTCGCCGTGAAGTCCATCTTCATCAATATATATAAAACTCTTCCGTTACTGACTGACTGACTGACTGACAGACAACGCAGAGCCGAAACTACTGGGCGTAGAAAGCTGAAAATTGGCACGTGGGTTCCTTGGGGAGTGTAGGTGAGCACTAAGAAGGGATTTCCCGAAATTCCCACGGGAACGGGAAAAAACGGGATTTTTGTGTTTATGAGAAATCTGCGCGGGAAAAACCGCGGGGCAGCCTCTAGTGTCTCATATTAAGGGAATTCCGTCATAGACGGACTTTCCGTTTTTTAATAGACGGACTTCCCAACTTTAATATTTGAATGTTATGATTCTTTTTGGATGAGAAAATTGTTTAAAACAAGTGATTTTATCAAATCTTCTGTAAGAAAAACAAAGAAGGATTATTAAATTACCTATGTAGAAACAGGAAATGTTAAAACTCCTTCAATTTTCATTTTTTCCAAAATTATTTCGGAAGTACGTCACTGCTAAACTTCAAGTTCAAATAGGCAAAAAAAATTTTTGCCAAATTTCTCCTAAGATAATGCTTCTAGCGACATCTATGATAATTAGCTGAAAAGTAATTTACAGATCTGCTTTACCGATCGAATCGTAACCGCTAAATTCCTTTTAGAACGGAAGTTATTGCCGCTAGACGGACTTACCTCCCAGACGGACTTCCCCACATTGACCTTAATTGAAAAATTTAAAACCTGCCTTAACTCTAATCTTATTGGCTGGATTATTGTTGGCTAGTTAACTCTTATTCTGATTGGTTCTTTAAAATACCTTTTGAGGCAACAGAGAACCAATCAGAATAAGAGTGTGGACAGCAAGCAATAATGTAGCCAATCAGAGATAAGGAGGTTTCAAATTTTTCAATTATACTAGGTTTTTTGCAAAAAACTGCTTATAGTCAGGATGATTGGAAAAAAATAATCCTTATATCAAATTATCCGGGTTTTCACAAAATCCCTAGTTTTTTTGCAAAATCCCTAATTATCAAATCTTCCAACGACATATATATCTCCATGTTCGAATACATATGACAAAATACGGTATCAAAGCTAGAAAGATTTCAGAATTTAATATACAAAAAACCAACGATTTTAGAAAATATGTAATTAGTAATATCGGTTGCACCCTTCTGTCGTTCTCTGTTTAAGTTTCTGTCTTTCTCTAGTCTTTGTCTATATAGCGAAAAGCGGCAGTATATAAATCGTGGGACCACCGGGACTATGGGAAGTATATGTGCACTGTACGCCCTGCAGTACCGGGCCGAAGAATAGGACTGAGGTATCCCCAGCCTGTCGTAAGAGGTGACTAAGAGGGGACCCCGGGGTCGTTGGGTGCACGAGGCGGGGGCCTCGTGTAGTCATATAACGGCCCCGAGAAGGAATGCGGAACGCGGTGTCCCGATTCCGCCGTCGAGCGTAGGAAGAGCCATCCGCGCTCAGGGGGGACTACCACCACTTGTCCCCCCATGAAGAGGCTAAACAGCCAATGCTGGAGGGGGTCGCGCAGTTGAACACAACGATCGAAAGATCACCCGTGACCCCCTTGCCAACAGCCCAGATGGACACCGGCGGGGTTTTAGTGAGTGCGTCCCCCCCAGGGTCGCAGGGTACTCGTTAGGAGTTTCCCCGCCTAAAAAAAAAAAGTATATGTGCACTGGAAGTACATGTAGTAATGTGCACGTTAAATGGTTAGGTGAGTTAATGTGCAAAATGTTTATAAATGTATAAGTGAAATTTCGGGTATCGGTATTAAGTAAGTTTTTTAGGAATATATTATTTCGAATAAACGTACCTAGGTAATTATGCTTTTATTTACTAGATTTACTAACGTAATATAATAGAAATGCACACAAGATCTTGTATAAACCTTAGTACTTTTTCTATAAGTATGTTAATCGTATTCTCCAAGAACATTATGAAATCAATAAACTAAACTAAAACTTTACGAAAATTGGGTCAAACTGACACAATAATAAGGGGCATACCGATCAAGGTATAAATTACATACACGCGAGCGGGCGTAAAGGGGTCTTAAATTAAAGACAATTATGTGAAGCTATTTCAAGAAAATTTAATGGAGGGATAACATTATTATGTATGTGTCGCCGCTGTATTTGATAATTCGCCGTATTACAAAACGGCTAGCCGGATTTCAAAACAGCGCAATATTTTAAATAATATTTACTTATTTCATAAATTACTGATCACCCTTTGTTTTAAATACTACGGCTAAACGTTAGACGTCGCTTTGTTAAACCTAACGCTAATTCAATGCGCCTGAACATGACTTAGTACTTACTTAGTGACGTATTAAAAAAAACGGCGCTGTTTTGAAATCCGGCTCGCGGTTTTGTAATACGGCGAATTATCAAATACGGCGGCGACATATGCATAGAGTTTATAATTACGGTTCAGAATATTATTACAAAATAAATTTAGAATATTAAACTAAAACATTTGATTTCGATATTGCTCCGTTTCCGTGGAAATTAAAAGCGTGAACTATTTTCTTAGTCAGACGCGGTGTGTCTGTGTGTGTGACGGCCACGTGTTGAAAGAGTTTATTAATTACCCTTAGGCAGGTGTGCACCAACATTATTTGGCTGATTAACAGCCGGTTAACGAATCAATGCCTACTCTCAACTTTGGCTTTAATTAGTTAACCGGCTGTTGAACAGCCGATAAATGTTGGTGCATAGCGCCCTTAAAAGGCACACGAGTAGTATGGAGCTTTAAACGAAATTTTAAAATACAAAACTTTGAATTTCTATCCAGATATTTTTTTACAGTAACAAAGGAACAATAAACCATGTTATTTAAAAAGCCAATTAGTTCCGCACAGGTTCTGACCGGTGAATTAATAATTATTATTTAAAATTTATAGTGACAATGTAAAGTTAAATATTGTGGTTGAATTGGTTTCTTTGTCATTTTGCTACAAAGTGTTATCTTTTGGATTCTATCTTAAGAGTTATAATACGCGAAACAAACAATATGTCTGAGGAGGTTCCTTCATAATTGTTTTATCAAATATATCTCAACACAATTACACGAATCTTCAGACGGAAGGTTTTAGCCGTTTTGAAATCATACACAAAAGTTTATTTGTTAGTAAACCGATTTGAAAAAGTCTATAGAATGTTCTCAAAAATTAGAAACGCAATGCGGTACGAAGTTCGCCGTGTCAGCTAGTCATACTTAAACCCACTTTTTTATACTCGGATACTGGATACTTTCTTTTCAACAGTATGTTATTATTATTATAGCATAGCATATGACTAAATGTATTCAGTAATGTTTATTACAACAAAATGTTTGCCAAACTAAATCTTGAAATAGCGATGACGAATTCGAATGAGTTTCGAAATGAATGGCCCATTTCACACCAACGCAACACACGGGAACCCATCGTGTGACGTCATCGGTCTAAAGAGGGCAGCCGTGGGCCGTGAGTCACGCGAGGTTGCTTGAGTCGACGACGACTGAGAGAAATACGTATGCAAGAAGTAGAAGGGCGATGCTTGCCAGTTTTCTTGTAATGATTGAAATCTAATCTGAGACGTTATACATCGCCGGCGAATGATTTCCTTCAGCCGATGATAAATTAAAGCTACTAACCTGTTACATCTTCCAGGTTCAAAAATTAGCATGCCAAAGTATGACCGTTCGATATTCCTACAGTAAATTGTATAACTTACCAAAACTGCGTCTTCAATAATAAAAAACTTTTTTTTTCCTTATAGTATCAGTCACATTTATTAGTTCTTGAATATACTTCTAGCATTATAGGCGATCAGGCCGAGAGAGCCAACTATCACTATTTGAGAAACGTAGCTCATCACGACTTCTTGGAGGGATTTTTCTTTTATCACGTCCACTGGGTATGGATTGTTGCTACTTATCTAAAAAGAAGAAAAATATCATGAATAAATAAATTGATAATTTAATTACAGCGTAATTTTTTTTGCCAGAGCAGTTCGACCCGCGATATATTATACAATACTAGAGGCTGCCCCGCGGTTTTTCCCGCGCAGATTTCTCATAAACACAAAATTCCCGTTTTTTTCCGTTCCTGTGGGAATTTCGGGAAATCCCTTCTTAGTGCTCACCTACACTCCCTAAGGAACCTACATGCAAAATTTCAGCCCGCTACGCCCAGTAGTTTCGGCTCTGCGTTGTCTGTCAGTCAGTCAGTCAGTCAGTAACGGAAGAGTTTTATATATATTGATTTTTCGATATTCTTTACCATTAAACTTATTAGCCATTCTTGTGTTATCAGTGGGGCAATCTACTGAACTAAACTGATTTATTGTAGGTAGTTAGTTATATCTTACCTTTGAAAGGAACTTTTTCAGTATCTTCATCTCACTTTTGATACTAAGAATATTGGTGTGCATCTTTTTGGTTGAGCCCTTGATCTTCAGCAAGGTCGGCGAGTCCGGCGGCTCAAACTTCATTTGATTCTGAATCCTAGACAACGCTCGCAGTGTGTACTGTAACGTAGCTTCTAGAATGTAGACTTGTTGCAAGTGCGTTCCTAAAGTTGTTAGGCAGTCTAGAACACTGAAAATAATTTCTTTTTTACAAAAAAGGAAACCGCCTTAAGTAAACTGACACATATAGGTATGTCAAATGTGCACTCTCTCTTTTTTAAGTAGGTTAAAATAGGTTCTAAAACCTTCTCCTGAATGTTACTAATACTTATCTTAAAACCGCATCAAAATCGGTTCAACCAAACGCGAGATAATCGCGGACAAACATACATATATACATACAGGTCAAACTGATAACCTACTTTTTTGAAGTCGGTTAATAAAGACGATATAAATTTTCATAGAAATAAGTGATGACTAAGTTTGAAGCGATAATTGCTGGTGGTGGTCGATATGTTAGTATCTCGGTAATTTAATAAAAGATTAAAATGTTTCTGTCGCGAGCTCGTCATAGTTGACTAAAGCCCGAGCAAAAGCGATCGCACAATCGCATATTTAGCCATTAGTCGCGGCTACTAAATGATGCTATACAAAATGTATGAAAAAACTCGTGACAAGAGCTTATGTGGCCGAATCCAGTAATCCGTACATGGTGACAAAAAGTTTTTTCACTTGTTTATGTTTAAGAGCCATAGCACAGCTAAAGCAACGGCACCCGCGAAAAAAAAAATTTCTTCTTAAACGTCATTGGGTGAAGTTACACACCGATCGGTAGCACTTTTGTAAGTATTTGTAAATAGTAGTAGGTTAAGTTTAACACTAGTTCATAAGTTATTTTGTAATTACTAACTCACTATGGATACTATCCGAAATAAAATTTTATTATTATTATATTAAACAAAGACAATGACTAAAATGTGAAACAGTATTCCACTAGATAATGCAGCCTAGTATTTTTAGGGCACTGTTGTATAGCTTTTAGGTTAGAGACCAGAGAAAGTGTTATTTTACTGTGTACTTTTGGCAACAATCAGTAGCTTCTAAACTTTAAAATATTTTTTTATTCTCGGGTGATGCTACTTTAGCTGTCCTAATTGTGCTATGCCTCTTAAGTAATTTATTTGCTCAGTTTGTTACCTATAGTTGTCTTTCTTCACAGCATGCAGTCCCGCCACCGCCTCGACCTTCCACCTCCGCAGGTGGAAGTACCTGAGCCCGCGCTGCAGTCTTTGCCTCTCGTAAGGCAGATCTATGCCCAGTTTGATCATATCACTATCCTCCAATAGGAGGAATTGTCTGAGATTCATGTTTGCATTGAGTATAGTGGAAGTTAGTCTTTCACAGTTCATTCCGTAGAGCAAGTCCTGGATTTCACCAGAGTAGTTTAGTCTGGAATGGAAAGTTAAATTGCGTGAAGTAAGTACATGAGAAGTACATGAGACAGATTATTTATTAAGACCGGATAAAAAGCATCTAAGCTTCGGGCGATAATGACACGTCACGAAAAACTTTATAAACTTCGCAGTAGAGTTAGAATGGTATGATATTATAAAGTTATAAAACTTAATTTGCGAGAAATATACATCAAAAAAGCAAAATGAACTCACTCTTCCCCATCAACCAGTCCAGGATAGTAATCGTGCCACGATCTAACATGATTATTATTCAAGAGCAAACTCTCATCTGGCTCATTATCAACCTTCAAGTGTTTGTTTAGTATTTCTAAGACCGCCTGATGGTCATCGGCTATGGCGATGTCTATGAGATTGCGGTCATATTTGTCGACTTCCGTTAGTCTGCCGCCTTCTGTGATAAGAAGTTCTAATATTTCCGGCTGATTGTGATGTACAGCTGTGAACATTGCCTGAAAATTATAAATTTTTGATCCTCATTTCACAAAAGTAATTTTTTAACACCAAGGGGTTAAGACTATCTAACAAATTATTTTTGTATCCTAAGAATGGGTTGCCTGGAAGAAATAGCCATAAGCGATAAGAGAGCTTATTGCAAACAATGCAATTTATCTATATATATAAAATTCAAAGGTGACTGACTGACTGACTGACTGACTGACATAGTGATCTATCAACGCACAGCCCAAACTACTGGACGGATTAAGCTGAAATTTGGCATGCAGGTAGATGTTATGGCGTAGGCATCCGCTAAGAAAGGATTTTCCAAAATTCCCTCAGGAACGGGAATTACGGGACTTTTTAGTTAGTATGAAAAATCGACATTATTGAGTGTATCGACGTGAAATTTGGTGTACGGGTTCCTCAGTAAATGAAAGAATGATGAAAGAAAGGAATTTACAAAATTCCCACGGGAACGCGAATTACGGGACTTTTTTAGTGAGAATGAAAAATCGACATCCTTGAGTGTTTCGACGTAAAATTTGGTGTACTGATTCCTCAGTAAATGTAGGAATGTTGAAAGAAAGTAATTTACAAAATTCCCATGGGAACTGGAATAACGGGACTTTTTGTGAGATTGAAATCTCGACTTCCTTGAGTGTATCGACGTGAAATTTGTGTACGTTCCTCAGTGGATGAAAGGGTGTTGAAGAAAGGAATTAACTAAATTCCCATGGGAATTTTTAGTACGAAAAATCGATTTCCTTGAGTATGCCAACGTGAAATTTGGCCTACAAGTGTCTCTGTGGATTTAGGGGTGTTGGAAGGAAGAAATATACTAAATTCCCACGGGAACGTAAAACGGGATTCTTTAGTTAGTATTAAAACAATGTATATATATTTATTTATTTCGATGTGAAAATAGGAAAACGGGTTCTTCAGTGGGTGTAATTAGATTCAGAGTTATATTAAGAAAAGATTAACCAAAATTCACATGGTAACGGAACATTCCCAAAAACATAAAGCGCCTAAAAATCTTTAACTTTTTTTTACTCGAGTATGTACGTAAGTATATCCAACTACTTTTACCCAACCAGCGAATAGAAATGCTAGAAGTTTCAGTGTCAACGGGAACTGTAATAAAGATAGATATTTTTAGGGGGTATGGGTGCGATCAGAAATGATGTCACCAAAATCCTGAGTCGTAAATCAACCAGTATTTAACGATTTTAATGAAAAAGCGCGTGCGAAGCTGCGGGCAAAAGCTAGTATTTTTATATTACGTTCCTTTAGTTTTTTTGTTTGTTTATTGTAATGTGTCGTTGACGCTGCAAAAAAAATGTGATTTCTTTTCTTTTCAATTTAAGCTAAAATGTTACTTGCAATCAAGTTTGACTTTAATAGCTGTAAGAACAAAATTTGTGCTGATTGAAGTATAACTGTGTTCAAATGTTTTACTAATGGCACTTACGGTCCACCCTCTCTGGTCCCTCATTTCAATATTGACATCCAATTCAAGCAGCTTCTCCACAACAGCTACCCGACCACTACTGATAGCTCTCATCAGCGGGGTCTCTCCATACTTGTCGCCAACATTCAGGATGCAATCCTTTTCTATAAGTTTTTCCACTATGCGGTCTATTGCCTCATCTGGTGCGCTGCTGTTTGAGCAGACTAACATTATTGGAGTCACCGATTCTGAAATTAAATTATTTATAAGGTTGAAAAAGGTGTAATTTTTTTTTAATTTATATATAGACTAATACAAAGTTGAATACATTGCTCTGCTGTATGTACATCTGTGTATGGAAATGGGTACTGACTGATCTGTAAGTAAGTACCAAAGTTAAATTAGTGACCAATATTCAAAAGGCAGGAGTGATGGGTCATTAATATCAATCATAAAACTAATAGTTTAAAAAAAAAATGTATATTACCTACATTGTAAAATAAAAAAAAAGACTTATTTATATATAGCAGCAGTTATAGGCTTTGCTAGTAAGGCAGCACAGATTATTCTCCCATAGTGAAAGAACTGTAACTCTAACCATTTGAAAACATTGTGTTTGACTTACCACAGTGAAGATTTGCATCAGCCCCCTGTTCAAGCAGGTATCCAACTATTTCCTCTTGTGCGTGGAAGCAGGTGTGCATGAGCGGTGTCCAGCCGGTGTCCAGATGGTCATTTATGTTATTGTTGAGATCTAGAAGTAAGAAAACATTCCATTGTTTAACCCGTGGAACGATTGCCTACCCTCAAACGCATTTGAATTATGCACAGTTTATGTGCGCACGACGCGATGAGGTTTAACAAATAACAACATATATAAAAAAAAAATTAAAAGCAAATAGAAGAATAAGTGTAATTAATCAAAGCAGTCCTTTCTTAATAACATTTTTTTTTATACATATAATTGTGTTAATACGAAAGTAGATATATTTATAATCATCATCATCATCATTTCAGCCGTAAGACGTCCACTGCTGGACATAGGCCTCCCTCAAGGCTCTCCATCTGTACCGATCGCAGGTGGCCTGCATCCAGCGTGGACCCGCAGCCTTGCGCAGATCATCCGTCCATCTGGTCGGTGGACGTCCTACGCTGCGCTTGCCGATCCGTGGTCTCCACTCGAGAACTTTTCGGCCCCAGCGGCCATCTGTTCTGCGGGCTAGATGACCTGCCCATTGCCACTTCAACGTGCTTATCCGCTTGGCTATGTCGGTGACCCTGGTTTCTCTGCGTATGTCCTCATTTCTGATTCGATCCCGCAGAGAAATCCCGAGCATAGCCCGCTCCATGGCTCGTTGAGCTACTCGGAGCCTGTTCATAAGGCCTATAGTGAAGCACCACGTTTCAGAACCGTATGTCATCACTGGCAGCACACATTGGTTAAATACCTTCGTCTTCAGGCACTGAGGAATATTGGACGAGAAGACGTTGCGTAGTTTCCCGAACGCCGCCCATCCGAGCTGGATTCGGCGATTGACCTCCTTCTCGAAGTTGGACCTACCTAACTGGATGGTTTGTCCTAGGTATACGTACTCGTCGACAACTTCGAGAACCGAGTTCCCAACCATAACTGGGGTAGGCAGAACATGGACATTAGACATGACCTTCGTCTTGTCCATGTTCATTTTAAGGCCCACCTGTTGGGAGACTCGGTTGAGGCCTTCGCGCATCGTGCTGAGTTCCTCCATCGACCTTGCCATGACTACGATGTCGTCGGCAAACCGAAGGTGAGTGATGTATTCGCCGTTAATATTGATGCCCTGCCCTTTCCATTCTAGAAGTTTGAAGGCGTCTTCTAAAGTGGCGGTGAACAGTTTCGGAGATATAACATCTCCCTGTCTCACGCCTCTGTTCAAGGGAATAGCCTTCGAATTCTGTTCCTGTACTCGGACAGACATGGTGGCGTTGCTATACAAACACTTCAGCACTTCGATGTACCGATAGTCAATCCGGCATCGTTGGAGGGACTCTAGCACCGCCCATGTTTCGACCGAATCAAAGGCCTTCTCATAGTCCACAAACGCTAGACATAGCGGCAAGTTATACTCTTCGGTCTTCTGTATAACTTGCCGCAGCGTATGTATGTGGTCTATGGTACTAAAGCCTTTTCGGAAGCCGGCTTGTTCGGGAGGCTGGAAGTCATCAAACCTTCGTTCGAGACGATTGGCGATGATCCTGGAAAACAGCTTATAAACATGGCTCAAAAGCGAGATGGGCCTATAATTCTTCAAAAGGGTTTTATCGCCCTTCTTAAAGAAAAGCACCACCTCATTTCTGTTCCATGCTTCAGGCGTGGTCCCTTCGAGTAGGACAGAATTAAAGAGCCTCTGAAGGACTTTGAGTACCGGTGTTCCACCCGCTTTCAGAAGCTCTGACGTGATTCCATCCTCACCCGGTGCCTTGTTGTTTTTAAGCAGTTTCAGGGCCATCCTTATCTCGTACAGGCTGATGTCCGGGATATCTTCGGTATAGTGTCGGGTTAGTTTGGCTCTAGGGTCGTTAGCCGCACTAGTAACAGGCTTAGTGACCGAATCGTATAGCTGTCCGTAGAACTTCTCGATTTCCCTCAAAATTTCCGCTTTCGTCGACGCTATACTGCCGTCATCCCTCTTCAGCTTGGTCATTTGGCTTTGCCCAACAGACATCTCTTGCGAACACTTTGGAGCCTTTATTTCGCTCTATCGTATCCTTAATACGCGCAGTATTAAAGACACGGATATCGTGTCGCAAGGCCTTCGAGATCTGCCTATTGAGCCGCCTATATGACGCAGCATCATCGGGAGACTGCAGTCTAAGCAAGCGTCGTTCAGCCATAAGTTTGAGGGTGTCTTCAGAGAGTTTCTGAGTTCTAGCGGTACGGCGAGTCCTAAAGAATTTAGATCCGACCGTATGGACAGTTTTTACGAACCTGTTATTGATCTCGTCCACTGATGCGTCGTCTAGACAATCAAAGCGATTAGAGAGCTCGAGTTGAAAGCTCTCGGGGTTTTCGATCTGAGCGAGGGTAGGACGGAGCGTAGACTTCATCAGGCGGTACCGTTCAAGTTTAACGTTCACATTCAATGTGCCTCTTACTATTCGGTGATCACTGCCGGTTTTTAACCTATGAATCACGGAGACATCATTGAATATCCGTTTCTTGTCGGTCAAGATGAAGTCTATCTCGTTCCTAGAACCACCAGGGCTCATCCAGGTACATTTCCTATGAGGTGGCTTCTGGAAGAAAGAATTCATCATGAAGAGTCCTTCTTTCTCCATGAAATCGGCCAGCCTCTGACCTCTAGGGTTCCGTTGCCCATAACCGAAGTTCCCCACTCTCAACTCATGCTCGCTTCTCTTGCCTAGTTTCGCATTGAAGTCCCCCATAACAACATTGAAGTGAGTTTTATGCGTATGTATGGCCCGACTAATGTCCTCATACATAGACTCTACTTCGTCATCTGAGTGTGTCGAGGTCGGTGCATAGACCTGAACGACCTTCAGCAAATATCTTTTAGATATTCTGAGTGTTAGGTATGCGACCCTGCTCGACACACTGTCGATGGTAATAATGTTGCTAACGAGGGACTTGTGGACGAGAAACCCGACACCACCTTGGGACAGTTGGTCGCCCTCCCGGTGGAAAAGCAGGTTACCCGATTTCAGGGTTATCGTGTCCTGTCCCTGTCTACGGACTTCTGATAGCCCTAGAATATCCCACCGTAACCTGCTCATTTCCTCTTCCAGCGCAACAATCATATCGTCAGTCCTCAAAGTGCGGATGTTGTGTGTTGCCAGGGCCAGTTGTCGTTTAAAGGGGTGGTAGCCGACCGTCCGGGGATTCTTAGCACCCCTTGCCCCGCCGTTACCGTGACCGCTACCGTGGTCAGGAATAGCGGGGCTGCCGGGGACTAGGGGCCTGGGCACATGCTGACTATTCATGAGGGGGGGGGGTTGCCATACTTGCCACGCTTGGCAGGCGGGTTGGCGAGCGCAGTATGGTGTTGTATAAACCAGAAGACGCTGCTGCCCGTCTTCTGGTGCTGTCCCTCAGCCGGGTCCTACGGCTCCCACGGGAGAAGAGGGGAGGGCGACATTCTAACGCCGGCGCCCGCGGCAATATTTATAATATGGTTTAATAATATAATCCCACCACCCACTATATTTTAACAACAGAATCCTAATTCCCCACTGATTATGGTTAAAGTATTGGTAATGGTACAGTGGTGGTCTAGGAATTTGTAACAGATTTGTCTATGGTCTAGTGCGCCCTAGACTGTATTACCAAAGAACAAGAGCTATTTTTCAATACAGAAATACCGAGGCCTTTGACTCCCTAGCTTCTAGGGAGTCAAAGATGCATATTTTTGATTTCGGCCATGGTTGAGAAGATGTTATTTATTTATTGAAAGTGGCATTAGTTTTGCACCGTTTAAGCCATTATCTTTGTTTCATTATTGTTTTATTTAAGCAATACAAAGTTAGCAGTGACAGCTGAAGATAGAATTTTTTAATTTACCTGATTTAATTATATTTTTTACTTCATCCAGATTGCCATTGATGATGGCACTTTGCAAGTTGTTCTCTATTGTCTTCTTGGGGTTGTGTTGTTGGACAGGGTAGTATCTTTTTCTCTGTAATAATTAATAGCAATTTTAGAATTCCAATCCTCCCATTTCCCTACCGTGCCTCTCAGTATGAAATATATTTTACAGAAATTTTTAAGCAGCAACAAAGTTATCTTCTCCTTTATGCGCTTTGGTACCAGCTAATTTTAGATTTTAACCTAAGACTACACATTGGGTAGCTTACCGGTTCGTCCATAAATCTAAAACCATCGCTGTCGTCCGAATCATCGTCAGACATCCCTGCTGGTCGAATCATGATGGATTTTGGATTATAGCTTATGTAAAGTGCAAAGATGGGCAACGTCAAAAGATCTTCCTTCCTTTGGAAATTAGATCAGAGCTATTTTATGGCAGAAAAGAATATATAAATTCTGAAAATTAATAATATTTTGGTAAGATAAGTCAACAAAAAGTCACTGAAGGAAGTTTGACGTGGGGACTGATCAGTAAAATTTTTATATGGGACTGATTGATTGATTGTTTGATTTGTTTAGTTATTATGTTTTTATTCGACCATTCTTGGCTAAAAAAGGAACATAGTCAATTCAGCGAAGTCTTCGGCAATTTATTAGAATCAGCGACATCCTTTATTTCTCTCTTTGACAATGTTTTAAAATGAGCCATTATAGATGATGATACTTGAGTCAATACAAAAACTGCGCTATGGAACTGTGCCATGGCCATAGCACAGGTAGCCTCACGAGAAACGAATTTAGAAACTGCAGCAGAAATTTACTTCTCGCTTTGCGGGAAAAGTTCCCTGATTGATTGAAGGATGACTTGACGTTGACGTACATATTATTTACATTGACTGAGGGGCTTTTTGGCGCGAAGCGAGAGGAAAATGTCGGGCTTTTGTTTCTCAATTTTCTAAATTAGTTTTCGGTGGTTATTACCATGCTAGATAGATGCGTGCTAGTGTGGTGTAATGAGGGGTTTTCAAAGTGACATTTAGTAAAACGCCCGTAAATGGCGTTAAAGACATAGGTAAATAATTCAAATCAGTTCAAATTAACTTGAAAAGTTCAAAACAAAAGAAAACAAAAGCTATTTGACTGGCGCAATGGCATGACTGGTTCCAGTTTTATTTTGAGCTTTTAAATGATTCATTTCAAGTTCACCTTGTAGATTTTTGCTAGCGCCATCTGATAGCGGCGAGATAAAACTTGTTTTTTGTTCTCTGAGATATCAAATTGAAAACCTCTCATTAGTGTAATAATGTGCCCTTTATGGAGAACTGTTAAGATAAATGAGAAATAAAGGATGTCGCTCCGAAAAAGTCCGTATGAACATTGAAATGTGAGACTACCCTTGCATTTAAAAGGGTTTGGTTAGGAACCTAGGGTACGGAAAACATAAAATTAGATAACAGAAGACTTGATTATGTACTAAATAGATAAGCTAAGAAATAAACTACTGAAGACATGGCTGTATGAACTAAGTTCCTTTGCCTGCCCAGAATGGGCGAATGGGGAAGAAAACTGCCAATTTATCCCGCTAGTTTCGTTTGTACGGTCGACCCATAACAAACAAAGTTTTGTATGTGATTTGCATTGTTAGTCCAATTATTTATCAAAAGAACTCACTGTAGCTGTTGGGTGTAAGGAAAATGAAAATCTTATGTTTTCTAACAATTCCCGGCTAGGAAGCTATCCCTGTTATTCATAAAAGTTAAAGAGCATTTTAGTTATTAGACGTATGTCAATTTGACTGGATGTCACATATTTAGCATACAACAAACCAGAGAAGTATACCCCTACTAAAGCTACCTAAAATCTACTGTATCTTTATGAATAACACTGTATGAGTTTAAAGAACTTCAAAGAAACCGAACGGATCGAGGTTATGTTTTCAACATTTTAAAGATGTCAACTCCCTAAGTATTAGTTTTAACTACAGTTTTGTTCCTAATTATATATCTTATCGCTGTTTAGTGGGTCTGCAGTCCTCGCACAGGGTTTCTGACCCATCTTGAGATGACCTTTGATTGTTTTTAGGTAATATTTTGTTTGACTTGCAAAAGTCATTTAAAATGGTTTATTCGTATGAATTTGTGTCCATACACCATAGTAATTAAATGTGAACTTGAGATAATGACAAGCAAATGGTCCTAGCTAATATTAACTAAAGTTTACCCATTGTTTACTTGCTCACGAAGTTCGCATTTTTGTCACGTAAAAAGACATCTCATTCGTTTATTTCTTCTTGCAACTATGTTTTCTTTTACGTTCCATACGATTCAATACAATACAGTGTAAAATAACGTCGAAAAACACAAAAAAATGCCTTGTTTTTGTATTTCACTTGTTTGTTGTGAGTCGAACATATCGCTCATTTGCGACAAGAACGTAATAAGTCGAAAAACCTAATTTTTGGGAAAACGCATTTGAAAGTTTAAAATTCGTATAACTTTTTTATTATTATGTTTGGACTATGCGGTTCTTTACAACATATCTTCACAAACTATCCGTTTATCGTTATAGCTTGCATTCAGACTAATTACTCAAGTATTTTAATTTTAATGATTTTCTATTTAAAAAACGGGCCTCCTTGTTGCGTTATTCTTGTAAAAACTTAGAAATATTGCGAGACAAACAGATATGTTCCGTTTTTGCTGACAAAAAAAAGTTATAAACACGAATAATTTTACGAGTTTGGTAGTATTGTTACGTTTTTATTGATAATCTGTGATATAAATATATCACTCCATAAAAGAAATGTATGGATCATTTTAATTAAGACACGTTACTGCAGTAAAAATCATTATATTTTTATTTTTACAACTTGTAATATATTTTAGCGATAGTATCTGCAATATATGATATTGCATGGATTAAGAAGTAAACTTCTTAACTAATAATATGATATCAAATAAGATATTCTATTAACTTAATATTCTTTGATTGTGCACGATTAAAATGTGATTTATCCCACTATAATTGCAACAACATAAAAAAAACTTAAATTGCTATTAAATTGTAAATTATGGCCCCCAATATTATCTTCATACTTCTATGCATACAATAGAGGACTTAATTTTTTTAAAGAACAATTTGTGTATTTTTTTTTACTCAAAGTACTCCCAGTAAATTAACTTTTAGAAAACATAATAAACATATATGTACTTAGTTGGGTTAGCGATTCTTAATGTCAATAGGCACGGTCATTCCATCGACATGGACACTATGGAGGTGAAGACTAGAGAGTGAGTATGTAGTCAACGTAGTTGCTTTCCCATAATAATCCGATTCACGCGACACATGACCACATCGTCTTAACAATGTCGAAGAACTGATGGTCACAAAAGGCTGAAAAGTTCTTGAGTGGCGACCACGCACCAGACGACACAAAGTAGGCAGACCCCTCACAATGTTGCGGTTGGGATGCAAGGATCGGTCGGCATTGCGATCTGTGGACCACGACGTCTGATCTATGTGCAGTGGGATTCTTTCGGCTGAGGTGATGATGATATAACTAGGGATGGTTTAGGACTTCTGTATCCTAAACATGCATACTTCGGTTATTCCTAAACATGCATAGGGAGATAGTCATAAACTTTTTCACATAGTCAAATTTTCTCATTACACCAAATAGCGTCGTTCACTGATTAATCACAACTACTACCAGACATACGTGATCGAAGATTTAGCGGCAGATGCTACCCATTGAGAAGCGCAGAAAAATTTTGCTACGTTCATACCTACGGACAAGGTTTAAAATCATCCAAGACCTAAAAAATAAGTTGCATTTAGACCATTTTTTGTCATCTATATTGCAACATTGTAAGCTATCCGTTGTGAAAATTAGTTATTTTTCATCTAAAATGTGATAACTTGAGACAACCAACATCAAGACTAAACATTTTGTACCTTTCATTATCAACTGTAACGGAACATCTGAACTTAACCAACGAAAATTTTAGTTTTTTTCAGCAACAACGGTACATCTCGATTTTAACCATAGCCTGCGATTAAAATTTTTACAACAAGAATGATTTATATACAAATGTTCCGTTTTAGCAGATATAATTAGTATAGAAATAAAATTATAGTGAGTTCGCCTTTTCATCAAAACCGTGACACTATGTCTAGTTACGGTCTTGTCGCAATCGGTCAGCATTTTTCTTTATAAAACGAGCGGTGATACTGATGTAAACCGTTCTTGCAATAAACATATGGTCGAAAAGAGATGGCACTAAACCGGAGATCGCTGACCTTTTCCCTCATTGCTCAGTCATTTTTGGAGCTAGAAATATCGCGTTTTTGCAGCAAGTAGAGCACGATGCGGCGGATTTTACTGTATAATTACTGCAAAACGATATAGTTATGAAATAACACGTTCTTGCAGCACATGAGCGATATAGAGCGTCATCTACAAAAAGTTTTGCGTGTACATACAACCCCATAGACCTTACAAATTAGGTAGGTATCTCAGGTTTTCACACTGCCATTCGCTGAAAGTCCCTCATTAATTACCTGTTAAATATGATGCTGATATGAAAAACATGATGCTTGAAAAACATGGTCATGTAAGGCATCATCTCAAATGAAGTGTATGTAGGTGTACTAAAAAGACGTGTCACTGAAAAAAAATGTAGGAAAAGAAGCAAGAAGCATTGTGCAAATCGGAAAACAATGACTCGAATAAATTAAACTTACTTATATTTTTTTTACTTTTGATTTTTTTTCATATTTCAAAAAATAAAAAACTCATTTAAGGCCGATAGACTCCCTGTTTACCCCCTGCGCATTTCCCTCCACCCCCTGACTCGTCTGGCACCAGCTAAGCCACCGTAGGTCATTGCTCTGACACAACGTTTTTAGTTTTTTTTTTTAATATTTTCGAAGTACCTCGTGAGCGCGGTTCATTATTTTTCAATTTTGTTTTCAATAATCAGTTAGACCTATAAGTATGCCCACCAAGTGTAAAATTTTCCTCCAAGATAAAAAAGTAACCGTGCTTATATATATATTACAGAGAAAAAAAAACTCCGAGATTTTCTTCTCATTAGAGTTAAGTAGGTACAATATTTGTTTTCTTTATTTTCTCACCGTCAACCTTCCTGGACGACAAACATTTCAAAACGAAAATCAATTGAATTGGCCAAGCAGTTTGCAAGACAAACGAACCACGATTGTTTTTTTTATTTCTGGCTGTGCCTGCGACTTTGTCTGCGTGGAATATTTATTAACTTTTCCATAATTTCGCACCGTTTAAACCTTCCCTGGACATTATATTCTGTTCCTGGACTGCGACAAACATTTCAAGACAAAAATCTGCAAAACGGCCCAGCCGTTCTAAAGTTTATTAGCGTGAAAAACGTACAGCAATTTGATTTTTATCTGCTAATCCTACATAGATCCTATCAAACCCTACACCAACTAGACATAAGACTTATCTTAGCTTGACTATCTAGTGTAGTATATGTACACGTACAGAAATTCTTCATGAATACCCTACCTTTACCTATTAGCTAAAACCATCATCATTACCATTACTATATACTTTGTGCATTATATACAATACCGAAAGACTCAATCTCAGAGTAAGGAAACCGCCGCTACGCTACAACTCAATACTCAAAAGTATTGAGCTTCCACAATAGGGGCGAAACGGTACATACCACACTAGCACCACTTCGATAAATAATTCACATTTCCTAGGCTACATTGTGGTCCCTAATGGGCTCTACAATTTCTGTGTTATTTTAAGTAACCATTTGTCTAATTTGGAAATATGGATGAATGAATATAATTAATGTAAATAATAAATGTTTGAACTTATATACCAAAAGGTCAAACATTGTGAAGGGAATTTGCCGTAATCGTCACACTTGGCAGGCGGGTTCGCGATCGCAGTACCTACCTATATGGCTGTCTAAAATTTTCAAGACAGGACGCTGCTACCTGGCCTTGTAAAGTCCCTGTCGCCTTTCATGACACCCATAGGAGGAGATGGGGATGGGATGGGGTTAAATATAAGTAAGTATATATTTTTTAATAATAATTTCTAGGAACTGAGTTTAAATTTTTTAATACATTATGCACACAAGAACGAAAAAATAATAACGAAATTTGTCCGCTAAGATTTTTTCGTTCCAAATGAACCATCTTGACAGTGCGAGCACCACTCGGCTAAAGAATCATAAAGAGTCTCGAGTGTGGCTTCTTGCTTGGAAGATTCTCCTTGTGCGCTCGTCAAAGGTAAGGATAATAGGCGACAGTTCCAATTAGGGGACAAGGGTTTGTTAACATTTAATTAACGTCAGGCAGCCATTGTGTCTGCGGGCTTCAGCGCCTCAGAGTTGTCTGCAACAACTTGACAAACTTCCTACTGAAATTTGAGACGTAAGGAGAAAGGTTTGTTTTGGTCGTACATTGCACGTTTACTTCTAAATAAAAAAACTAAAGAATATTCAACACAGCAGTGTATGAGGAGGTAAGCTATTCGTTAGAATGCGAGGGTGGGTGCGTTTGCGACGCTAAGGTGTCGTTTGCTAATGATGCAAAGACGCCCCGAGGGCTGGCGGACGAGTCCTCAATGGAAGTTCATCTGATTGCAAGAATACTCCAAGATATCCTGTTCGTTAGTGCGAGGATGACTCTCTGCTATAAGTAGGAGTACCTAATAAGTAGAAAATATGATAAATCCACACACTTGCATCGCATAATACTTAAAATTAAACGATCAGCCACGGGGCTGTTATAATTTTTTGGCACATTGACCTAACAAATTTCTGAGTTAATTTCAATGATGGAGTTTTTGGAACAGGAATAATTTATTAAATAATTGGTTGTTCCATGCGATTCCATATTATAAAGTTACTTAATCAATCGACTGAAAGAACCATTTCTCAAACCAAATTGACTTCGAAACACAACGGTCCCAAATTCTATTACCTACATTTTTTTTACGGAATCGAAGAAATGTTCACGAAATGTAACTCAGGATTTTCTCATAACGGCGTGGAAGGTAGAGATTTGATTTATAGCAGCAGTGGCTAAGGATTGGCTGGAGGAGCTGACCGCTGGCCCGGCGGGCAGGCAGGACAGGACGCGTTATTAAACTTTTCCCCATATTAAACATTCCGTAGACGAATACATTTTATTGTTGGCTCAGACCGCCGTCAGAGCTCCCTGCAAAGCGAAACTCAAAGACGGCAATTGCGAAATAAATTGAGAGCAATTTGATATTGCTTTGTCGTAAGTAAGTAATAGCCGTCAAGCTAGGCAAGCAAGCCTGCGCTGGACGTTTTGGTACCTTTCTCCATTTGCCATTTGTATAAGATTTAGAAGGCTTATTCCCGGTGCTCCCGGTAAAATCAGTGGTTCGGTTCAAGTAAAATTTACAGAAATGGTTCGTCGTTATGACAAGTTGATGACAAGTAAGTATAAGTAAGTTGATGACAAAGTACTTTCTTGTCATCTACTTACTATGATGACAAGAAAGTACTTTGTTATATGAATTACCTATTTTAAGTTTTTTACTGGAAGTTTTATCTATTCTACTTACTTCTATCTACTAACTACAATATATACAGTGTGTCCGGGGAAGTTATAACATAATTTTAAGGGTGTATTCTATGATCAATTTCATCGATGAAAACACCCCATATGGGGGGTCGCAGCCTCACCCCCCCCTCAGTATGACGTTTTTAATTTTTTTTTGTAAAAATTGACCCCGCCTACTTTTAAATTCACAGTTAAAGATCTTAGGCTCACAGAACCTTCATTAAGGTCTTGATCGAAGGCTAAGTAGTTAGGCTACCTAAGTTACGAACAAAATAACCAAGTATTGCTTTTACTTTTTTTTTAAAGATGATAAACCAAAAAAAAAAAAATTTTTTTTGAGCATTTTTTACGGTTTTTCAAAGTTTCCACAAAAAAATGCAGATACTTTTTTTTATTTTTTGTGTTTTATTGTTAGCTTTTGAGTTGTTCTCCAAATTGGTATTAGATTTATTTCTCTAGGTCTATTACTTCAGAAATTATCAACTACCAAAAAGACCCTTCGCTTTTACCTTTTAATTTAAGATTTCAGTTTAACCCACTTTTATTAAAAAATAAAGTCAATATTTAATTATTTTGCTAGTTATTTAGGTAGCCTACCTACTTAGCCTTCGTACAAGACCTAAGTTACGAGTCCTTTTACGCGAACAGTGGCGCCACTCTTGAAAAAAAAAAATTTTCTAAAGTAAGGCTTTTTTCAGAAAAAAGTGCTCCCTTGTGCATAAAATCTTGGTCCCTAGTATTTTTTTAGTATTTAAAATAATATCTAGGTTTGGAATGTTTATGTTTTACTGTTTTTTGCTAAAAGTAGCCACTTTAAGCTACTTTTAGGAACAAACAGTAATACATGATACAGTATAAACCTAAAGTGGCCACTTTTAGCAACAAACAGTAAAACATAAACATTCCAAACCTAGATATTATTTTAAATACTAAAAAAATACTAGGGACCAAGATTTTATGCACAAGGGAGCACTTTTTTCTGAAAAAAAGCCTTACTTTAGAAATTTTTTTTTTCTAGAGTGGCGCCACTGTTCGCGTAAAAGGACTCTTAATTTAGGTCTTGTACAGTCACGGACTAGGAGGCCGTAACAGATTTGTCTATGGTTTCGTCATCCCTAGTCTGTATTACTATAGAACAAGAGCTATTTTGCAATACAGAAAAACCGGAAGTGTTACGCCGACCGTGTCCGCCACTGTACGAAGGCTAAGTAGGTAGGCTACCTAAATAACTAGCAAAATAATTAAATATTGACTTTATTTTTTAATAAAAGTGGGTTAAACTGAAATCTTAAATTAAAAGGTAAAAGCGAAGGGTCTTTTTGGTAGTTGATAATTTCTGAAGTAATAGACCTAGAGAAATAAATCTAATACCAATTTGGAGAACAACTCAAAAGCTAACAATAAAACACAAAAAATAAAAAAAAGTATCTGCATTTTTTTGTGGAAACTTTGAAAAACCGTAAAAAATGCACAAAAAAAAAATTTTTTTTTTTTTGTTTATCATCTTTAAAAAAAAAAGTAAAAGCAAGACTTGGTTATTTTGTTAGTAACTTATGTAGCCTAACTACTTAGCCTTCGATCAAGACCTTAATGAAGGTTCTGTGAGCCTTAGATCTTTAACTGTGAATTTAAAAGTAGGCGGGGTCAATTTTTGCAAAAAAAAAATTAAAAACGTCATACTGAGGGGGGGGGTGAGGCTGCGACCCCCCATATGGGGTGTTTTCATCGATGAAATTGATCATAGAATACACCCTTAAAATTATGTTATAACTTCCCCGGACACACTGTATAAAAATGAATCGTGTTTGGTTAGTCTCGCTAAAACTCGAGAACGGCCGGGCCGATTTAGCTGATTTTGGTTTTGAAATGTTTATAGTAGTCTAGGAAAGGTTTGAAAGGCGAGAAAATATGGAAAACTGGAGGGAAAGTTCGTAAAAACAACAATATTTTTTTTTATATAAAATAGCACGGCGCGATACAAAGTTCGCCGGGACAGCTAGTATAAATATATTTTTTAGCATAGATACTTACCTACATATTTTAAAAGTACCTACCGACGACTTACTAAGTTAGTTAGTAGTTGTAGTAAAAAAATTACCCATAAAATAAACCAAATCTTAATTAAAACAAGCAGTTCACTTAGAAGTAAGTAGTACTGTGAGACTTGAAGATAAACCATCCAATTAAACACCGGCTTTGTTAACTTTTAATTAACAAAATTGCGTTGTGTCGTACTTATTATGAAAGATAAGGACAAGCAAATTTTGTTTCTTATGCTACGAATAATAATACTCTATTCTTTGTACCTATGGTTAGTGTTGTTCATTTTCTATGAATTATCATTTTTCGACCAGAGTAAAATAACAATTAACAATACTTCCTAAAAGTAAAAAGAAAAAAAATCCAACAAAATGAATCCTGTGATTCAACGGAAACGATGTTCAATCAAAACATTACACGCCTTGTTTCAATAGGAAACCGTAAAATGAAAACAACAACTGAAATGGAAGATTCTTATCCTGCTAGGATAGAGGCCCTACCATGCATTTTAATGTAAGTTATAAAAATATCATTTTTAAATTTACCTATACCTTCCTATATCGCTACAAATATTTATAAAGTTGTTATTATTATTTTTCCGTTATTTTTTTAAATTTGCATTGTTTGAAGTCTGAAGTTTGTAGTCAGAAGACTGAACACTATATCATCATTAATACATAGTATAAAACAAAGTCGCTTTCCGCGTCTGTCCCTATGTATGCTTATATCTTTAAAACTATGCAACGGATTTTAATGCGGTTTTTTTAAATACATAGAGTTCAAGATAAAATTACAACATGATATTATGTGAATGTAATTGATCTGTATTCATTGACAAATAGCGAAATACATATCACTGCCTAAATTAAATACTTACTCTTACTAACGAAAATCACAAGTAGAGCCTTTGAGATGCGATCATATTAATTCTGGGCTTAATTGTTTTTGTCTTCTTCTATCTCAGGCTCTGAGCGCCTTCATCAGCCGATGGTTTCTAATCCAAAATCTCATTTCACATCACAGGAATAATTGTAGGAAATAGAGCAGACTTCCAGGATTTAGCTTTGTCCTCTGGCATTAGTTTGAATTAATAGAGAATTTAATGATAAGTTGCATAACGCTTGAAGAAACTTACAACATTTATCTTCCTTAAATAAAACTTATTTTTACTTTTTTTTGTGTAACTTATTGCTTTTCTCTGTTGTTTTGTATTTCCTTTATCTTAAGAGGCATAGCACAGCTAAAGTAGCGCCACCCGAGAAAAAAATTAATATCTTCTAAACTAAGGCAAATATCAAAAATGTGAAACAGTATTCCCCTAGCTAGATAATGCACCCTAGTATTTTTAAGGCATTGTTCTATAGCTTTCAGGTTATAGACCAAAGAAAGCTACTGATTGTTGCCAAAAGTGGCCGTTTTTAGCATCACTCTGTAACTCAAAAGCTATACAAGAGTGCCCTAAAAATACTAGGCCGCATTATCTAGGGGAATACTGTTTCATATTTTTGATATTTCCTTTAATTTAGTAGATATTAAATTTTTTCTCGGGTGGCGCTACTTTAGCTGTGCCTCTTAAACATAGTAAAGTATATACTTATTGCTTTATGGGCAGCAATATACGAGTACATAAGAAATTATCATCTGTTTACAAAAAGCTGCGTAGATAAAATTAAATGCTCATTTATACTTTTTAGAGACATCTTCTTATGGTTTCAGTTGAACTATTGCCTCTCTTGAAAGTAAATGGTAAATTTATGTGCATGCGGCATCCGAAGTACAAATATTTTAAGTAGCCAGAGTAATGAGATAAGACTTATGGCGTCCATTCGGCAGTAGATAATGCTTCCAGGCAATCACATAAGTGGATCAGATAGATGTAGTCCATTTAGGTAATGAACTGAACTGGCGACTTGAGTGAACTCCTCTTTAGTTTATTAGACGATTGGATAACCTACTAGAATAAATGTTTTTTTTTTTTATTCTTAAATTTTCTTTTGCGAGCCTAGATTTTGTCTGTGTAGCCTCGAGGGAACCCCCTCTCTCTCCGCAAAGTATATATGTAGAAAAAGCCATGTTTATTTTATTGTATCAAAAAATTATATCGATAAAATTATTATAGTGAATTGTGATAGATCCTAATGCGTTTTCAACTTCCTCTTTGATATTAGTAAATAAATTTACTTTGAACATTTCTACGAAAACATCTGCGTAACGAAACATGCAGAACTTTGCCAAGCTACACAACTTGAGTCACTTTATTATTCACAAAGCGAAAGAGTCGTCACACAAAACATACGAGCATAGCAATGTAGCTATATAGCTTGTCTTTCCCCGCTTAAGCACTAGCGCGGTCTAGTCTAGTGTATCAGAGTGCACTCAAAGTGGTATCTGATCAATCCATTATCCGAGCAAGCTCTGACCAGGAGCTGTTAGGCGCTCGCAACTTGGCGTCTGTGACACACATTTTCCATTCCCCCCTTGTCCTACACACCGTCCGTCCGTCCCAGTTACTCCTCTTCCATAATTCAATCGGGTAAATTTATTTAGTTACACTCATTGGTGATTTTATATATTTACATATGCAATATAACAGAGTAAAGTGTGACAAACTTGTAGTTTATTTGTAAAAGCAAGTAATGCTACCTCTAGGCTTTTGTGTCGCAATAAAAACTCATAATTCAACAATCCAATAAATAAACAATAAGTAGTCATATATTTTTAATTTTAAAATAAAATTAAATAAATGTTCCTTACATTTAAAATGTGGTTATTCGCAAAAAAATAATTAAAACTTAATGAAAAGGTAATTTACGTTTTCTGCATTACTTTTACATTCGTTACAAGACGATGCAATATAGGCTTTCGGCTTTACTGAAACTGTAACTAAATTGGGCGGAATAAAGCATTGCACTATCGCAACAGCGCCGCGTTTCCTTCATCCAGTCCATTTCGGCGAGATCCATTACCTCGAGAGTGGCGGCAAGAAGCAATCTCATTGAATGACCGTCTTCCCCCTGCCCGGGGGTGGGAAGTGCCTCCTTGCTCCGGACTCTGATCCACGCCAATCGGTAAATATGCGTGTTAAATTATGTATGTTCTGTAAGATCTTCGTAAGTGTATTAGATTCAGCAAGATTCATAGTCGACAATCGTAGTCGTGAGCATAATATTTATGATAATAACTACTGACTATTCAAGACATACAGTTTTTATTTATATACTCTACATACTGGAACTCGAACACACTTTGAAATAAAATAATGTAGAGATTTTTAGCGACGATAAAGACGCTATTATTGTAGCAAACTAAAAGCATAGCTTATATGTATAACTTACCTTACATTTTCTGTTCTATGTTGTCTAGAAAGAGCTTAAGTCATAACTTATCAAGATTTCAAAACTTGAAATACTGTTCGTGGTAAGTGACTAGACTTTTCCATTAGGGGCAATTATCAAGCATAGAACGGTGGCTTCTGAGCTTAAGGAATAGTTGGGCCCTGTTAGAGATAACGTTATAATGTCGCTGATGCGGAGCGCGGACTAAGTAACATCTTTGCTCCTGCACTGTACTGCCTGCAGTAATGGAACTGGATCTTCACCCTTCCCGAACTATCTAGGTACTTTCATCCCATTGTTGTTTGCAAGGCTTCCGAATCTGTTTCTTCATTTCTACTTTTTGTATATTCTTTGTCTGACACCTTGTTGTAAATATTCTGTAACTGGATCGAACTCGTGTTTGATGTCTTTGTTGAATATAATATGAATAATTTTAGGCTGAGTAAATAAAAAAAATATAATTTTATTATTTTGGGAGTCGTACAGCCAGTTTTGTTAGTAGTCTATAATATCAGCTAGAGTTACATGTTACAACATGATATAATTTTTTAAGTAAAGCATGATTATGATATTAAAAACACTAAGATCTTCGTCAAGCGAATTAAAATAACGCGGTTCTTGCGCGTTTTAATGTAACTCTACATTTTAAGTTTAACTCTACATTAAGGTTTAAATGCGTCCGTCCGACTGCATCAATTAAAATATAACAATAAGACAAGTTATAGTTTTATGTCGACACAACCTTAATCAATATCCATTGTCCCGTGGGTGTCCGTTGGTAACAATCAGTAACAGGCTAAGTACAGACAACACTAATGAACTAATGGCGGATCAAACCTCCCATGGCCGCCCCCGAGCCTCTCTCGGTTAATGGACCACTGTTGATGCCGTCAGTCCACATTTGACAAGCCGGCTTTCCCATCCTCACTTAATGCCTAGCTTACAAAGTTACGTCACTCCGGCACTAATATTTGGAGTCTGTTAAGTGATTTGTATGGTGCTATTTAGGATGTCCAGTTTACATAAGTTGATTCATTTTAAAATATGCATAGCAGTCTGCATTGGATCAAGTACTGACTAAGCTGATTTTATAAAAAGAGACTTTAGAGGGGTTTTCTGGAAGAAATCGCTTTTAGCGATAAGGCATTGCATGTGAATTCAATTTGTTTGCACCCTAAATTTAATAATGGACTCTTGTATATTACTTTGTATGCAATAAAGGGCTTCTTCCCCATTCGCCTGAAATTATTCGCCCGAAATATTAAATTTACCCATTCGCCCGAATTTTAATAAAAAGTATTCCCCATTCGCCTGATCGTATCTTATGAAACAAAGAGTATTAAAAACAGAGTAAACAGTCAATTCGTTTTTTAAAAATAAATTATTATTGAGATTATTTCATAGACATTGCAATCAACAGTTATCTGCAGTAAGACTTGCTATTAGTTTTACATAATCAAATTTCATTCATGATCTGTCTGAAGTTCAATGTAACCAGTGTATTCGATATTTTTTATTATTTTCAGCGATAATGAGGTAAGGGGCCTTAATTTTTACTAGTCGACCCGGCGAACTTCGTACCGCCTAAACTTTTACTTTCTTGTGCATGTATCATGTATGATTTCACCGATTGTATTATGTTGTGTCACCTTTATAATAAAATAAATAAATAATATACTTAATTTAAATATCATACTTATAAAACTTCCTCTGGAGTCACTCTACCTATTAAAAAAACCGCATCAAAATCCGTTGCGTACTTTTAAAGATATAAGCATACATAGGGACAAACGCGAGAAGCGACTTTGATTTATACTATGTATTGATCGATACAGCGCCAGTTTGTGTCAACGATAGCTACTTTGTCGATGCGTGGTATTTGCTGCTCATGTTAGGTAAATACATACTTAGTTTACCATTTGTCAATGGTGTCTACTGGACGCTTTTTTTTATCTCAAGTTTTAAAATTGGTATTCTTGTTTCAATTTATACTGAAAAAGGTCACAAACCTGGAGGGATAATGTAGGTACGTAATAATAATAATAATCCGTAATTTTTAATGTAACAAAATCAGCAATATTTTATATTTTTAGATGACAATAAGCTAAAGATTCAGGTTGTCAAACATACGGCGAAAATTACGCTTAAAGTATTAGCGCTTAAATATCATTTACGCGTTTGATAAATTAAATTATAAGTCCTAAACTAGGAACAGAATCTTGGAAGTTATAAAGAATTTGAAGCATCTGTTGCCTACGTGTATAATCGTTGTATTTTGTGACCTGTAGCGGTGCTGTTTATTCATGAAATAAATTCAGGCGAATGGGGAGCACTTTTTATTAAAATTCGGGCGAATGGGTAAATTTAATATTTCGGGCGAATATTTTCGGGCGAATGGGGAAGAAGCCCAATAAAGTGTTTCTATTCTATTCTTTAAAGTAAAGTTGGAATTATGAAGTAAATTGGAATTTATACCTTTTAATTAAAAAGGTTACCCATATCTTCCAACAATGTCTGACAGCTGTCATTAAGAGCTAAAAGATTCTCAAACAGGAAAAATACAGAATCTTTTTGGGCTTATGTCCTGTGTTGAGTGGGTCCACAAATGTCGCTAAAAGGCTGGACGTCATTGTTTATCCGGACGGCATTAGACGGGTAACCGGACACGCGCTCGCTGAGTGCGCTACAAGTATCCGCTTTCAACTCATTACTGCTCGGACGTGATGCGTGGGCAACCCCCTCCCCTTCGGCTTCCATCACCCCCTCTTCGTCCTTCGGCAATCCCTCTCGTAACCTTTCGATCCAATTTCGAATGCCCATACATCCATCTAATGGACTTCGCATTCTATTAGATGGTTATCGGAAAGGTAATGGCGGAGAAACAAACAAGAGGCTAATGTCGCCTATTATACTCGATATTGACAGGTAACATGTCGAGGCTACTCATAGATTGAGGTGTTGATGAGGAAGATAAACTAAATGCTATGTTAGATTAAGTATTATTTTATTAACTTCGTATTGCCCTCTATTTTATATGGGTAAATGAACTTGTTGTTTTACTATCTTCCTCGCAATTTTTCAATTATTGTCTCACCTAATAAATTTACTCTGGACTACGACAAGCATTTCAAAACCAAAAAATCTGCTTAATTGGCCAAGCCATTCTCGAGTTTTTGCAAGACAAATGAACAGAAATTGATTTTTAAATATATAGATTACCGTCGAGGCCGAGGACGAATAAATAGCAAATGCTATGCTTATTTTCTGTTTGACCAGTACTATAAAGATTTAAAAAGTTCATCTGAAATTTGTTTTTATGGTTGGGAACTTTGAGCAGGCAAATTATAATTTTCAGTTTCCAAAAACTGGACTGGCTATATAAAAAAACTAACATGCAATTAGAGCATTGAAATGCAACGCAATCCTGTAGAATTTGTAAACGTCATTTCTGACAAATGACGATTTTAAGGAAATTAAGAAAATACCAATGTAATTTATTTACATAGGTATTAATCAATTAATTTCTATACATACAACTTTCCTGGTTTAACTATTTTTGGGCGTTCGGAAACGAATACTTTATCTATTGCTTACTATAATTTAATTTACCTTTAAGTTTTTGTTTTCCACATATAACTTCAACAAGATTTTACTATAATCTGAAAAATGTTTCACCAAGAGAAGTTTATGAAGTTTTGGTTGATAATTGCTTTGGTTTTATTTGTAATAAAAAAATTATACTTAACTAAAAAAATTGAACTTTTTATATTGTGTGTTAAAACTAACTTTTCTTTAAGAGAACATCATCTAATAACGCTGAAATAGCGCTTGTAACAGTAAAGAAATCACTGAAAATGTGGGGTCGCCGCGGACGGGCCACGGCTTCCCAACCGCAATAACATAACCGTTTGCTGGAACGACCCGTGCTCGGGATTAGCGGGTTTATTGTACAATTGCGTACAGCTACAGCCATCCGCACTGCTCTGATAATTGATATCAATGCCCCGTGTCCGTCGGAGAAAGAAATTAGACGCTCATTTGTCTGTATTTCGCTTTATTAACTCCGCATGACTCCGCTTTCAAAATTGAATGCCGTGATTTAGATTAATGTAATTGAGGATGGACTTGATGAACCTGGCTGGTAATTTTGTTTTATTACAACAATTGCACGGGCGAGAGATTCTGCTAATTAGAAACACTTTTTATTAATTATAACAATATAATGAATATGTAGTAAGTAATATGGTATCGTTATTTCTATAAATTGCGTACAGTCGTGTTACAGTGAACACTTTTAGAACAAAATTGTACCGAAAATGGTAAACAATTATAAGCACGCGACTGCAAGTAAGTATGCTCGTCTTCTGTCTGTCTAAGTAAGTCTGCTGTCGATAACGTAAAGTAAAAATTATGATGCACCCCCACTGATACCGGCTTCTTAATATAGGCCATTACTTATCGCTTCTGAACATATTATAGGGAAGTTGTGATATGGATGTAGATAAATACAAATATTCAATACTAGCTGGGCCCCGCGGTGTCAGAGTGTCTGCTAACTCCGTACCAAATTTTATTTATATCTCTCCAGCCGTTTAGATGTGAAGAGTAACAAACATACACACTCACAAATTTTCGCATTTATAATATTAGTGTGATTAACTACTAAATCATTATTTATACGCGATGGGCGGGCACCTTAAAAATATGTTTGTTATTCACCCCAATTAATGAGATACCCTTTTAGAAAACTTTAATGAATCTGATAGGAAGATTCAAATCAAGGAGCGCAAATTTGTTTTTCTTAATGCAAGCCGTTCTGAATAGTAAACAAAATGAATGAGCCGCCCTAAGCAAAGTTTAATCCGTTTTTTTTTACAAAGAAAATATGTAATTACTTCTACCCTTAGCCCAGAAAACTCCGGGGGCCCGAGGTGCGAATTACCATGTATTTATCATAAACAAATTAAGTTTATAATTAAAATAAGATTGAAATGCAAATGCGGAAGTTTTCATTTAGCGACCGGTGCAGCAGGACAGGCACGGGAGCGAAAACAGTTGGTTTGGTGGACGGGTCTTGGGTGGCATTCCAACTGTTTAGTTGTGACAAATCTTTTAGCCTTATGCGTCAATCAATGTGTTTTTCTTTATTTATTTATAACTAGAGGCTGCCCCGCGGTTTTTCCCGCGCAGATTTCTCTTTAACATAAAAATTCCGTTTTTCCCGTTCCCGTGGGAATTTCGGGAAATCCCTTCTTAGTGCTCACCTACACTCCCCAAGGAACCCACTTGCCAATTTTCAGCTTTCTACGCCCAGTAGTTTCGGCTCTGCGTGGTCTGTCAGTCAGTCAGTCAGTCAGTAACGGAAGAGTTTTATATATATTGATTTCATCATCATCATCATTACAGCCTATAAGACGTCCGCTGCTGGACCTGGGTTGGCGATCGCAGTATGGTTGTTTAAATTTTTCAACGAAGGCAGCTGCTGAAATTTACTTAGTCGCCTTTTACGACACCCACCCTTTTACGACACATACATTTATATAATTTATGAAATTTATGAAATTTAAACCATGTGTGTGTACGTTTCCCGTATTGAATAAAACATTTATTTAAACTTTATCTTTAAAAATTGTAACAGTATTGGAGTGCTTCATTAGAGCCCGGTGCGGGGCGGTGGTGGAGGGACGGCGGGCGGGCCGCCCTCACGCAGACTCTCCCGCAATTATCCGTCTCTCAGAAACGTAATTATTTAATTAGCTGTGTAAATAACGATAAGCGGTCTGATTAACTGTTACTTACTTAGTTCAACGAATCAATAGTAATGTCAATGAGACTTGAGTGGGAAGTAAATTGTTTTTAATTCAAGTCAGAATAACAGAAACGTAATAGTACCGACAAACGACTCAAAACCCAAACTACTTGAATTAAAGACGTGCATTCTATGAGTAAAAGAGAAAACATTAAATCACTTAAGTGTTAAATGGATGATTTGTTAATTTGACTCTGAATTTGAAAAGCTTGCTAGGTAAGCTTTTACGCACACGTAAAAGTTGCACGTTGTCTCTAACTAAACATTTCATACTCGATGACTCTACTACAGTATACCTATATTATTTGACGTCTTCGACGTTTCAATTAAATTTCATAAAATCTTTAAGCCGTTTAGGGTTGCCAAATCAATTTTAAATTTAATATATGTAAATGTAGTTTCCGGCCACTGAGTGGCCTGAGACTGCAATGAGCGAAGAGCAATGGAAGCAAGCGGGGAGGCCTTTACCCAGATCCCAAAGATTCATCAAGATCCCAAAGAAATCAATTTAGGGGCAGTAAGGCCGGACATACCCACCTAGGAGTCCCTACAAGTCCCAAAGGCGGGCATCCCGCCCGCGCCCGTCCCGTTCGCTTGCTTGTGCCCGTTTATAAACGGTTTTATTGCTTTCGGAGCAACCGAACATTATTAAACTTTTCCAATTTCGATTTATCACGTAGCTGTCGGAATTTAATACCGCCCTACCTTCGACGGAGGCGATCGCCCGCCGCATGATTACAATACACGCCGTTAATAATACGAACGCGAACGCTATGCGGCATGGGGTGCTCGGGGCTCGGTGCCAGCTGAGGTGCCGATTAAGAACCGATTTGACAAGTCTTCTGCGGCGCGGGCGGTGGCGGGCTAGACCGGCCCAGCTCCGCTTCATACTGCTTACGATCAGCCTCAATGATAATGTCTTCACATAATATTATGATAACAGAGTTAAACTTACAAAGAAAATTGTATATCTTCCAAAAAATAAGCTACGTTTAAATTTCAGAATAGAAGCTAAACCTGCGGGTTATTGAAAACGTGACTTACATTTACATAGGACATGTGATACAATATAAAGTTGAAATTGCTTCTGTTACATGTTTTCTCGAATTTGACTAATAAAAGACGCAGCTGTATTATTTCCTTGCTAAATGTAGCTGCACCAATTTTAATTAATCGTATCTTCTTGTTTTCATATGTTAGTTTAGTTTATTAGCACAATTGTAAAAGATTTGTGGAGGTAATGTATTGACACATGGACACATGGGTGGGAAACACGACCTCCCGGGGAGCGGGGCGGTGGTGCGGCGCCGCGGGACGGGGGCGCGATGCAATCTGTTCACATTCATAGGGCCAATCAAGCACCGACCCGCACCCCACGCCATTTTCAGGGTCGAACTCTGAAATAGAAAAATTACTATAAAATTGTAAGATATGGGAAAGTTTACTTTAAGAAAAAAGTTTAAAGAACCTTTCGGTTCATATTTGGTTTTCGAAATCATAAAAACCAAAATCAACACAGTCGACATGTTGACGCCTTTTTGGTTGTGGTTCATTTTATTTTGAAAGGTTATTTTAACATTGTAGGAAGCAATTAATGTAATAGGTAAGTAAATCGGCCTGAAATATAGCAAGAAAGGTTTTAAATGTTAACAAGCAAAGTTGATCCTCGTTAGATCTGTCGTTAATGAGGCTCTCATTCCTTTTAAAACTCTTCTACACTCATTCCATCTCGTTAGCTCTTTGCGATACTTTATCACGCCACTGGCGGGTAGAAGCACCTAGTTGAATTAGTATAGGTCATAAATTCGTCAAATTGATTATTTGTTTCATATCATACTGACAAGGAAGAAAATGAGATAAATCTCTGTATTACTTTTATAAACGGTCACTTTGTTATCGTGGCGGATTTTTTTAGGACTAAATCTTTGCATGATATATTGTATGACTCGAATATATTATTATAAAAAAAAACACCGTAGGTCATTGCTCCGATGGCACACATCATTTTTGTTTCTTTTTTACAAAATTGTCGAAGGACCTCAAGTGAGCACGGTTAATTATTTTTCTTTTTTTTTTCAGGAATCAGTTAAATTTTCCCTCACGATAAAAAAGTAACTTTGTATAGTACTTGCACTCTACAATTTGTACTATGTTTCTATTTAAGCACGCTGTGTTTTAATATTTACTTATCGAAAGATATGAAATTACCTATTTATGACATTTTATGTAAGCCAGTCAAATAAACTATAACTTTCAAAGTATTTCTATTGACAATAAATCATTATTACGAAATCTGCAAAAATAATTGATAAAACACTAAAATTTTTCATTTCCAACATGAACCTCGCATTTTTGTGATCTTCGAACTACGGCCCTGGCGGCTTTGCTCACGTACGACCGCTCGTAAGTTCAATGGAGGTGTTGATTAAAAATATTTCCCATGTGCGGACGGATAAGGCCCAATTGGGCCGGCAATCAGCCCGACCTCCACGGTTGCCGACTCCGCCGCCGCCGCCGCCGCCACCCGCCCGGCTCTAATCATGCACCAGACCTTGCCACTTTCCACCCCCACTCTCATCCAATTCTTTTTTGTTTACATTAAAAAATAAAATAAAAAATCTTGAAATTAACTGATTAGGGAAGCTTCGATACCATGACCATCTCCTCGTCCAATTGTGTTGCCGTCATGACTTATGGGACCCACTAGACTTAGATAAAGTAATATGTGGCCTTATTAGAAAGTTGAAATTTATTTAAACGGTTATGCATGAAGTTTTCCTGCATGATCGACTCAGAAATTGTGACATCCACAGAAAAATCATGTCACCGATATAGCCCAAAGAATTTGCGAAACTTAAGTGACAATGGTTTAGGCAGCGGCACTCAGGTCGATGAAAAGATGGTCGCTGAGGGAGGCCTAATATCCAGCAGTAGACGTAGATTAGATTTAATAGGAAGTTATAACTATATCGTAGGTGACTAAAAACGGAATTTTCTGTTCTTCTAAACACAGTTTTTACAGGCACAGTGCCTCAACATATTAAGTATATTATTAGCTGCTTGGTTAAAACAACCGGCGGCGGCGCAGGCGTCGATGCTGGCGGAGAAATACCCGACTGAAGTCTTCGGCGAATACAAAGCGAAGCATTTGCAAACTGAAAAAAAAAAACGCACACGTCCCATTGTGTTGCGCGTTGTGCATTTAATTGGCACGTTCTGTGTGCTAGCTGCGGACATCTTGATGGTGATGCTCCACCGCACCGCAAGCGGTTTGTTGTAGTATCAAGTGTAACAATAACCACAATTAAAAAGATTATAATTAAGATTGATTTATCTACCATCAATGTGTGTATGACAGACATATAACGGGTACAATCAAAGATAACGTTTTTTATTATCATTATAAGGCACCACAGGCACGAAGGCAAGTGTTTCAGGCCTTTTAAAATGACAATGCAGATTGGTAATACACCAAGGGAAAATGGTAGAGGGAACTAGGTACTAACTAAATAAAGTATCGTTACTACCTTGCCATCAACAAGCATTCATTTTATAACGAAAACCTTTTGTTTGCCCGTGTCTCAGCTACGTTCTTACTATTTTGTTAACAAACTCAAAAAATACTGAACCGTTTTCTTTATGTTAGGATATCAACTCTCCAATATCCCAAAACGTATTCTGTATTTTTAGTAGAGTGCACAAACAAACACGGTTATTTTCAAATTCGTCCAAATATTAATTACCACATTCAATTTTTTGTTTTTATTTTCAATGTTCAGAAATAGCCTGTCTGTTACAGCTTTAACCTTATGACAGACTAGAGGCCGCCCCGCGGTTTCACTCGCGCAGATGTCTCATAAACACTAAAATCCATTTTTTACCGTTCCCATGGGAATTTCGGGAAATCCTTTCTTATTGCTCACCTTCACTTCCTAAAGAACCTACCTGCAAAATTTCAGCCCGCTACGCCCAGTAGTTTCGGCTCTGCGTTGTCTGTCAGTCAGTCAGTCAGTCAGTAAAGAAGAGTTTTATATATATTGATATGTAGATAATGCTGTCAAATTCTTACTCATTTCTTGGAAGCATAAAAATAATTAAACAAAACTCAAAACAATTCCTAATGTTATCTGATAGCGATCTTCGATGCGCGTGCAATGCGGGCAGCCGGGCACGCTCACCGCTCACCGGATGGCTGCTGAAAAAAGAGCGAGCGAGCATTGAGTACACCTTGCACCGCAAACGATGCGAACGTTTTGTTTTTCTCCATTGATCTAAATTCATTAGAAACGAACTTCGACGTCTCCATCGCAGGAATGTTGACTTTTTGCGTTCGCCTCGCGCACTCCTTTCAGATTGAAATAACCAAACGTCTTCGAACAGAGAATTCAATTAGCGGACGAAATAAAACCAAATGTCATCAAAACTTCAGATACATTCCGTGGTTCTACTGCAACGGAAAAAAATGCATTGTTTAGCTTTATTGGTGATATTGTGTGTATTATTATTTAAAGGATCTACGTGGTATAATGATCTAACATTACCATTTTACCAAAAAATGCAGTGCTCCATTTGTTCCCTTTCGTACAATCGTTTTATTTTTTTATTTAACCAAACCTGAAAATATGCTGTTATGTTACCATTCTAACAATCAAGCAAACGCTCTTCAGATTTTCTGTTCATGAAGCAAAGTATAACCGTTAGTCTGTCTGTCTGTCAGCCGCCGTCCGGTAACAAGTGATTAGGGACCGTTTATTTTATTGAAGCACCACTCGCTGCGGATTCAGACCTTTTTCTGAGTTTTCTTGTGGTTCTATATGTCTAGTGAGACGACTTCTTGTAGACTTGGGAGCACTGCCATAGATTTTATGATTCAAGCATTTCTTTGTAGATTTCCTATTAAAGAAGCAACAAGCCCGCGCTCGTAATGTTAGGTACCTAGACCCAGTGAGTGCGTAAGATACATCAGTCAGTTAGTATTTTCTAGTATTTCCGACATTATTTTATTGATACCTTGTCTTAACAGTTATAATAGTGGCTGATTGTCGCTTTGCCACGGTTGCTAATAACATTATGCATCCCCCGACGAGGCTGATGGTTGATCATTATTTAAATTTCATTCTAGGAGGTCGGCATTATTCAATTACTACTACGTTGAATTACAATTATTTAAACGCAGACCATGTTAGCTCTTATAGTTTCATTCTGTTTTGTTAATTAATGTGGCTTTTTAGTTTTTAATTTTTCTTATCTAATAGGAACTTAGTATTGATTCAGCTATATTATGAATACTTAGAAGACATAATTATTCTTTCATTATAGCAACGTCGTTCAATGTTCAATTGATATTAATATTAATTATTTAATTAACAAAAAATTAAAAAAGTATCAGCTTCATGATCAGAATATAATAGGTATGGTACCAATACATCATTTTGTTGTCTACGCTACGTGTTCTTTCGCATCTGTAGGCTTACGTTTTTCCACTTAATACATTTTTAAGAAAATCGCGGTTTTTATTATTTTCTTCCTAGTAAGGGAGTTGGGGGTGCTTGCCTGCATGCATACTTGCATTGCATTGCAAAATGGCGTGGACTGCCGATATGACTAAATTCCTAAAGAGGGTCCAGTCTCCTGTTGAAAATTCTTCACGTCTGTTGTTTCCTTAAGACATTAATATTGCGAAGCGTTATTTGTAAGTAATTGAATCTTTGTCTTCTGGCATGTACATACGTGTTTATCACTATTTTGGGCATTTGCAGCAAAATTAAAATAAATGAAAAATCAATTAAACGTAAGTTAACTAAATGTAAACCTTTTAAAATGCCTTGCAGCCAACGTTACGTTTATTACTATTACTACCACAATTATTAATTGAATTATTTTATTTTATAAAAAGTATAAATATTATTATGACTTTAATCAACAGTCTGCGTATTTTAATGTTATAAGTTCTTAGTATTTTCCTATATATGTGGTATTAGGAATTTTATTATATCCACTGCGGGTGTTTAGAATTCTAAGCAAGCGCTCTCGCATGACTTGGTCAGTAGACTCCTTAGCCATTCAAAGAGGTTATTATAGGGGTGGAATGTCTCATATTAAACGGACGTTAAAAGTAAAAGAATATAGGTACCTATCTATACATATACCTATTGTTTAGTAAATCTGTCTGTCGCCTTTATATTTCTCAAGACTTTTGAAGTGTCAGTATTTGAATTTTTGAAATTTTTTATGCACATATCCGTTTCTTTTGGGCGATGAGACCACCCCTTTAATTTAGATATACAGTAACAAACATTTATTAAAAAACACTTTTATTTTAACTTAGGTAGCCTAATTACTTAGCCTTCGATGAAGACCTAAATAAGCTTCTGTGAGCCTTAGATCTTTAAGTGTGATTTTAAAAGTAGGCGAGGTCGACTTTTGGAAAAATTAAATTAAAAAAACCATACTGAGTTCAGCGACAATTTATGGGGTGTTTTCGTCGATGTTAGACTAGACCTGCTTAACACATACATAATAACTTATTATTTTTGAAAGTATTATGTGTTAATTTGCCTGAGTGCATACGATTATATTTTATACGACGACGAAATTGTACCAATGACGCTATTAAAAGACATAAACATGCAAGTACTGTACTCATGTATTTACGACTACAGTAATAAAATATTTCGGTGTAAACTAAAAAGCTTCGGAGACGTTTCTGCGTTTCTAGAGCTCGTCTTTTAAATTTTATGTTTGCAAACACTCGGGCACATTCGAAATTTAATTATTCATAAAAAAGAAAAAGTTTTTTTTTATTACTGTTACAATGAAATAAGCTGATAAAATTTAAAGGTATTTTGGTTATGATACATTTCTGTGTGTGATTTTTCTAGAACAAATTTATGCATTTTAGTAATTTATAGTACTTAATAAAAAGTTTTTATAAAAAAATTCAACCGCCGAAAAAACTGAAAAGCATTAAATAATAGGGAAACATTTACTATTAGGCCTTAATTTACTCACTTCTTAAAGTAATTTTGGATAACCAAGAAATTTTAAGTCGGCGCCACACCACACCAGCAAATTCATTATCTATGCAAAATGCACATTAGATTTTTAAAATTAATAGTTGATAAAAAAGTTAAAAGCAAAAATAGGGACAACTACAAAAAACTTTTTAGATGTGCAATGTACTCCCAGCTAGTCAAAAATATAGATACCTCTTAGCAATAAACAACCATAGCAATCAGGCGCATAGAGTATCTATACAGCATGGTGCAGGCACCAGAGCGGCACTATCTGGGAAATTTGAAACTGTCAGGGTAAACAATTATTTTGGTGGCAGAACGTTGTTAAGACAAATTCCTATTATATTTAACGAGATGCCCTCTTCTATTCGAAATGAATGTAAAAAATCTGTATTTGCTAAACTCTATAAAATAAATTTAATTGAAAGTATGTAAATAGCTAACTACAGTATATCTATAGATTAAGAGGACTGTAGTATATTATCTTCAATACAATTTAAAGTTTTAACAAACTAATGTTAAGCTGATAATTTTTTTCTAATAGATTTAAGTTTAGGCTTTTATTTTCTGCAGACAAACCCCAATGTGGGTTTTGCAGAATTTTGTTAATTTTGTCTAAAGAAATTTTTAATAAATAATTTTGAATTTGAATTTTTTTTTGAATGTAAAGCGCGATGCGCAATTGCGCAGCGGCACACGTCTTTCGGTTATTTCTTTAAATTTCAGGTAATTTAGTGATCTTTATTCGTTGATTCTGTGGCACCGACTCAAAATTTCTTGGTAAACCAAAATTACTTTAAGAAGTGAGTAAATTAAGGCCTAATAAAAAATGTTTCCCTATTATTTAATGCTATTCAGTTTTTTGGGCGGTTAAATTTTTTTATACATTTTTTTTAATTTTTTGCTTTTCAGTTTTTTTTGGGATAATTTTTTTGACCTTAAATAAAGATAAACCATTAACTTTTATACTTACTACCTTAAATTCTTAGGTTAATTGACATATGTAAGTAGAACTTAATTTATAGCTAAAAAAATATTGTTGTGAAGGTAAAATAGATTGTAGTGTAGTTTACCTTCGCAGCATGCTTATCACATTGTAATAACGTAATTAAAAGAAAAACTATGGTTAAGTAAGTAGTAGCTAAAGCATTAATCTATATTATGCACCGGCAGATATCTTATCTAGTAAATGATATAAGAAATATTTGTTTTTACAGCAAAGTGCCGGCGGGAGTTCCAAATCAAGGCTAGGTGGGACCACCTCTTTCACTCAGTTTCCTTTATAGCGCTCACTCCCTTGGCGGAAGTGCTAGTAAGCAATAGCATAGGATGGATACGGTTTGGCCGGCTAAATTCAATATCACTATTTTAAACATAAAAACAGCTGTCTTTATTTAAAACTAGCTGACCCGGTGAACTTCGTACCGCCCTGATTTTTTGAGCGTATTCTATAGCCTATTTCACCCGGGGATAGTGTAGAGTGTAGTAGCTTCCCAACAGAGAAATGTATGACTATGATCGGTTATCTAAGAGTTTTCAGAGTTTTATAGTTAAACAAGGAACACTTATAATAGCTTCGTAAAATCTGTCCGTCAGTCTGTCTGTCTTGTAGCTGTAATTTTTCAAAAATGTATATCGTTGTACGTAATTACAGTATTGTTTTTTTTTTTCATATTATAATTATGATAAGTACCCCGCTACAGCTACACAAAAGAAAGTATCGCAACAATTTCACAAACATAAAAAAACTCTGTCACTTAACTCTTTCACTAACTGATGAACCTTAAATTACTCGTGACTTGACTCTATTGATTGTTTATTTTATAAAAAAAAACCATGTTCATCGTTATTCACCGTGTATACCTTAAGTAAATTTATGAGAGTCCCTAGCAGGAAATAAAAACTTTCATTTTCATCATATCTGCAATGCATACGTTTTTAAACCATAGAATCGCTGGCACTTAGTTTTGAAACTTTTCAATCAAATCGGCGAAGTTGCGCGATGCATACTTACCCACACTTTGCCAACGTTCGCGGCAATACTTTTAATGGATCTTGTGAGTTTTTGCCTTTATTTATACGTTACGATGTGCGCATAATGGATCAGCGAGCGTACGCTCAGATATGTGATACCCCCTATCGAGTAAAACGAAGGTTTAAAAAAAGAAAAAAAGTATTTTGTAAATTACTTAATAGAAAGATGTAACTATGTTCAGTTGTTTGAAAAAGTATTTTAGTATTCTGGAAAATGTAAATCTCCTAAACCCTCTTGCTATGTATTTTTAACGTCTACATTTTAATGTAAAGTTATTTTGGCGCGAAATTAACAGTTTCCGTACAAATTGAACCCATTCGCTTCTATAGCAAAATATCCCTATCTAACAGCAAAACTAATTTCCGTCCTAGAAAATCAGAACATTACCTGCCCCGATAAAGCGCCAGCCGCGGCGTGTACTTGGTAAAAACAATTAAACTTGCACAATGAAAGCAGGTTACATAGTGTTAAGCGCGAGCCCATTGTATTCCTATGCTACAAGTCTTAATCGAATTAAGTTACTCTGCTAGTAACGCACGAACAACATGCGAATCAAATCTATCTTCTATAATCTAGAAATCTGTTTAGCTAATTTTGGAATATATAGAAAAGGTTGTTTTATTTTAACAATGCTATTCAAAAGTTACACATTTAATTGAAAACTAAAATTATTTTGTATTTTGATATAGTACCTAATTATGCAAATTTTTTTTCTGGAAATTCTCTGTTTGTTCGCCAGAGCGTTCGTTGATATTCGGATCGGACGAAAACGGAACGCAACGCACCTAGCTCGGAGAGGTCGGCCAAGTGAGTTAATTAACTGGGAGCGTGTAAGGCGACGCTCACGGCCCGGCCGTTCTAATTGCGCGATTATTCCTGCGCGTCGCCTAACTGCTGGATGAAATTTAATTAAAGTTTGTTGTTGAAATAGATTTAATTAAAGTAATGTTGTAGCAAGCGACGGCAGCGTTGCCGTAGCCGCGCCGCGCGGCTCAATCCGCGTGAGTGCTGCGGAACTTTTCTAATTCATTACTTCAGAAAGCGTTCCCGTGACGCCGAGCACTCTTAATAATTTGTATTGTATAGTTGTGTTCGTTTCCTTTAGAGATTTGCTAGTAAGAGCTGGCGGACGCAAGAAGATGTATCTAATTTAAAGCCCATAGCTGAGTTATCTAAATTGAATTTTTATTTCATTGCCACTTCCACCTGTGGCTATTGCAATAACATTTGGAATAAAACTGAATAAAAAATAAATATAAAGTATAACATTAAACGTACCTTCCTAGTTTATGACATTCTATAATGTGTTTTTATATAACCATGAATTTGAATAAGTGCATTGATGCAGCGTCGCGATAGAATTGCATCGTTGAAAGCCACATTGATATAAAAGCAATATGCCATTCATTCTGATTAATAATTAATATAATTCTCAATTAAGACAAAACAACGTTTGCAAGACCTTCTGAAAATAGGAAATGTTTATCAAAAAGTAGCAATCGTAGCTGCAAGCCAGAGTCCGTAAGTGACGAACGATGTTCGCGTCAATTATCGCTAATGGAAAACTTAAATTATAATAAAAGCCGAACGCCGCCGCCGCCGCCGCCACGCCGCCGCCGCCGCCGCCGCCCCGGCCGGGATGCTGCGCCTTCAGTCTACCGCGCGAATGAGCCGATAATTACCATCCTTTTTGCTATAATCACCAGGATTTAATGTTCTATAATGTCGTTAAAGTAACAAAAATATTATATAGCCATTGGGTAAGTACTTAAATTGTTTAGTTCGAACGGAACAGTTACACATATGGAAAAAAAACTAATGACTGCTTTTAATCTAGTCTTTAAAAAAATATATTTTGGTAACATGTTTTTGATTGATTTGCATTATTTTATAATAATACAATCAAAGCCAAATAAAGTTTCTAGGAAGTAATAACAGTCACAGGTGGAAGGAAGGAAGCGGACCGCACGGGACCGCTCACCACCCACCGTGCCGTGCTACCTCTCTGTGCTTATGTGTTATAGAGCGAGAATTATGTCGAGGTAGAGTCGTTAGTTGTCTTTAGATAATAATTAACCGCCTTAAAAAATAGATTAAATAGATTTTTCTTTAAACAAATAAAAAAGAAAAAAGCTAACTATGTCTATTTTTAGGCATTTAAAAAAGTCAACGAAGTTAAAAAAAGTCGAGAAAGTTATTTTTGATTTGAAATCTTATCGAAATCCTCATAAAAATCTGTGTTAATTAATATTACCACTATAACATCTTTCTCTTATTTTAATTACAGTTGTGGCTTTGTTTACTAGAAATTATAATAGGTAAGTAAATTTGCGTCGCATTCGTCGTCGTCGTATCATAGGTTGGTCATAACTTAAGTTTAGATTACCCGAAACGAGATTACATACTAGGTAAGATATCGCACTAAAGCAATCATTTAGACTCGTTAACAAATATCTAGACCAATATTAATATTCGATGTAGATTTCACTCACCGTGCAAACAAGCAATGAAATAAACTCGACATTATTTATAACTTTTAGAGAACATATTTTTTCAATTTTTTCAAATCACGAAGGACCACTCTACAGACTCGCTGTTCCACCGCCGTCCCATAAAAGCTTTCTGTCGGGCAGCTTTCAGCCGATTACTCGCGACGCGAAGCCTAATTTGATTGCCGCCCGCCATCAATTAAACCGCGCGGCCACCGCATGCCTTTTTATTTATCGTCGACACGTCACTATTTCTGTTTTTTTTTTCTGGTGCATTTCGTTCGTCACCTCAATACTTAATTAGAATAAAACAATATACAGGGTGTTTCTGACAAGGGGGTAATAAATCAAAGGGGGGATTCAGCTCACCATACCTAACAACTTTCCCAAAGCAACATGGGTCGAAATCTCAAAACAAAAATCAGCCGTCCCGTACATTGACCCCGTCAGCTGATCGAACCAATGTATGGAACAGCTGTTATTTTTTTTTGCGATTTAGACCCATGTTGCTTTGGGAAAGTTGTTAGTTATGGTGAGCAGAATCCCTCCTTTAATTTATTACCGCCTTGTCAGAAACACCCAGTATAATTTTTAATATTACCATATAGGTATTTAACGGGTTTTACCAAGGCTCTCAACAGAAAAAAGCTATATAAAAGAAAATGAATAAGTTCATTTTTAATTAATCTAATTAATTCAGTCTCACATTAAACATACTTCTTACTTACTTTTAATTTATAAAACAGACTGAATTTGTTTTATAGGTACCTACGTAAATCTTATAAATAATACATTTCCGCGTAAATAATTGTAATCATATTATTTACCTAATTAAAAAAAATACAGAGAAAAAAAACCCTACTTCTTCAGGTTCTTTAAAGCGGGAAATTGTGATCAAGTAGTTTTCAACATAAAAATATATGTATTATGTTGTAGATAGACAGTTGACACGGTCCATTATGCCCGCATCCACTCAACACCACTAACTGTTCGTTACTCAATTTCCTCGATGAACTGGCAATTACGGAAATTGGCAGTGCGTCGCGTCGCGTCTCCGTGTACCACCACAGGTTCCACGACGACATTATAAATAAAATAAAGTCACTATGGGCCAAACTGTCTCTTTCTACTTAACAATCTTTTATATTTACTATCGTAAGTTCTAGCGTTTGCCAGTCTACGCTCTCACTATCTGGGAATGGAACCGTTATTGTAGAAATTTGCTGCATTTTTTAACATTCTCAACCCTAAAACACATTCAAGTGGTGAAATACATTCGTTTTTCTGATTTTAACGTTCACAAACAATTTTTTTTTTAATTAAAAATTGCATCTCAATTACATAAATTAAAATGTAAGTAAGTACCTACCTACTTATTTTTATCTTCAATAACACTGGATTAGGAGTATCTCTGTCACAGCTTCAATTAGCAAAATTTACGTTTTTTTGCAGTTATCGTAATTCCCTACTCTTCGTCCAGTTTTCAATTCCGTGTTCCTTGAAAGTTTACGCATCTATTTCATGAGCAAATTGCACCTTCCGTCAGAGGAGTCGTAAAGAAAATTGCCATACGGTTGATAAATTATTTATCTAAACGCCGGGCCCCAGTCAAACAGGGCCGTGGTGCCACTATAGCACCTATATTACTTGCTTTTGTACAATTTTGCAACAGAACCTTTCGCACGTTCCCTCCCTTTTATGGGCAATAAGTGGAACGCAATTATATTTATGGACGAGGAATGGCTAGGAAAACTAATTTGACCAAGTTCCCACTTCGGTACATTATGTCTAATGAGCTACGCCGTGCCGGCACAACATTGTGGCTCTAGGCAACTTAATAAGCAAGCTACTAAGTAATGAACAGACTCATAAAACAGCGGCTAATTTGTAATTAAGGTATTTTTATTTTATAAGTAATTATAAAGTGAGTGCAACATTTTTCATCATTGATTGTCTTTTTTCTGGTCTGTTATAGAACCTCCAGGGCAATACCTATAAGAGGGGGGTGTATTACTTAATTTACTTATTATATAAGATTATATGGGTTTTTTATAGTTGGTCAGCACTTTAAATGTGAGTACCTAATTTGCTATGATTATTAAAACGTTTTATTGGATGAATTTTTCATTTGTGAAAGTTTGATTGTTTGCATTAAATTTGATTATTAAACACAACTTCTTCTTCTTATGATATGTCTCTAATTAGAGAAGCCCGTGTAGTTTCTGGAGCGTCTAATTACTAGCCAGGCATCCGCCACTCATTACCCACTCTGCGCGGGTAATTACCCGCACCAACTAAATATAGCGTTTGATTCCCAGGTAATGATCAGGACCGGAGTTGATTTATTTACTTAATTAAAATAGTTGACGGTTTACTAAGAAACATTTATTAGCTCTGAATAGGAACTACGGAACTCTAATTTAAGCGAGTTACAGATAAGAGGAGACGAAAAGTTGAAAAATATACAAAACTAGAGGCTGCCCCGCGGTTTTCCCGCGCAGATTTCTCATAAACACAAAAATCTCGTTTTTTTCCGTTCCCGTGGGATTTTCGGGAAATCCCTTCTTTGTGCTCACCTACACTCCCCAAGGAACCCACGTGCAAAATTTCAGCCCGCTACGCCCAGTAGTTTCGGCTCTGGGTTGTCTGTCAGTCAGTCAGTCAGTCAGTCAGTAACGGAAGAGTTTTATATATATTGATTAAATTAAAAATAATAATTTTATTATTGACTAGAGGCTGCCCCGTTGTATCACCGGCGCAGATTTCTCTTAAACGCAAACATACCGTTTTTCCCGTTCCCGTGGGAATTTCGAAAAATCCCTTCTTAGTGCTCACCTACACTCACCAAGGAACCCACGTGCCAATTTTCGGCTTTTTACGCCTAGTAGTTTCGGCTCTGCGTTGTCTGTCAGTCAGTCAGTCAGTCAGTAACGGAAGAGTTTTATATATATTGATTGTGGTAGTAAAATGAGATAATAATTGTAGAAATAACTAGGCAGGTAGCTCTTCGCTCTTTAGATAATGTTTTATTAAGTGTTTACCGATAGCACCAGCTAAATCTATCTATCTACTTCTGTTATAAATTAATCGTGGTTCGTTAGTCTCGATAAAACTTGAGAACGGGCGGGCTGATTTTGGATTGATTGAACTGATTTTGGTTTTGAAATGTTTGTAGTAGTCCAGGGAAGGTTTAAAAGGTGAGAAAATTATGGAAATATGAAGAGTAAGTTATTAAACACAACTATTTATTTCTGCATACAAAGTGTAACATTACTGTTTCGTCGATTTTGCCGACAAAGATTGATCGATTGATTTGACGTTGTTGTTTTTTATTTCACTTATTCTGGGCGGGCAACGTAACATAGTCCATAGAGCCAAGTCTTTAGTGCCAAGGTAGTAGTAAATAATAATTGTGTACGCTTTTAATCTAAGGCGATACGGTGTTTTCCGGGACAGCTAGTTTAAAATAAAAAAACCCATAGAACATAATTTGGCAAGTTCGCCCAACGTATGACGGATGTCACCTCTGCTCCCTCTTCTTGTAGTTAATTAGAGAAAGTCGGTATAGTTGGTGCTCGCGCCCGCAGCCACCGCCGGGTGCGTCGCGGCGGCTAATTAGACCGCACAGAGTGTCGCAGGCACCCACGGCAATTAAAGCCCGGCGCAACTAAATACTTGCCTTAACTTTACAGATCAGTAATCTTTGATCTTCTATATAATATAAAAATGAATCGTGGTTCGTTAGTTTCGCTAAAACTCGAGAACGCCCTGGCCGATTTGGCTGATTTTGGTATTGAAGTGTTCGTAGGAGTTCAGGAAAGGTGAGAAAATATGGAAAAAATGCAGGAAAAGTTAGTAAAAACAACCATTTAAGATTTTCATATAAAATTGTTAGGCGCTATACGAAGTTCGCCGGGACAGCTAGTTATGAATTACAATTAAAATTATTTTAAAAAGCTGTATTTTTGATATAACGTATTCTAGAGTAGCAAATTCCTACATCCTAAAAAAATATAGTAAACAACTATCTTTTAGTGATAAGGCCGCCTATTGCATTGTTCGATGTAATTTGTTTAATTACTTGTTTTAACTTGATTGCAATAAAGCATTCTCACTAATGTTATTTCCTTAATTTTAATTGGAAAACAACAATACTGAATATAAAGTGACCACTTTGAATAAGTCTGACATGAAATCGACCTAGCCTAGATGATAGTTACATGTAAGTTTCTTATAAACTGCTATTAAAACATTAACTTTACCATAAAATCTCCATTAACTTGCCTAGGAACCTCTCCAAATCCCATCTATCACCAACTGAAACAAGTGCTATTAATAATTTTAACGCAATTAGTGGGAACAGTCCTTCAGAAAGTTGTGAGTTAATCTTTTACTTTTAACTATGCTCGGCAAAGGCGCGCTATATACAGACACATTTATATATTGGAATACCCACTGTGACTGAATATATAAATTTGCATAATACCATTAAAATACTTTCGAGTAAAACATAGAGACGACGCGCGACTCCCGCGTCCGCGTCAACTCAACGCATCTGTCAGACTAAAGAACATTTTTTTTTTTGTTAGATGCAGGTAAGTAAGTAATTATTCACTGTTATTGTGATTTTACCTGACTTAAATTTAATTTAAGTATATTGATTCAGTACTTCGGTTACTTACTAAAAACAGAATCTTGTTAAACATGTGTTAAACATTTGAAACATCATGTTTAAAATGTAAATGAAATACTAATACTTAGATGCTGCCCCGCGGTTTCCCGCGTAGATTTCTCATAAACACAGAAATTCGCAGTTTTTTCCCGTTCCCCATGGGAATTTCGGGAAGTAATACCTTAGTGCTCCCCTACACTCCTCAAGGAACCCAAGCGCAAAATTTCAGCCCGCTACGCCCAGTAGTTTCGGCTTTGCGTTGTCTGTCAGTCAGTTAGTAACGGAAGAGTTATATAATGTTAAAGAGTTATATTATATTGTTATTTTTGCACGAAATACTTAACTTAATTTATTCTTTTTTATAACTTTTCAGAATAAATATATATTTTTTAAATCATTTATTCAATATTGCTTTAATTTAATTTGATGATAACGGACAAAGGTCTGCCGTGTATAGAAGTCCGCAGACAAGCTCCTGCGCGGCTTTTATTTATTTAGCAGTATTAATTAACGGACAGGTGTATTACAGGTTGCAGGGGACAAAACGTGTCCTAATTAAAGCCGAGTGGACAGACGTGAGCCCGGTCGGCTATGGTGCGATACTCTGAAAGTAGGCTTCCCTGTTGAATCCAAGCTGGTTTCGTTTTGATACTTAGATATTGCGTACTAAGTCCTAGTGAATAAAAACAAAACATTCAACTTATTAAAATTGACGTAATTGACCGACCGACCGACCGACCGACCGACCGACCGACCGACCGACCGACCGACCGACCGACCGACCGACCGACCGACCGACCGACCGACCGACCGACCGACCGACCGACCGACCGACCGACCGACCGACCGACCGACCGACCGACCGACCGACCGACCGACCGACCGACCGACCGACCGACCGACCGACCGACCGACCGACCGACCGACCGACTGACTGACAGACAACGCAGAGCCGAAACTACTGGGCGTAGAAAGCTGTAAATTGGCACGTGGGTTCCTTGGGGAGTGTACAGGTGAGCACTAAGAAGGGATTTCCCGAAATTCCCACGAGAACGGGTAAACCGCGGGCCAGCCTCTAGTACATCATAATTTTGTTAATTTTTCGGTGTTCCTTGGCGTAATTTTTATTTAAACGGTTAACCTTAAAAAAGAAAATATTACAAACAGATAGATAATAAGGTTTTCAAAAGTACTTAATTAATTATAAAAATGCAAATTTGGAGATATTACTTGGAATATTATTAGCTTGCTAGTTGTTTGTTACATGACGATATAAATCTAAGCACTAAGTGGTTATTGATCTGCAATCTCGGTACAGCGGGTATTTAGACAGGGTAATAATTATTCTTGCCTCCTGCATAATGTCAACAGGTACGGGCAGTCAGCAGAATCAATTAGGTTCGTTTGCGCACCGCTTCAATAAATATTGCTATCAGTAATTAGAATCAATACTGGAATTGCTATCACGCCGGCGTCTGTGCAGAAATTGGGGGGAGGATTCTGCTAATTGTTTATTTTGGCAATTTATAAAGTCTATCAACGTTCCGAGATCTTTTTGAATAAAAAAAACTTGTAATCAAAATTTAAACTGTTATAAATAACTATGGGAGAATAAAAAATCAATAACATAACATATAATCACTCTTATTATTCCCCTTAGGGTTAGGCAGAGGCACCAGATCAGGAGCCGGGCACACGTTTAGCCAAGTTTATGTTTTTTATTACCAACGTGACAAGGGGCCAGCTTGTCGCCGCCGTTATAACCACCACTACCGCGGCCGGGACCAATGGCTTCTTCCAAAGCACGGAATCATCTTACTTTTCGGACAATGAGGTGATTCAAGCCTGCAAGTCCTATCCAACCGAAAACAACCATGTTTTGATTTTGTTAGAAATCATATGTGGTGTTTTTCGCGGGGATCGAACCCACAACCTTCCGTGTCCTGAACATAGGCTCGCACACTGCGCTACGGAGGCTGTCTAAAAAATCTAAAAGTAAACAAATTTTATTAACAAAATAGAAACTGCTCTCAATTTAGTTGTGTCAAAATTCCACATTTCAGTTTATTAGAATATAGCCCCGAAAATCAGTTGTAGTGTGGGAGGACGGGTGCCGGACAGCTATTAGAAGGAAACGTAATTTTTGCTTTATAGGATATTTGTTAATTATAATTAACTAGTATTAAAAAAAAACCAGTTTTAGATTTTTTCGAAGAGGTCTAACATTATCGAGACACGAAACATATTTGAAGTGAACACGGCCAGAGGTTTGACAGGCTCACAGTATCTCGGCTAGACTATCTTTAATTAGGCGGCTCGAGCGTGAGAGTGTTGATAATGCTATTCATAAGGCTAAAATCAAATAAAACGTTTAACATTTTCGCTCAAATAATAACCAAATTATTGCATACATTACTACAAAAGTCTGAGCGAACCTGTTAAGTAAATATCTCGTCGGTAGGTAGGTAGGTGTTCGTCTCGTTTATTAAATGATTAAATTTACTTTCATTAAATTATCCATATATTATGTTAAATTACTAAATAATACAAGAAGTTGAAACGAGACTAGATAGCCTAATCAAAATGACTGGTATTAGGGTATTACTTATGCCAAAAATAGAAACAAAAGACCTCGGCCATATCTGGGCTACAGATTATAAAATATGTGTAGGGAAGGGAGGGGCTTGTTACTTAGGGATAAAATCCTGGCACTGACCTTGACTAATGGCGTCTTGGATCTGGGTTTCCTGCCACCGCTGATCTTTGGGGCCACTGCACTTGTTTATCACCTTATAACTTGTGCATTAATCCATAGGTGTGAATGTCCGTGTTGTTTCTGGTACTTCACTCGCGAAAGTAAGGAAAACGCCGTGAATTCAGTAAGAATTGCAATTAGCGTGCGCGTGTACTTGTGTCCGTAGCAAGAGAGAAGAGAAAAGTGTGTCCGCCATCAGGGCGGAAATGCAATCGTATCAGGCTTCCGGGACATCTCGTCGCATGATTGGTCGGTTGGTTTTCATGTGCCAGTCAGGGTTACAAATAAGAAAAAAAATAAAACTAGCATCTCCCAACCAAAAGGCGTTGTCTCAATTTAAACAAATAAAATAAATTTGAACGCATGAAATTGGCTTAGTACTAAACATGCCGCTCACCTTAAAAGTACTCAGTATCTTTTAAAGCAACTGAAAGAAAGGGAAAGTAGAAAATGTAAATTAGAAAATACTCTACCACCTTGTTAGGTATTGAGTATGGAAACTAAATGTAAACTAAAAACTATGAAACTGGAAAGGGTAATATAAGAAACTGTAATAAAGTTATTCTATAGGAAGAGGACAAATCTTCACCAAAGCGCGTTTGAAAAAGGTAGTGCCTCTTTGTAGAGTTACTACGCGCGTAATACCGTCAGGTCCGGGGTGTAGAGCGTGCACACGCGCCAGCTGCCATTGTAAGGGAGGAAGGTTGTTATCACAAACCACAACAATAGTTCCTATGCGAATAGGAGAGCCCTGATCCCTATACCATTTGCTTCGCTGCTGAATCTCGTGTAAATATTCTAAGCTCCAACGCTTCCAGAAATGTTGTGTGGACTGTTGAATTAAGCGCCATCTAAGTAGGCGGCTAGGATTTTCATCCAGCAACGAAACATCGGGCAGGGACGTTAAAGGTTCACCGATTAGAAAATGTGATGGAGTGAGGGGGAGGGGGTCCTCCGCATCCACGCTCATCACGCAAAGCGGACGCGAGTTTAGAATCGCTTCTATCTGGCACAAGAGTGTGTGCATTTCGTCGTACGTAACAATCCGAGTGCCTAACACGCGGTGAAGATGATGTTTGAAGCTTTTAACACCTGCCTCAAAGAGGCCCCCAAAATGACTTGCAAGGGGGGGCTGGAAATGCCAGGTAATACCTTGCTCAAGTACCTTACTGTTAAGTGTCGCTTGAACAAGGTCACTCTTTAAGAAACTGTAAAGTTCGCGTAAATATCTATCACAACCTACGAAGTTACGACCGTTATCCGAATAGATATCGGTACATAAGCCGCGGCGTGATGTGAAACGTCGTAAAGCTGCCAAAAAAGCTTCGGTTGAAAGTTCGGAAACCAACTCCAGATGTACGGCTTTTACGCACATGCAAACAAATACGGAAACGTAACATTTAACAACCTTTGCATTGCGTACCTTGTTGGCGCGAACATAGAATGGTCCCGCAAAATCAACCGAAGTTTTAAGAAAAGCACGCTCGGGCCGCAATCGTACTGCGGGCAAGGGAGCCATGCGCGGCTGCGGGTGCGCGGGCCGCGCTCGAAAACAACGGACGCAGCGATGTACGCGGCGCCTTATCGCATCACGACTGGATAGTATCCAGTATTTTTGAAAAAGGAAATATTGCGTACTCTGAGCACCTGCGTGTAAATTTGACAAATGTGCATCGTCGATAATAAGATCAGTAAGTTTATGTTTTTTTGGTAAAATTAATTGATGTTTTGACTCGAAAGGTATAAGAGATTTGTGAATTCGACCACCAACTCTGAGAAAATTATTTGAGTCAAGAAATGGGTTTAATCTTATTAATTTATTGGATGGAAGTTTGCCATTTGCCAAGTTAATAATGTCAGAGTGAAAAATAGAAAGTTGTGTAATTTGTATTAATTTGTTTAATGCAAAATTATACTCTGAAACAGTAATATAGAAGGGAAATTTACCCTGAAATTTCCTACATTTCTTTAGGAAACGAAACACTAAGGCTGTAACTCTAACGAGGGAACCTAAAGTGGAAAATCGTGAAATGATTTCGACCTCATCAGGAGGCGAAGAAACCGTTAAGTTTGAATGAATAGAAGTACGCTTCTCTTCATCCGTCGGAAGTATTGACCCCAGCTGGGGCCAGAAATTATGGCTCTCGCTTAGCCAACGTGGGCCATGAAACCATATATCATGTCTTAGAAAAGTAGAAGGCAACATGCCACGTGACGCTGCGTCCGCCGGGTTGTCGGCGGAGGGGACGTGACGCCAGCATGAGGCAGGAATGGTTTGCAAAATCTCCGTAACCCGATTGGAAACAAAAGTTTTCCATTCATGAGGAGATGAGCGTAACCATGAAAGTACGATGGTTGAATCAGACCAAGCATAAACTTCGTGGAGCGAAACGCGATCACTGTAAGTAAGTAGAACCTTTTTTAACAGCCTGGTTAAAAGTAAGGCCGCCATTAACTCGAGTCGCGGTATGGAAATCCTTTTTGTCGGGGCGACGCGTGTTTTAGCAACGAGCAACTCCGATTTTACATTGCCATCATCCAGCTCTATACGTAAAAATATAGAAGCGGCGAAAGCCTTTTCGGACGCGTCTGCAAACCCGTGTAGTTGAATTGAAACATTGTTGTTTGGAAATATGTAACGCGGAAACTCGAGTTGAGATAAGAGCGGAAATTCGCTTTTAAAAGTTAACCAAGACTCAACAATGTCTTGTGGAGGGGATTCGTCCCAACCTACTTGAGCTATCCATAGCAATTGAATTAAATGCTTTGCAAATAAAATCACCGGTGAAAGCAAACCGATAGGGTCGTAAATCCTAGCGATTTCGGAAAGAATAGTGCGTTTAGTGCAAATGTCGTTGCCACATTTGACACTGAAAGAAAAGGTGTCAGTCTGAGGGTTCCACTGTAACCCCAGTACTTTTATAGTGGAGTCGTTCTCCATTTTGGCAAAATCTACCTTATCGGGCCGCTCACCATGCGAAACCTGGGCGGTACCGAGTAAAGATGGACAGTTGCTATGCCATTTATGGAGTTCGAAGCCAGCGGACTTGCAAATTTGAATAAGTTCTTGTTTTAGTGCTAAAGCGCCGGACTCCGTCTCGTCCCCGGACACTACGTCATCAACAAAAACATTATGTAAAATAATTTGCGAGGCGTTAGGAAAACGTACTGCCTCGTCAACCGCAAGTTGCTGCATAGTGCGCAGCGCAAGATACGGTGACGAGCTAACACCGAAAGTTACCGTTCGTAAACGGTAATCGCGAATTGGTTCGCTTGGGGATTTACGCCAAACGATTCTTTGAAAATCGCGATCTGTCTCACGAACTAAAATATTGCGATACATTTGTTTAATGTCCGCTGTGAGAGCAATTGAATGTAAACGAAACTGTAGTAAAACGTCAACAATGTCCTTGTGCAACTTAGCGCCTGTTAATAAAACGTCATTGAGCGCTAACCCATTGTTACTCTTACAACCCGCATCGAAAACTACTCGGGTCTTAGTCGTCTCGCTGGACTCCTTGACCACGCAGTGGTGCGGTATGTAGTAGGTGTTTGAGTCATCCTGATTATCCACGGGCTCCATGTGATTGAGGTCAAGGTACTCTTGGAGGCAAGCGTGATAGTCATCCTTAAGTTGCGGATTGCGTTCGAGTTTGTACTCTAACTTTTGAAATCTAGCGAGAGCAATAGCCCGCGACGAGCCGAGAGGCTGTGCTTCAGGCTTGAACGGCAGTGCAACTACGTACCGTCCGGAACTGTCACGCGTGTGTGTGTTTTTGAAAATGTTTTCACAAAGTGACTCCTCATGAGTGAGTGTCCTTTGTTCTGAAATTGATTCCAGTTCCCAAAAACGTTGGAGGTCAAAATCGTTGTTAACGGAAACATGACACGCCTGTACAGGGAAAGGAATCGGAATAGTAGGAAAATTTAATTTACCTAACAATAAATATCCAAAGATGCTATTCATAGCTATAGGTGAGCCGACAGGACCCGTAATAGTATTATGCAACAGAATTTGTGATAAAGAATCGGCCCCGATAAGCATTTCTACGGGCTGTGGCGTGTGAAACTCGGGGTCGGCAAGAGTAATGTTTTTTATATGCGGCCAGTCAGTATAAGGAAGGGGACACACGGGTATTCTACTCGTTATTAATCTTGGGAGAATTAAGGTATCGATAACCACAACTGGATTATTTTTGTCTCTCGGCGTAATTGTTAATGAAACGGAACCCTTAGGATATACTGGCTTATTTTCCGTAATACCGTAAACTGGTGTAATATTAGCGACGCGTTGTTTAGATAAGTTTAAACGCTGTATACACGCTTCTGTAATAAAGGAGGCTTGACTGCCGTGATCGACAAGACAGCGGACCGTGTGTCGCGAATTGTTTACCCATACATCCACTAATGCAGTAGCAAGCAGTACAGTCCCTGTGTGCTTAAGCGGAGTGGAGTTATCACTGCTGTGCACGGATGACGTCATCACAACCTGTCTGTCAGCTGCGGGAGCTGTCCTATCGTCCTCTTGTGGGAGCGAGATGGCAATCTTAGGTTGTGAGTTGTACTCATCGCAATGCAACAATGTATTATGTTTTTTATTACAGGTTCGGCAAGTGAAGCTTGACCTACATTTGTTTAGATCGTGGCCTACATATAAACAATTACTGCAAATAGATTTGTCTTTTAAAAATGAAATTCTTTCTTTAGGTGACATGTTGAGAAAGGTCGAACATTTGTTTAACGTATGTTGATTAAAGCAAAGCGGGCAAATATAAACCTTGGAAGGGTTCTTATGACCTTTAGGATTTGAGCTGCTCGGGTGGACAGTGTTTATGTTCGTCGCAAAGGAACGAGCTGCAACATTAGGTATTTTATTGTAACTGCGAAATGCATTCGTTGGCTTCGCGGAATGAGTTTCTGTTTTATTCTGAAATTTATTGATTTGACCAGGATTAGAATAAGATATTTCGCAAGCTGAAAGTTCTCTTTCAAGAAATGAAATTAGTGAGTTAATGCTGGGGATATCGGTCTGAGAATTCAATGTTAATTCAAAACGTTTACGCAAAGAGTTAGGTATTTTTCGAAGCAAGATGTTGAGTAAGATAAAACTCCAACTATCAATAGGAAATTTCATGACTTCTAGGGCTTTAATATTTTCGTGGTAAGTATTGAGTAGATGACGTAAACTAGACAAATTACGCTCGGAAACTGCTTCCATATCAAGTATATTCTCGAGATGCGATGACGCGATTTTTCTTTTGTTTTCATAGCGCGTGCAAAGTACTTCTAAAGCTATGTTATAGTTTTCGTCAGTAATCGGAATTGATTTGATTAAATTTAAAGGTTCATCCTTTAATGTAAGTAGCAAATATCTAAACTTTTCCACGTTCGTATAGCCACCATTGTTGTGAACTAATGAACAATAAAGGTCGAAATATGAATTCCAGTCGGTCTGGATACCGGAAAAAACCGGTAAAGGCAAAGTAGGCAATTTTGCATTAGAGTTTTGTGGTTCTCTAAGCAAGTAAGTTGAATTCTCCAGTACACGACTAGCGCGTCTGCACTGCTCGTCTACCCCCTTTAGTCGATTTAAATGTGTAATGATCGCATAGTAGTTATCGTCAAAGTCGTTTCGGATTTTGATTTGTTCCTCTTTGTTAAACAACTGAGACTGCATGAGATATTTTTCGATTCTAGTTTGTAATTTAGAAAACTTTCTTTGATGGGATGTAAGGTCATTCGTACGAGATCTAAATTTATTGTCGTCTGTGTTAACTAACTGCAATATACGTCGTAAATCATTTAATAAGATTTCTCGTTCGAATAAATCTTGATTATAAGAAAGGTCTGCTTTAGTAAAGCATTCTTGTTCCTGAGTAGGTTCGACCGCCAAGACAAAGTCTTTGTCGGAAGACATTTTGTGACGCGTGGCGTGCAAGAAGTTAGAAAATGAAATTGAAATTGAAAAGAAATGTACGGAAGTACGAAAATAGCGAAGTAGTTTTGAGACAACACGTACTGGAAGGGAAATACGGCTCGAAAGGGCCAAAAAATGTTACTTAGGGATAAAATCCTGGCACTGACCTTGACTAATGGCGTCTTGGATCTGGGTTTCCTGCCACCGCTGATCTTTGGGGCCACTGCACTTGTTTATCACCTTATAACTTGTGCATTAATCCATAGGTGTGAATGTCCGTGTTGTTTCTGGTACTTCACTCGCGAAAGTAAGGAAAACGCCGTGAATTCAGTAAGAATTGCAATTAGCGTGCGCGTGTACTTGTGTCCGTAGCAAGAGAGAAGAGAAAAGTGTGTCCGCCATCAGGGCGGAAATGCAATCGTATCAGGCTTCCGGGACATCTCGTCGCATGATTGGTCGGTTGGTTTTCATGTGCCAGTCAGGGTTACAAATAAGAAAAAAAATAAAACTAGCATCTCCCAACCAAAAGGCGTTGTCTCAATTTAAACAAATAAAATAAATTTGAACGCATGAAATTGGCTTAGTACTAAACAGGGCTCATTATTATTAGACAGCATAACACCTTATGATATGATATATTAGCCAAAAAATATTTTGTTTTTAAAATGTTTAGTCCCTAATTGTTAGAAGATCGTGTTTCGATAACATGGAGCCAAGCAAGGTCGGCTATGAGCTTCACTCGATATCTCTAATTAGGATCGAGTGGCGTCGCGTCTACAACGGGGCCACTATTCTTGCTTTATCATCAAAATACTAAAAATAATGTAAATTTACAACTTCGTCCAGCCAGTTTCCCATCATATCTAATATTAGAAAATATCACATTTAACATAGGTATTTGATAACATTATTCTTAAATTATTATTTAACAAATCTTCTTCCAAAGTTTTGCTTAAAAATCTTATTAATATGCACAATTAAGGATAATATACACAACAATTTGTGTAAAATAGAATCCATTAGGAGAATCTGTATAGATTGTTGTTAACTCTGCTTAATTAAACGGAGCGTCGACTCCCAGACGCATAATATAGCTAATTAAAGCGGGGCTTGGATCCGAAAGAGAGCCACTCAAACACGCTTAGCTGGTATTATTTACAATGTATTCAGGACTCAGGAGGCAGTGCAAACAATGCTCTTGTCGCAAGGAAGCGTGAAGGGCTCCCGCGCCTCTCGCGCTCGCGCTCGCGCTCTCGCTTGCTACTCAACTCTCCGTAGTTTACATAACCGGATTGTTATTCAGCATTAAGCTTGTATAAGCGTAAGCGTACTAGAAAGGTGCCTGCAAATCCATACTATGCCTGAAAAATAGCGGCAGACAGAGTGCGAGAAATCGAGAACTCTACTCGATCGTCATTGCGAACGGTTTTGGTTTTCACTTTTCAATGATACGTCTTGTTTCTTTTTTTTAGGTATTCTGTAAGATTTTTAATCAACGTTTTTAAATATAATATATTTTAGGGTCTCAGATAACATGTCCTGTAAGCATGGACGTGTTCATATACAAGCATTGGTAGCAAAGTAGGCTATAGAACTATATTTTTATTTCTGTACTTAATCAATCAGATTGAAAATTCTGAACCTAATTATAAATAATGGGAATGATGGGAATGTGCCCAGAATCGGGACAAGTGAAGAAAGGGTAAAGAGGCCTTTGCCCAGCAGTGGGACGCTACAGTACAGGCTGCCAATAATTATAACAACAATCAATATCAATACATAGTATAAAATAAAGGGAAATAATAATACAAAGTCGCTTACCGCGACTGTCTCTATGAATGATTGATTATATCATTAAAATTATGCAACATATTTTGATGCGTTTTTTTTTAAGATACAGTGATTCAAGAATAAGGTTTTTGTTATGTATAGGTAATACATGCAGAACATAGAAATAGGTAAGGCGGTACGAAGTTCGCCGGGTCTACGACTAATAATTATAAATAAAACTTTAATATTATAAACGAAGCATACAATTACATGCTTAATTAGAATTTAACTTTCAAGTAGCAGTTGAGCTACTCAACTTAAGGGGATACCGAGTGAACCGGGCTCAAGTTTCGCTTTTAATCAGAGAGATAGAGGCGTGGACCAACCGGCCTTATTAGTATTGTCTACGGGGGCCCAATCAACACCCCGGACTCGCCGTGGGTGGTTCCACACCGTTTTAATAATCAATACCCCTTTGACTTCGTTCGTTATACTTACTCACGTAGTAACTTATGATCGAGAGAAGGGAGCTTGATTAATTACCGCTTAGCTATTTTATTTACGAACTTTATGCGGGTTAGTGTACATTCGCCAAGTGCTCATTTCGCCAAGTACTTTTTAACTCCATACATCGAGTGTATTTTCGCCAAGTTATTTATTAATTAATTTTGCATCGTGTAAGTTTCACTAATGCAGTACCAATTTAACACTAGCGTATCTGCCTCTTGCTAATTAATTATAATTATAAATATAATTATAACACATCACACTCAGAGCCCCTAACTAGGAAGAACCTGTATCTAGGGCGCCCGAAACACACACAGAGACGAACATCACACCCAGACCGGAAACAAACATCGATATTCATCATATCAATATTCGCCCCGCCCAGGAATCGAACCCGGGTGCTCACGTTTACTCAGTCCACATCACTGCCAACTGAGCTACGGAGCAGTCATTTCAGTCAGTCTAATCATTTGTGAACTATGAGAAAGCTTTTGATTCGTTTGAGTCAGCGGTGCCAAGTAAACTATTGGTATATCGAGTGTTGAACTGTTTGCACAAAAAAGGCACTATATTATAAGTTAGACTACAGGATCAGAGCACAAAGCCTGCAGCGGGGATTCATAATAGAGGCATAGGGGGATATCATATCCCTAAAACTGTTCAATGCTGCACTCGAGGATATCTTCAAGAACTGGAAAGATCTAAGCATTAACAAAAGGCAAAAGACTACGAAAATTGTGTGTTGCCAGTATGGGCAAACGCAACAGAGAAATGGTCACTGAAAGGGTGATAGAATTGGTTTTGTTCAGAGTTTCCCTGCATAGTCGAATTAGAAGTGATGGCATCCGCAGAAGAATTAAAGTCACCGAAATAACCCAAAGAGTTGCGAAATTCAGGCAATGGGCAGGGCAAATAGCTCGGAGAACCATCGGAGAACAGATGCCCGAAAAGTAATGGAGTGGGTGACAGCGCACAAGAAGAGGCCGAGTAGGCAGACCTTCTACTAGTTCATGTAGCGCTGGTACTTTTAAATATAAATTTAAAACTAAAATGCATGAACGAGTGCATACGAAACCTAAGCAACGAGACCTAAGAAATAAGTGAAACCAACTTTACTTTATAAAATTTTGTAATCAAAATCAACTTGGCGAAAATACACGGCGTTTGACACTTGGCGAAATGAGCACTTGGCGAATCTACACTAACCCCTTTATGCCCTCTACTAATTATTATGAAAAAAATATTTTTTATATATCCGTATTAATAAATACTACTACATGAATGCAATATTGTCATGATTTCCGAAATTGTTATTCTGATTATATAAGTTTTTGTACAACAGCAACACTGTGTTGGCAGCGCTGACGTGTTGGCAACACTGTTGTATTGGTAGCACTGTTGCGTTGGCAGCGCCGACGTTACCTATTTAAGCGGGCAACACTCGGTCGCACGATCATTCCAGACTGAACCACGTTAAGGGGCGAATCTATGCCCAACTGTATATCGGTATTTAAAAAGTGTACACCTTATACTTAGTGTAATTTGAAATAAAGTTATAGTAAAAGTTTCTGTTGGAGAATTATTATTATACTTCAGAAGAGGGAGAACCTATGAAGGTATGTAATATTATAAAAAAAAAAAAATCCGCTTTCTTATTTGCTCAATTTATCAATTTTATATTTTTGTGTGTGATATTTAGTGAATTTAATTGATCGAGGATATTTCCGTGTGTTTTAATTGAAGCATTATGTAGGTCAATTCAATTCAATTCATTTATTCATTGCAAACATGTACATAATATTTTATTTAATACAGATGTTATGTAAAGTTAGTAAGGTACATGCATCCTGAAAGGTCGGGGCTATGCTCCAAAAGTTGTCGATCATTGTGAGCACTTAATTTTTTTTTTCTCTTTTCCTTGGTGACACCCTAATGTGAAAAAGTAATTGCATTTGATCAGGGCTACTCTTTGATAGTGCAATGTATTTAAATCATGTGTGTCAGGTATTGTGCATTCGCTTGACCGGGGCTACTCTCTGGTAGCGATAGTATGGACTTTGTCACACTCGAGAACACATTTCCTCGCTTTCCTATCCACCAAAGTTTAACCACAACCAAGAAATATTTTTTGCATTTGATCAGGGCAACTCTCTGATAGTGTGAGATTTTTTTTTGTCAGTGGAGTTTGTGAATTTTTGCGTACAATCACTTGATCGGGGCTACTCTCCGGTAGTGATGTGCACATTAATTTCGCAGACTTAATTCATTACCAGCGGCGAGAATTATTTTACGTTCGGTCAGAGCAACTCTCTGATAATGTGACATATTCTCGTTAGCAAAGTGTGAGACATTGTTTACATTATCTCTTGGTCGAGGCTACCCTTCGGCAGTGATTTTTGAATTAATTTCTCGCACTGGTAACTAAGATTTTACAGATTACCCCCATTTGTGTTTTCTTATTATTTAATTTTAAAAGTTATTTTCTAATGAATTTGGCAATTCATGAATATCACACACATAATTTAGATAAACCTACCCTATTTATATCTATACTTACACTGTGGGTTGTCTAGAAGAAATTGCTTGGTGTGATAAGGGTGCCCATTGTACTCTTTGTCTCCAATTAAACTTTTTGACGTTCGTCTTGTTTTTATTTAACAATTTAAATTCTTACTTATATTATTTTGCCAATTATTTTAAATTTGAAAGGTAAGTTAAAATAAAAATGCAATACGGTTTATGTTCACTTGCTAGGATAAGTGAGTCATGTTTACCCATTTCTGAGTTATGATTACCCACTCCCTAGAAAGTGGGTTAAATTTACTTATTTTTGATATATGTTTTCCCCTACGTGAGTTATGTTTACTCACTAGATTAATGGGTTATGTTTACCCCTACGTGAGTTATGTTTACTCACTAGATTAAAGGGGTTATGTTTACCCCTACGTGAGTTATGTTTACTCACTAGATTAATGGGTTATGTTTACCCCTACGTGAGTTATGTTTACTCACTAGATTAATGGGTTATGTTTACCCCTACGTGAGTTATGTTTACTCACTAGATTAAAGGGGTTATGTTTACCCCTACGTGAGTTATGTTTACTCACTAGATTAAGGGGTTATGTTTACCCCTACGTGAGTTATGTTTACTCACTAGATTAATGGGTTATGTTTACCCCTACGTGAGTTATGTTTACTCACTAGATTAAAGGGGTTATGTTTACCCCTACGTGAGTTATGTTTACTCACTAGATTAATGGGTTATGTTTACCCCTACGTGAGTTATGTTTACTCACTAGATTAATGGGTTATGTTTACCCCTACGTAAGTTATGTTTACTCACTAGATTAAAGGGGTTATGTTTACCCCTACGTGAGTTATGTTTACTACCTAGATGGAGGGTTATGTTTACCCCTTTTATGAGTTTTATCTCTAGATAGTGGGTTATGTTTACCCCTACATGAGTTACCTGAGTTTACTCTCTAGATGGTGGGTTATGTTTAGCCCTATATTAGTTGTTTACCTATAGATAGTGGGTTATGTTTGCCCTTTACGAGTTATGTTTATTTACAAGATTAATTGGTTAAGTTTACGCCTTAGTAAGTTAAGCTTAAATATATATAGTGGGTTGGACAGATAGTAGGTTATGTTTACTGCTATGTGAGTTATGTTTACTGCTATGTGAGTTATGTTTACTCATAGGCGAAAGCGGGTAGTGTTCATCCGTTAGTAGGAGTCTTTATATTATGAGTTATGTTTACCCCCTAGATTATTATGTTTACTTTTATGTGTTTACTCGCTATGTAAGTGGTTTATATTTACTCTGTTTAGGTTCTTTTAACTGGCAGAGTAGGTTAAATTAGATTAGATCCATTTATTTCACACTATCATATTCATATTAAATACAAAGTTGTATTATAAAATGTCAAAGTATAATGAGATCGTCAAAATATTGAACAAAAATTAAAAAAAATAAATAAATCATAAAATCATAAATTTTATTGCGAACTAAGTGTTTTTACAGATAGTTTTAAAATAAAAAACAGAGCTTAAGAACTTAGTTGCCCTTAAAGGGCGCAGCAAATAGTAACACAGCAGATTTTTTTTTATCAAAATTTGACACTGCAACTTAACATTAAATACTAAACAGAGAATTACTCCTTCAACATAGTACTTATTTACTTAAATAAACTGTTTAATAAAATTAAAATAATAACTTTTTTTAAAACAAAATCTCTTAATTAACATATAATAGGAACTTTTTTTTTTTTTTTAGAACTGAGTATAGAAACCAAAAATTAACTTGATAGGAAATCTTCAACAGAATAATAGCAATTTGAGATAAGGTGAGTTTTTAGGTATTTGGAAAATATGTTTTCTTTTGTTTGGTTTTTTATTTCGGCCGGAATTTTATTAAATAAATAACTAGTTAGTTAATGATTTAAGTACTGTGTAAACAATGTCAAATTTTTAAATGTATAATTGTATATAAAATGTCAAATACTAAAAATAATTTCAATATACTTAAATTACATATTGTAACCGTCGAGTACTTACATTACACAAATAATGTCAAATGTCAAACAAATTTATAGTTTAAAAAGCCATCTATACAATAATATTCATGTTCCAACAAAATATTTTTCAGTCGGCGACAAAACGCTTCTTCATTGAATTCCGCCTTCAGCTCAGTAGGCAAATAAATGATCATAATAGTGTGGCCCGATGGCGCTCGGGTTGTGTGTAGCGAACACCGTGCGACGAGGAACTGCGGCCAGGCTCCCAGTTCCACGCAGCGCCCGCCCGCCACACTCACGTCGTCGGAATGTACCTATATTTTTCTGACATAAGTAATGATCTCGTAGAGATATACTGAGTACAGGGTCATTACTCGATACTTTTTAAAAAACGATCTACATGATTTGCGACTACCCTCTAATGTTCTAATGGCGCGTTTTTGCATTATAAATGCACGATTTGAGTTTGTCGAATTACCCCTTAATATGACACCATAGGACAATATGGAATGAAAGTGCGCAAAGTAAGCTTGCCTAAGCACTGAACTGGAAACGAGCGGTTTTAATTTTCGTAGCGCATATGCGGCACTTCCTAATTTATCGCACAGTATATCAATATGTTGTTTCCAATTTAAATTAGAGTTTAGTATGAGACCTAGGAACTTGCACGTTTGGGCTAGAGGGATAGGGCTAATCAGGCATGGTGGCGGTGGTCTTGTAACTCTAGTGCTAAGGATGATAAGATTAGATTTTGAAGGATTAAGGATTAAACCATTTGTTGAATACCATTTATCCAGTTGTGTAAATGTTTTATTGATCTTATCATTTAATTCTTCGTACGAAGGAGCACTCATTATAACCGTTGTGTCATCTGCAAACAAAGCAACTGTTCCATCAGTAACGGCCTGTTCTATATAATTTACAAAGACCAGAAATAGGGTATTTCCAAGAGAGAGCCCTTGTGGAATTTCTATTGTAATATTTCCCGTATTTGACCTTAATCTTCGCCCGTGAGTGACGACTTCTACTGTTTGGTTGCGATTGCAAAGGAATGATTCTTTAAATTGGGAGGCCTTACTTTTCACGCCATATGCCCGTAGCTTTTCAAGTAGAAGATCGTGCTGGACAATATCAAAAGCTTTTGTGAGGTCGCAAAATAAACCTGCCGTTTTATATTTACTATCTATGTTAGATATTATAGAGTCCACCACATGGTGTGCGGCAGTGGTTGTTGATCTATCTTTCCTATACGCATACTGATGCCGTGGTAGTAATTCGTTCCTTTCAGAGAGTTCCTTGTTGCATAAGAGAGGCTGACACTATTGACTCTATTAGTTAGAAATGTTTGGTACAGTTGTAATAGGTCTGTGGCTACCGGTTTCAGTTTTTTCGCCTTTTCCTATAGGGCACACACGCGTACTTTTAAGAACATCCGGGTATTTCCCAGTACAAAACATTTCATTTATCAAAATAACAAGGATATGAGCTATTACTGGCCATATCGATAATAATACATTAATTGAGATGTCATACAAATCTAATGCGTTTGGTGATCGAAGCAACTTTTTTTCTTTCTTTAATACCTTATCAAGACTGTCACGGGTAATTGTGGGTAATATAAATTCTTCATGTGCATTCCTTTTTAAGAACCTAAATGCACCTTCCTTGTTTACTTGGATATTAAGAGTGGATGTGCAATTTAGGAAATATTCATTAAACCGCTGCGCAATCTTATTACTAGGAACATCTTGGCCTTTATCAACGAGATGAATTGTGTTTGATCTAGTCTTTTGCGAGATCTCATCATTAATTACCCCAGATCTCTTTAGACGGATATTTAGCACTAGCTATTCTTTTCGTCTATAAAGGTTTTTCTAGCGCGCCTACTGAGTGTCTTAATAAGTTCAGAATACTGCCGAACACAGCTCGCAATCATGTCGTTTTGTGCAAAACTGATGTTTAAGTTGGCAAAAATCATCAAATTTTTGTTGAAAGGTCACCAGGGACTCTAGTCTCTTAAACTTACGATTATACTTCTATTCTTTTATTATTCTACTATTGCTCTATTACGATTGTGTCAAAAATTGCGAGTCTCGTAACTTTGATCGATCATTATGGTATAGAAATAGAATATGAATAGCAAGCTATAGAATAATCTGTGTTTTTTTTTACCTAAATAGTAAATCCTGTTTTATTAGACGAAATTGGAACGGGCGTAGTGCAACTGTCACTTAATATCAATCATTATTGACATATATAATCTCAGTCGAACGTAATCATAACATTATCTTATTATGGAGCAGACTACCCTTTTTTGGTCAATTCCAATCTGTTGCGATACTACTGCTATAGTTATAGCAAAATTGATTACGAGACTACCAAATGTGTATTTTCTTGCGATTAACGTACTGTTTCTACTCTACTTTTATTCGATAGTTACGTTTTGCGCAATGCGACTAAGGGCCCAGTTCATCACTCATCCATGGCGCACTAGTAAATTTTTTAACTAATGTCTATTTTATAGGAAAATGTAAATTTAAATAATATGTCAATATAGAAAACAATTTAACAAATTTTATATCAATGTCATAATTATCGTATAAAATCGGATTCCAATTATAATTTGCAAAGTCAGAATAAAAATAATAAATTGAATCAGCTGAAAAATAACGCCGTTCAATAAAGTTTTGATTTATTTTCAAGTCTTTGTTGTTGCTTCGCGGTTGTGAGCATTCCAATGTAAATACCTGAGCACTGTGATCACTTATCGGTGTATCGAGCGGCATACCCGTCACGCAGGGATCCTCGCGGCTTACCTCACGGCTTACCACCCCACTCCAAGGTGGTGCTGGAGCCGTCGGCCACTCGGGTCGGAAATCCGACAATATTTTTGAGTTAAAGCTGCATAATAGATCTGAAATTAATCCTTTATTAGTGCTAGCTGTGAGAAAATCTACATTTATATCACCTACTATAATATATCTTTTATTTTCGTTAAAAAATCGATTTAGTAATAGTTCTATAACAGATAGAAATGTCATAAGTCTCCATGTTTGCACACATTTCGCAGTGATACTCGACTGATAAGCGTTGAAGGTCAGCCCGTTCTCTAAACAAAACACCGTCCTTCACATAAAGTGCAGTTCCGCCGTAAGCGATGCGCGTGCGACAGTAGTAATTCGCTAGGCAATACCCTTCGATCCCAACACGTTGGATTTCATTCTTTTTGCACTAATTTTCCGTGACTACCAGTACATGAACTACTCGTTCTGCTAAAACCATCTCTAGAAGTGCCGTTTTTCCTATTATAGAACGTACATTTTGGTGCAATAATGTTATGGATTTGTTGTACATGAAATGAAATGAAATGTGTTATTTTGTGCGTGGTTTTGTTGAGTTTTTTTGGAACAACGATTTTATACTTTCTGATCTCGACGTCGGTAGGCCACAACTTTAAATCTTTGACTACTTTGATTTTACCGACGGGAATATCCAATCTAAACGATGTTTAATCTCCTCTCTTGGGAGCCTTAACACATTGTAAGGACAGATGTTGAACAAAATATTTTAAGGGACCAGAGAAAATAAAAAGATAGACATGATCGTAACAGAGCTCCTGCAGCAAAATACAGTGTAGGAGATCTGGTTAAAATCTCTGGCAATACTTTTGATAATCAGGGGAAAAGCACGAAACTACTGGCTAAGTTTGTCGGCCCTTACAAGGTTACAGAGGTATTGCAAAATGACAGTTATAGGATAGCCGATATACCGGGGTTCAATAAAAGAGGGAAGCCCTATACTACAATTATCTCTCCTGGTAGGATAAGACCCTGGATACACATAAAAACCCTAGAACTGCATAAATCTGATACAAGTAGTTCTAGTGACGATAACGAGAGTGATTAAGACTTAGTATCTAAAATATTGTATAGGTAGTCCAAAATCAAAGTAATCTAAATAATTGTATATATTAAAATATAAATAATAATTTATGTATATCATAATAATCTATGTATATCATAAAAATCAATGTATAAAATAAAATAGTAAATATATGTATAGATAATGTATGTTGGTGACAATAATTAAGTATATTAAATATTCTTGTTGTAACTCATCACGTGTACATTTTTTAGATTTTACGACCACATTGTTAAAGTAAAATTTATTTGTTTAATGTAGTTTAAAAAAATAAAATAAAAATTGATTAGATAATTGTTAAGAATAATCATAGAAATATGGATAACAATAATGAAAAGTAAGTGGTTTATCAAGGTATTATGTATATATTTATGATTGTTGTCCTCTTGTACTTATTCCAATTTATGTTATAAAATTTATTTTTAATTTTTAAATGAATACTCAAATGTTATAATACATTTTGTTTTTATCCTCTTTTTACATAATAGAAGGTATGTGTGTGTATTTACATAAGTATTTACATAAATTGTTTGCCAATTGGTAAACGTAAATAAACAATAATTTCTATATTCGGTAAACGTAGGTAATGAAACAAATACAGAATGTCATGATTTGTATTGTAGAGCGGACAAGTTGTCAGTATTTAAGAATCTGAATTTTACTATAATTAGTGTCTTAAGATTAGTTTTAATTCATAGAATTAATGATTTTGTGTATTCGCTAATGATTTAAAATTATAAAATACCTGTGTAATGCAGGTTTTGTTTGGTTGTTTTATCCTATTGTATTGTATAAGTTAAATGTGTAAATAACGTGCGCCGGGAGTCTGCACGTTTGTCGTATGGCCGAATGTCATGATTTCCGAAATTGTTATTCTGATTATATAAGTTTTTGTACAACAGCAACACTGTGTTGGCAGCGCTGACGTGTTGGCAACACTGTTGTATTGGTAGCACTGTTGCGTTGGCAGCGCCGACGTTACCTATTTAAGCGGGCAACACTCGGTCGCACGATCATTCCAGACTGAACCACGTTAAGGGGCGAATCTATGCCCAACTGTATATCGGTATTTAAAAAGTGTACACCTTATACTTAGTGTAATTTGAAATAAAGTTATAGTAAAAGTTTCTGTTGGAGAATTATTATTATAATATTAACTCTATAAGAATGCGGCTGTACGAAATAATTACCAACTAAGTATGTAGTAGGTACTGTTTTTTTTTTCAAAATGCATTTTTATACATCGAACAGAACGAGGAAAATTAAAAAATGGAGCTTTTTTTTAATGTTTTAAGTATAAGTAGTTACCTTTTATATAAACACTAGTCGACCCGGCGAACTTCGTACCGCCTAACCTTTAACTTTCTTGTGAACGTATTATACTTATAAACCTTCCTCTTGAATCACTCTATCCATTAAAAAAAACCGCATCAAAATCCGTTGCATACTTTTAAAGATATAAGCATACATAGGGACAGACGCGGGAAGCGACTTTGTTTTATACTATGTATTGATTGATAAAAAAAAATGTCTATCCTGTCGTTCAAACATATTTCTAATGACATATATTTTCTGTATGTTATGTAGTTAGTTAGCATAACATTAATTAAAGCAGGGTAATAGACAATAAATAAACCGTAGCAGCCCGTTGGTCGGGCGAGGTGAATATTGTGCCGGGCAGCCATAAAACTTACATTAGTGGACCGGGAGGAGCTCTGCTTAGCGCCTCATTGTTTACTGCAACTCCGACGCTGGCGACGAAGAATTAATTAAACCTATAGCTTTTGTTGCAGGCAGCAGAGCAGACAGCAAAGACTACGACTAGTAAAAAATCTTGGCAAAACAAAAGAGGCTTGAATATGACGAAGCCGCCACTTGCCGGGTTCTACTAAATTGGGTGCGAAAATGCAAGCGCATGCGCATATTATGTAGCCGCACATGCCTTCCCGGCAGTAAAAACTTTTTCTTGAAACACTAATGAATAACTTGTTCCTTATTACTGGGCACGTTTCACCACTCGAAGGTGCGGCGAGCGGGTGGTTGCAGGCTGCAAGTCGCGAGCAGAGCGCGGGGTGTCGCTGATGGATGGTTACCATATACCAGACCTTGTTATTTTATCAAAATTCATGTTTACATTGCATGTATTCATGCATTCATGAAAGATGAGCTAGAAATGTATGCCAAGGGTATATGAAAAGAATGTTAATATGCAACATACAACCAATGTTATGGATGTAATTGCAGTACCAGAACTTGCAGGTAATTATCAACATGTTTTATAGGCCCAATTTGATCTTTGGGAAATTCTTATTATCAATAATTAGGCCTTCCACATAAACTAAAAATAAAATATTTATTGAAGTTACCAGACTTATTGAGATATATTTCACAGTAAATATAAGATACAGGTTCTTCCTTCTTAGGTGCTCTGAGCGCGTTATTTATTTATTATTTATTTATTTAATTAAAACCCTGACGTATAGTCACGAACGGTTTGCATAAGCAATTGATCGTTGATCAGTATTGCAGATAAAGGCCTGCCTGACGCTGCTTACGCGTATGACATTTAATTACAGAATGCAGCTTATATGGAATAAACGCTATTAAGCCCATAATAAGAGCTGTATAAGTTTAAACAAGTCTATATATGTAGGACGTATTTACTAAGAATCAAAGAAGTAATTGGTCGGGTCCGGATTATAGCAAGGTCCGGCCGCTCGCTGTCCGGGACGGATACACTTAATAATGACGTCTGCGACATCTGTCACTGATCGATAATCCACGTTCACAGACTTAGTTACCAGCCTAATATAAGATGTATACTCACTCACTTTAGAAGTACCTACTTACCTGATTCCGATAGTGTTTAGGTACTTTGTGTAATTTAATTATGCAATACTTATGATAAAGGGTTTTTTTTTGTTTTTTCTATTACTTACCGTTCTTTTTAGCTTACATACTTACATTATAATTCTCGTTCATTTCCTCAAAATGTAAAGGTATATGTGTTAACGAAAACATCACTTAACCAATCGAAAAACATCTGTTCAATCATTACCAGCTAAAGACCTAAAATAAGTGTTTACCCCACGAAATTTTAAGTGATTCTCTAAATGGAAAGATAAATTAAGTCGTCCATAATAAGGATTTCTCTTGACCTCTAAAAGAGAAAAAGCTTAATAAAATTTTATGAGTTAAACCAGTATGGGAGGATAGTCACTTAGCAGGCATATACGAACTTATTGTGTTTTTTTATTGTGTGCGTGCGTTCAAATGAGGTTAACTGAGTTTTGTTATATGGCTATATTGCAATAATAATTCGGGACCTGAAAATTAATTTAAAACAATTCCTTCAAATAAAACTAGAGCGACTGAAAACAAAGTGAAAGACACTTGAAAATGATATAAAAAATGTGTTCCTTAATTACTTCCTTACTTCTATGTATATGAGTAAATAGTTTGTTTCTCAAGAATGTATGCATTTCTAGACTTTAAGACTAGGTGGGAAGCAGGCGTAAAGCTAGTAGCTCAACAACACAAGTTGGTCACGGGCCGCGCGGCGCCCCCGCCCCCGCCCTCGCCCCCGCCCCCGCCCCCGCCATGTTAAAATTCCGCCGAGCTGCGCCGAGCCACTATGTAATTACACCAGATACCGACATTATGCACTTAATTAAAACTGTAAGCCTGGCCCGCTCTAAGATGCTATTGTAAAAGTTTTTTAATTAAATGACTGAAGGAATTTAATTTACTGAAAGCAGCTTGCACAATAATTCGAAACGATTTAGCTTGAGTTACATTAAAAGGATTAGTTGCCCCGTAATGTGCACATAGACCACAACAAATGGTTTAAGGTCGTTTTAAAATGAACATTAAACTGCTGTTTATGTCGTAAGTAATGGAACATATAAACATTTAAAATCACTTGTTACATTGTTGAAATATACTTACCTACTTGTTGTATTTTTTGTAATGTTTTATTACCTACGAGCTGTTCCGGCGAACTTCGTATCGCACCTTACAATTTGTATAGGCAAAATAAATTGATACTTTTACTAACTTACCCTCCAATTTTGCATATTTTCTCACCTTCTTAACCTTCCTTGGACTACTACTAACGTTTCAAGACCAAAATCATCTAAATCTTTTTTTTAGCAAGTTTTAGCGAGACTAACGAACTACGATTCATTTTTATATATATAGTAGAAGTAGATAGTAGATTGCATTTAACCATGTAATATTATTAAAACGATTAAAACATGTTAGCGATTTTGAAATAACTAAATAGGTCTATAGTTTTCTTAAAAGCTGAACCCAATTAGGATTTTGTGAAAGTGGCTGGCTAGTAAGTACAACTCTGCCCCGCACAAACAAAGCGAGCCTGAAGGGCGGCGGCGGCGGGTGATAGCGAGGCGAGGGGCGCTAATGGAAGGCTGCCGCTGCCGCCTTACTTGCTACATTAAAAATATCCATCTAATCTCGGAGTCGATTTAGCTAAAACATTCCCAATCCATGCCGGCGCGGAAACGGGAAATGGGACGTCTCGCCCACTTATGACGGGGCCGGCCGGCTCCACCGCCGACTGTTAACCTCGCCTCAACTTTTCATAACAATGTAAAAACGTGCCAACATTGAAAGCTTTTTAAACGAAGTGTCTTAACGCTCTCAGTAAGTACTGCGTTTTAAAAGTTTTTTTCTTGAGTGTCATAAATGAGTAGGCTATTATGATGCTCTGCCTTTTATTAGAAAGCTTTAATGTGTTACATTAAATTCAGTTTAGCATTGTGTGTAATTGCATAATAAAAATGTGCAAAAATACTTATTCGTATCGTGTGTCGCTGTCGGCCCCGCTGAGGGTGAAGGTGGTTGGTATTTATTCAGCATTAGAAAGCAGGCACTCTCTGTTGATGCGGCACTGACATATCCGTTAATGCTTTTTCCATTTTCCCGCTACTACGGCTACGGTTGATTCTGAAAGCCCCCGACTCCGCTTCTCGCTCAGTTAACTTGACCGAAATGCGCATCGAATCAAATTCAGCAAAAACAATTTGGTTTTAGAATTGTGATTGTGTATTGTTTGCAGAAGCGAATACAGATTTGCAATAAAATTACCATAGGTATTGCTCACTCACATTATGGTATGGATGATTTCAATTTAGGAAACAGAATAAAGGCTGAAGAATTTGTTTAAGAAACAATCGCTTGCATATTTTTGCTTATTCATAAATTCACCTTTTTTTATTCAGCCTGCTAAGTGACCTAATTGTATCAATAAAACTTTAATTAAAATAAAACTAATCATGCAATAAATTGTTTACAAAACAAACGCGTATCCATATTTTTGCTTTTTCATACTTGACTTTCGAATTTTATTAATTGGCTGGAAGTCAATAAAAGTTTAAATTAAAATAAAACCAATTATGCAATAAAAAAATGTACTCTACATTTAAATTAAAGGAAGTAAATGTAACACAAAGCAATCAAACTGCGTTAGGGAAAAAGTAGAGTGTGTGGCGTGGGCGGGCGGGATGGAGACGGGCCCGCGCTCGCGCCGCAGCCTTCGAGTGCTTACACATTGCCCTTTTGATTGCGCATTATTCGCGCCATGTTTACAGTTAGATCGCTCCCTAGATTGGTGCTATTGTGAACAACCTTTTAACACCACCGCAGTTCTATAGGGATTTTTTATTACACATGCATCATAGATGTGTCTGGGTTCGCTGTATTTTTATAATAAAAGGGTCTGTCAATCCAACATATCGCATTAAAAACAGTTGAAAAAAGAAGAAGTAATCTTAGTTGGGCTTAAAAAAGTTCAATTTATATTCTTAATTCCCTCTTTTCCGGGCAGAATGCAGCGATGGCGGCGGCCAGCTTGATGCGACTTCCGTTCATCTCCCCATCGCATTTAATACATTACTCATGGCTCGAGTATCCGATTGTATAACACGCAAAATTTCAATTACAACTTGTAATTAGTTTTTCGAGAGTTTTTCTTTTCAGGAAAGGGGGGGGGGTGCGGCGCGGCGGCAGAACGGGCGCGCGGATCGCGGGCTGGGACTCTAGTCTCCTAAACTTACGATTATACTTCTATTCTATTATTATTCTACTATTACTCTATTAAGATTGTGTCAAAAATTGCGAGTCTCGTAACTTTGATCGATCATTATAGTATAGTATAGAATATGAATAGCAAGCTATAGAATAATCTGGGATTTTTTACCTAAATAGTGAATCCTGTTTTATTAGAAGAAATTGGAACGGGCGTAGTGCAACTGTCACTTTATATCAATCATTATTGACATATATAATGTCAGTCAAACGTAATCATAACATTATCTTATTATGGAGCAGACTACCCTTTTTGGTCAATTACAATCTGTTGCGATACTACTGCTATAGTTATAGCAAAATTGATTACGAGACTACCAAATGTGTATTTTCTTGCGATTAACGTACTGTTTCTACTCTACTTTTATTCGATAGTTACGTTTTGCGCGATGAGACTGAGGGCCCTGGTTCGGCCCGCGAGCCCCGTTCTGCCTGCCTGATCTGTCCATCCATACCGTTTATTGGATTATTTTTATGCAATCTGAGCGGGAAAGTTTATTTATCAACTGCAAACCCGCGCTGATGTTAATTTTTTTTTTTTGTCGATTTGCCTACTTTTATTGATCTCAAATGTCATACTTATGATAATTTTAATGTCATTTAAGACCTTCTTTTGAATACTTTTGTAAAATAAATAATACCCTTTATTATTATATTGAACGCGTTAGGTACAAAAAAAATAAAAAAAAAACATAAAATAAGCAGTACTCAGCTTATGCACAGTATTCACACTATATTCATGAAAGAGAAGTTTGTTTAATAGTACATGTTAAGTGTTCTTTTATATTTTGTTATGGATCCGCTCTATTCTTCACATGGCGACCCTTTCTTGTGGATTGGCAGCCTCGCCCGCCGCCGACGCCGCCGCCCGCCGCCCGCTAACGCTAATGCACGGAAGCCGGGCCACGCGAATTAATGGCAAGAATAATGGCGATCCCATTATGGATTGCCGCCAACATACTTTAGCAATGAAAAGAACCGAAAGTTACATTTGCGATACTCTGAATACTGAGCGCTCTCGGAGGCGCCCGCCCGCCCAGCCGCCCAGCCGCCCATGGGGTGGCGAAGCGAAGATATGGAGAGGACTTATCACACACTATTACATTTTATATTGTAATTATTTTCGAATTATAATATAAATAAACAAAATATAAATAATATAAATAAAAAAAAAAAAGATATTTAGGAACTTTAACGGCTAAGGTAACGCAGCCAGCCTAAGGCACCATTTCTTGTTTGTAAATATTTGTTACCTTTAGTTTATTTAAGTTTTTAAGTTAATATACATGTAAAGTAATTTGTAATAATAAAAATACTAAGTGTTTTTTATCTTATTGCATTTAATAATAATTAATAAAATACTGTACTTAAATAAGTTATGAGATAATTTCAATTATAAAGGTACTTTGTGAGACCTTTATAGTTCCATTAAGTAAAGGCAAACTTAAATGGCGACTCCACATAGTTCTCTATTAAACCGCCGACGCCTTCATGTAAAAGTTTTAGAATGGTAAAGTCTTTTAAAACTGCTTTCAAGAAAATTAAAACATTAATGGTTGCTGTGACTAAGAGCTATATTAGGTGTTGTTGTGGTGAAGACTTTGACAAGATTTGATTTTGTATAATGAAAAAGCAGGTGTTCAGGGTCGTAGGAAGTAGAAGTCTCGCTTTGAAAAGGTTCCGCTCGTCCGCCGCTGCCGCCGTCTCCACCGCCTCCGCCTCTGATGATCCGTCCCTCCTCAGGAGCTGCGAGACCAGCGCCTGCACGCCACTAATTGGCAATTTGTTCGATCCTCAGATCTGACATAATGACGCGAGTTCGTTTATTTAAATGATTCGACGGAATCTTCTCGCAACACAATGTAGTGTCGTGTCGCCGCTTCGTGTAATAAATCAAGGAGTAATAAGTCCATTCAAGTCTGCTGGGCTCGCCTATACAACTTACATTATTGTTCAATTGTCCATTGACTCACGTGTTTTATAATTTTTATTCTAAATCCTTGTTCTTTTATACGGAGAATATTATCTTAATTGCCATTGTGATTGACGATGACCTTTTGTCTTTGCCCATTATTAAATTGTTGTGGACTTGGTGTCAATTAGTGTCGTCTACAATTAATATTATAAGTTATTGATGGTCCGCTATACGCTACCTGAGGTCTTATCACTATGTTTTTCAGGATTTAAATATTCTGTCTTGCAATTAAGGTCTCTTTTCGTCTGCATGGTCCAGTGGGACAGAAGAAAAGGACGAGCAATATTCTCGAAAAAGTAATAACCGCTCGGGTCCATCACAGCGTGAAAGTCGATTAAGTTAGTCATTAGTTACAGCACGCAGACTAATTAATACAACGTTTTGAATAAAACCCAGGATGAGATTCTTTAACGGGGCGAGCAGAAAAATCTGAAATTTAATTAAAAAAGTTTAAGTGAGTTTTCACGGGCCAGCGTGCGCGACGGCCCACTCAATAACTCTCAGCCAATTTCTATTCTTTTTCAACTAAATACTTTAGAGTGACTGTAATGGAAATAATTTGATAAACTCTTTTACCAATTATGATAAATAACTTTTTTGCTTTCGTACAATAATTTGAGGACAAATTTTATAAATGTTCTACACAATAACACACTTAGGTAACTGTACACAATTATCTGTACGTTTTCAAGAATGAATAAACTATGTATTCCTATCAGAAAGAGCTATAAACCCAAACGTAAATTTAAAAGCTAAACTTCAATGATATCGTCATTAGTAGCTCATTGCAGTGATTCTTACGAATCCCATTCCCTGCGGGCCGATCACATGATACTAGTGTAATTTGATTTAAACCCCGAGATAAGTGCTTAACTGCTTACCAGTCATTGAAAGTAATCACTGTCGCTTAGTGACGTAGTCCCCTTAAGGGATTGGTCGTTGCTTGTAAGGACACGAGAGTGTATCCTGTCTTTAATAACCCCTAAGTGCTTGACCGGGCCGGCGTCAGTCATTATGGGCTCATCGCCGTCGGCGGCCGCGGATACTCAGAACCGTGCGCACATTTTTGTGAGCTCATTAAAATAACATTACAGCTTTTATTTAAACAGCGGACAACTAAACGTGGCTCGTTAATGCTGCAGCGGGGGGCTTTATGGACATAGCTGGAGCCGGCTTCGCAGACACTTACGCTAACGAAAATATGTGTCATTAATTAAACGACACGACTAAGCGAGAGTTGTTTTGTTTTATTGTTGACTCTTGTTTTAAGGTACGGAATTCTTGTAGGTAAGTCCGAAGAGGGATTTTAAAATCTCATTTAAAAGAAAACTATCAGCAACACTGTCAGTATTCCCTTGAGACACCACCAGTGAGGTGGGGAAACGCTAGACACCATACCAAATCATTTGTGTCATTTTTTTTAATGTGTTTGAACGTAAAAACATTGACAGCGATGGTAATGTATTTACAAGTGATTCAACTCAGAATGTCTAATGTGTTTGCTTGTTAGCATATTATCCTGAACCACTATCATTGCTCAAACATCGCCATGTAATGTGTGTGTTGTGTATTATTTACATTTTTATCATTCCCGAGTATCCATTAGGATGAGACTTTAATGTTTCCTTGCAATAAAAAATAAAAACCAACTTAATCATTAAATAAATATATTTATTTACATAGTAACGGTCAAAATGTTGAAGCAATTAAGCAGATGCTTGCCGATGTTTAAGACGATTTAAACTCGATAGATACTTACAATTTTTGTTAAAATATTTTTATATACTTAATATAAGCTAATTACAGTCCAAATTTTACATACATACAAGTTTTAATTATTTGTTATGTAAAACATTATTTTATACAGCATATCCATTTATATTAACCTACATACACTTATTTTAGATTCATGACTTGCTTCTATTTTTAACAACAAATTAATTCAGTAGCCAATATATCTGAGAAAGCTCAGCAGTGACAGAAACTCAATGTTTTTAAACATATTCTTACTTACGTATTAGCTAACCATTGCACCACGTCCGAGTATACCAACTATGATATCACTTACTTTACTATTCACGAAGGTGCACGCACAGCACAATGCACTTAATTGGGGACTAGAAATCACTAAGCGATTTGCTAGTCGGAACAAAGGTAATAGTGACTTATTAACGGAAAATTAATGTTAAATGTTACATAATTGAATGAAAGAAATGGCTTAGCTGCATCGTGTATGTTAATAAATTGTAATTCCATTCTCCGCACAGAAGATTAGTGAGACAGCATTTTAGAGATAAATTTAAAATATTGGAATATTGTGTATCTTAATCAAGCAGAATGAATTGCAAAATTTTTGTAGTTTTAATAAATAAATTCAGAAATGTACAAATATAGAAATAATCTATAAACAAGCAAGATTTTTTTTAATTAGCCTCGTGAATTGCAGAATTTAATCTTAGAAAGAAACATCGAGTACATTTAAACTTTTATTAAAAACGGAGATTTTTCTTTGGTTTCAATAAAAAAATAACAGGTTTCAATTAAGTAATCAATAAAATAAAACAGTAATAAATTTCATACCTTGTATGATAACAATATAAGGTTCACAAAATGTACCTATACAGTTTTAATAGCTATATACTATAATACAATATACTCACCGCTTCCATAACAATGAGATCGAATTGCCTAATAATTCATAAAATTTAGATTCTGGACCTTACTCGTTGTATCCGTAGAAGACTTGGCTACACCGAAGAAGTAGAAAAAAGCAGAAGGTAACCTACACAGCCGTGAAAAACCTGACTATAAGATTTAAGTAGAATAATAAAAAAAAATCGAGCTGTAGATTATAAGCACTAAATAATGTGTGGACTCAGTACTGATACCACTTAATAAAAGTGATAAAATTAATGTAATAAATGTGTTTTATCTTTCAATTAAATGTGAGGTGACGTGATCTCGGGTCACCGGGGACCGAGCGAGAATCTGGCTGCTCAATATCCAAAAATGAAAAGATAATGTGGATGTCTTATCCCACGCTATACCGCTATCTTAAAATGTAAACAAGAGCTCAAATCGTATACATAATGGAAATATCGTGTTCTGACAGTGGTATCGCGATTCACAGCGGACACTGTTAAGTGCCAACAATGTATGTACATACCTATACTATACGTGGCTTTTCTCTGATGTATTAAGCTGTGTGTTTGTAAAATATGGTGTCTCAGCTTCTCAAAGCTGGTTTTTTACTTTGCACTTAGGTTCTTGAAAATTGAAATAAAATGTGTTCACTGTTTATGTCCTGCTTTACGGCTCTAGTCACAACATAGTTGAACACAATCTCCTTTAATATTAAATTTTATGAGTTTACATTATATGTACTCTGAGAGACAAACATAGTTCGAACTTAATTATTGTTGTAATAATGATAAACGACGTATCAATTATATGCTTAAATTATTAAAAAATATCTGATTTCCCAATAAAATTTGCGGTGAATGAAAACACTTCATATTTGAGCTAGTTAATCTAGGTAGAGTAACGTGACATCATGCGATGGATGCGACGAAAATCTTGAGGAAATGTACCACTCGGTCTTGCCGCCCTAATGAGGTTTTACCTGTGAGCACAAATAATAAGTATATATTATATGGAATTCCATACATTACTTCAATAATAATTATACAATGTCATATTTTGCCGTTGTGGTATAATTAAGTATACTTAGCGAATAAGCTACTGTGGCCTATCTTATGAAATCTATAATTTACAAAGATGACCAATTAAGCACTTATAGATCTAATACTTAGTTATTTGTTAAACAAGGCTGCAAAGTGGTTATGTGGCGCTTGAGTTAAAATGGAAAGCTGAGCAAGTGGAGGAATCCAAGATAATCAAATAAAATTCCTGAGAGTAGCGAGGCTTCCCAAAGACGAGAAATTTTAAAAAGTTACATGTACCACAGAGAATTACAATCATCGCCCTGGAAATTTAGAATGACTTTTGCACGCTAGCGGATAAAATAGGCTTTTCCAGGCAGATTTCCCGCTATAAACTGAGTTTTTCTGAGCGAGGGAAGTGAAAATATATTTACCGAAGCAAGCATCCGACGTGGCATCGTCGGTCATCGCGCGGCGTCGCAGACGTCCGGGTCGGGCGGGCTGCCGTACCCGCTGGAGGCGTCGTCGCCGGCGGCGCAGCCCCCGCCGTCCTTGTCCGGCGCGGGCGCTCCGCCTCCGCAACCTGCGTAGCCGCCGCCGCTGGGAGACTGTGGATGGTAAAATCTGATCAACAATGCTACATAGGAACATATAAGTAAATCATTTAATTTTTAAAAGCCCTTATAAATATATAAATAAATTCGTGTCTATAGCCAGAGTAGCTTTAGTTTCTGCTGGGATAACAATTCTTGTCAACTTCTTGATAGAGCGTCGAGAGCGCAATCAAAAAGTCGATTAGAAATGTCGGACGTTTGAATGGATTCCCCCAGTTGCGCGACTCATAAAACGAAATAGATTCCCCCACATTCGCATTCCGACAAGCGTTCGTACGAGAAAGATTAATGATCTTATACAAAAGAAACATAATAAACTGGAGATAGAATCTTCCACTAACAGTGTCCTTGTGGGAGTTATTTACTTTGCAGCGTTGGCTGCCGCCGCCGCGCCGAAGCGACTTCTTCGCAACGCTCTTTCATGGGCGGTTTCGGAAAAAATAAATAGGCTCTCAACATAATCTCGATTAAATACTTATAAGTATAGCTCTACATTTATATAATGGTTACATATACAACCATTAATGATAACGATGCTTATAGTTTAGATATTAAATTACCTATATGATATCACCACAGTTTTACCTACCATTGCATGATCAATTTACCTGATAAATGTCTAAATGTACCGGCTAGCAATCAACTAGACCGCTCGTCACACAATTAAAGTAATATCACAGGCATGCTTAAACCATTATTAATTTAACTATAGGTAAAGCAGCGGTCACGCGGCTGCTCCCACAGAACTTATTGGTCCACGTCAGTGGTGAAGACATCCTGTGAACCCTCGCAAATGTTCACTAATGACAGTCTTCGTAACATCAATGTTTAATTATTATAGGATTTAAAATGAATAGGTCAATCAGAGTTAAATGCGGCGACTGGTTTTTTGACGATCGATCTAGTCTAGACGGTCCGCTAAAATAGCTGGGGAACTAAGTGAGTTGGTCACCTGCAGTCCGCTGACCTGCCGGCGTATGTGCGCCAGCCCGCTGGGGTTGGCCGCCATGCTGGCGAACACCAGCCGCTCCTCGTAGTCGTACTCGCATAAGATCTTGTTGTCGCACAGGTAGAATCTGTCTCCTACGCAGAACCTGTACGAGGAGCAAACAACATTACATTGGGAAAATCACGGTCCATGAGAAGTTTTTTTCAGTTTTTTTTGTAAGATAAAATGTCATGTTGCAATTAGAGGATATTTTAAGTAGATACACTTTAAAATAAATAGTCAAAATATTATGGACTCCAGTAACTGACCTATGATTGCACTGTTGGCAAGCGAAGCACTCTAAGTGGTAGACGAAGCTTTTTGCTCGCATCACCATCTCGAAGGCGGGAATTACTTTGTTGCACGCCACACAGTTGCCGGTGGCACCGAATAACCTGTTTGCGAAATAAATAATTCATTAATTTATTTATTGAGCTTCGCTATGCGTATTGAAATCAAATTACTTTATGCATAACACCTACGCTATTTATTAACTGAACAGTAATATAATCTGGCAAATTATTTTCTGAAACTCGATGTTGTATTTGTATTAACATAATTTGATATCAATATCAATTATAAATATCGGTCGCCCACCTAAGGTAATCTCTTTTACATAGCATCAGGTCCGCTTTGTAGTAGAGTTTAGAGCCGACTTCGCCGAGGCGGCAGTCGCAGCAGCCGCACTTGAGGCAGTCCTCGTGCCAGAACCTCTCCATGGCCTTGAGCAGGAAGCGCTCCGTGATCACCTTCCCGCACTGCGCGCACAGCCGAGCAGCGCCGTTGTTTGCCCCCAGGCTGTACTTGTTCTCATCATGTTGACCTGGTACAAAGAAACACAAAGTTTATTCATAGATTAAAACATTTTTTTATTTGTTAGAATTCGTTCACTGTGCTAAGATTTCATACTATGCTCCATAAAACAATTATTTTTTACGGGTTAAATTTTACATCTTCCAAATAACGCAATAATTTTCTTCTGGGCTTCAAGCAATATTCCAGCAATCAATGGAACCTGTAAATTTCTCACGCTCCACGTCACGACAGTATTTAATAAGCGGATCGTAAAGGTTTCGTACCGCTTAGTTTCTTAAGTGGTAGTAATGAAGTAAGAAAGAAAATTTTGTAAATTGTTGACATTTGCAGCAGGTTGCAAGTCTTGCGAGGCCGCAGGTACTTGTCTCTAAGTATAATATAATGACGTCTCCTTCGCCGTAGCGCCGTATAATAGCTCGTAATACGTAGCTCATTATGGAATTAGGTTCGGCTCGATTGTTTTGCACTTCGTAATTACGTCAATTAATTCGAGCAGAGCTGCCACGCGTGACAGTCAGCGCCCGCAATTATCATCTTGCGCGCACGCTATTTCAACTGCCTTTTAAGATACTGAAACCATTAAAATAAGTTCCCAGTATCGTATCAGTAAATGGTCGTCAGCGTCAATTGACCTTATGCTCAACAGTTGATTGCGATACAAACACTGTAAAGCGTATTAATTTAAATTTACATCAATCGTATTCCGAGAACTCTAATTACATTAGCATCTGTTTTATATTCATAACAATCACCATAATGGTCTTCGTCTCTTCGTTGAGATAAAAAAAAAACACAGCAAATGGAGCGAATGAGGTGCTGGCTAACTGAGGACAGAATCAACTCTTGCGCTGAAAATATTTCAAACTTTGTTCTAAATAATAGTTATATTTTCGTATTAAAAAAAGGTGAATATAATTGTTTATTTCATACAAAAAGCGGAAAGTCTTACGCAAGAAAATTCAGATTTCTATTTTATCCAATTTGGACAGATCGGTGATTCATTGACAGTGTGTATATTACTTAAAAACGTTGAAACAAAATGTGTACGGTTCCTAAGATTAAGCTCAAATGAGTACAGCAGGCTGAGTTTGACATATTATATAAACTGCGATATAGTACTAAAGAGGCATAATATAGTCTATAACATACTTTGATTATAACAAGAAAATCCAAAACTGCATTTAACGAGTTATCATTAAGCTTATTGCTGCCTATCAATTTACAAAACGCAAGACGATATGTTTACGATAATCGTGCATGCGTCGGCCCAATCAAGGATCCAATTAAAGAGTAACTATCTCAACAACTGAAGCAATCGATCACGCACGCATCGTCTGCCGCCGCCGCCGCGCCGCCGATATTTATTAGAAGCGACATGACCCACCGTCGCGACAATAAAGTTAATTGGAAGATATTAATGACGGCGCGTTATTAATAAAATAATAAAGATGACGTACGGCCTCAGAATATCGCAATTAGTTACCTACTACCTTTTTACCCGGCAGTTTATCTTGCTTTCAACGCAGTTGATATAAACAGCTTACGTATTTTGTTTGTTAAGTATTAATTAGTAGCGTTTTAATTATTTGTCCTCAACTTATAATTTAAACAGATCTAAAGAAATTTAACTACATATTATTTCTTTATAGTCTGAATTTTCAACCTTAGTTGCTTCGGGATTCTGTTAAGCAGTGTCCTGAAAAGCGTCTTATCTCCTCGTCAGTCGTGTCGATCAGCCTTCCCATTGAAACAAAGCATCTGGATCTAAAGACTAGAGAGTAGGTTTGTGGTCAGGGCAAATATGACCAAATCGTTCTAATGATGTCGAAAGTAGCCGTGGTCTAATGCGACAGAACAGGAGGTATTTTATTTATTAATATTAATTTATGAAGAAATTTTATCAAATGAGATTCGAGCGATTCATTAAAAGGTGATCATTTCGCTTTAATTTTCCATTCTGGATTGGTATACAGACGAGGACGAGACGACTCTTGCGAAATAATTTAAGTAAGTATTCGATGATATTGTCAACTGGTTGAATCACTGATTTCTTGAATAAACTTAAATCTCTAAATAAAACAGTGTGAAATATGTGTGTTGACAAACTGTCGAAGTATAAAAAACTTAAACTGGTAAATAATATATTGCCTTTCATCCACCAGGACCGGGAAGCGTCTCTTAGGCCACTGGATAAGTATTTTTTGGCCACAATTATCTGCGGCATAGGTAGGTAGATACTCAACACTCAATTGAATACCAAGCTGATTCAACCAGTTACATACATTACATGCAGCATTACATACAACAGCGCGTTTTAAGTATTTTTGCCGTTTGACATTCCCGTGGAAGTTTTTGCCTGGTTTTTGCGGCACAACTTGTGGTCACTGGCGTGTTTTGTCCATTAGCGGTTGTGCATGTGGTTAATACTGTAATTAAGGTGCGAGACTCGCTGCGTAATAACTGCACTAATGGCTAGATCGATAGAAAATACAGTACAGAAGACTGATTTTAATCGACTTCATTTTTAATAGATAGAGTGATTCAACAGGGAGGTTTATAAGTATAATACATGCACAATATAGTAATAGGTTAGGCGGTACGAAGTTCGCCGGGTCGACTAGTTAGACAATAAAAGTAGGTAAGAAAGAAGTATTGAATTAATTTACCAAAAAAGTATCCTTCAATTTTTTTTATTTTATGAAAACGAAATTTTAAAATTACTGTAAGTACTTTCATATTTATTATTTGGCAATTTCCTATACTTGCCTACCTACGTTCCTAAGCTAAGCTTGACTTTACATATAATAAATATGTCGGTCTACGAAGACAGTACATATAATTTTCATTTTATTACCACCCAGACTGAGAATTTGATAGAGACTTGGCTACCGAAATGGCCTCGTAGGATTAATTTCGCCAACACAGCCGACTGAGGCTGCCGCCAACTCGCCAACATGCCTGCTATGACGCCCAAATTAAAAGTAAGACGGAAATGGATGAAAAATAATTTATTTTGGCGCAAGAGAATCCAGAATTGCAGCAAGATAGCAAATACCATATGTACTTATATACCTGTGCCTGTGATACCAAATTATAAAACTGATTGTCCGACAATGCAATACTGCGTATCCTATAGCTTCCTATAGTGTTCCATAATGAAAGCCTGGTCGTTGTAAACGCTCTCGCACTCGGATTAGGTAAACGCTCTCGCACTCGGATTAGAAATATTTTAATTTATGTTTTTATTCTTTAATTATTTTATTTGTATAATTTCCCTAGACTGATGAATCCAATCGCATCTACGAGTTATTTTATTTCAAAATAATTAAATACTTAAAAAAACATATCCAATGAAATAGGTACGTAATGGCTGGCATAATACCAAGTATTGTTGCTATAAAACTATAAAAAGGCCCGCGCAGCGAGCGACACACATGGACACATTTATCATTGTTAAGCAAGTCACGGATCTTTTAACATTGTGAAGTGACCATTATGTCTACTATGGTCTTTATTGGATGTGTTTTATACAGTATAATTAGAGCTCACACGCTTAAAAGTACTTAGCCTGGTACTGACAGAAATACCGATTGACTATTTGCATTACAACATTAAAGCTTTTAAAGGAATGGCATTTCCTTTGTGCAAGTGTTTTTTTTTTTTAAGTAAAAACAGAACGGACCGCAGCGTGGTGAAATTCCTCTGATTCAATTAAACGCTGTGTGTTATTATAATGAAGCCGCATCACGACGGCACACCATCATTCCGGGTAATTTACAATAGTTCATTGCGTTTAACAATTAAGTTTAACAATTAACCTACGTTCGTTCCGATGTGAATGCGAAGCGCAGCCATTTATTCTATTTATTTTAGATTTACATAAAGTTACATATAACAGTTAATTTATGTAAAGTTAATAATTGCTTTCTATACAGCATTTAGAAAAAGCTTTTATGAATCAGGATTTAATGAACTGCATGTAATGAGCTATTATTTCCGTAAAATATATTTTTTAAATGCAACCCACTTGATCACTATAAATTTTAGCTGATAGCTGACACGGTAAACTTCGTACCACCTGGCGTTCTGAATTTTTAAAAATATTCTATAGCCCAGGTGACCCGGTGTACCTTCCCAATGAAATAATTTTTCAAATCGGTTTAGTACTTTCAGAGCCTATTCGATGCAAAAAAAAAAACAAACACAAATAATTAAAATTATTAGGTATCGGCATTTAATTTCACTGAATATAAAATTAAAAATACATTTAAAATAATTAAATTATACATTACAAGGCGTTTTTTTCTTAATTTTATTATTTACGTTCCTTTAATTAATTTTTTCACTAACATTCATTTCAAACGTTGATCAGACAACATGTTAAATTAATTCAACAGTGCGGAAGTGGAAAGTACATTATCATTATCAAAGTGAATATCTAAACGCCATTCGCAATTTCATAAATAATAATGTAAATTACATTTTCATGTAAGTAAGTAATAAATAATAATATAAAAGCTTATACAGGTTGACATGTAAGTAGACCTGACTATTTCAGGAGGTGACCGTTCACAGTTACCGGTCTTAGGTACATTTTATTTTCCGTGCATTTATTGCCTCCAGCAAATGCTGAGCCAGTGCCATTTTTAAGCAACTGCGACACACAATAATAATCAACGGTTTTTCTTAATTTATTTATTTTTATTGATTTCAGTTTTTGTTTAATCACAAATTTTTTTTGTTGATTTTACTCTTTTTTCTTTGTACTTAGATTTTGTTCATATTTTATGTTTTATTATTTTTGTATTTAATGTTTTCTTGTGTGTGTCAATGTTGTTGTTAATAAATAAGTATTTCTTTCTTTCTAGAGTTTTAGCAAAGGTTTTTTTGAGTGGCAGGGTGGCAGGGCTAAAATATTGGTAACTAGAGGCTGCCCCGCGGGGTTTCCCGCGCAGATGTCTCATAAACAAAAAAATCCCGTTTTTCCCGTTCCCGTGGGAATTTTGGGAAATCCCTTGTTAGTGCTTACCTACACTCCCCAAGGAACCCACGTGCCAATTTCAGCTTTCTACGCCCAGTAGTTTCGGCTCTGCGTTGTCAGTCAGTCAGTCAGTCAGTCAGTCAGTCAGTCAGTCAGTCAGTCAGTCAGTCAGTCAGTCAGTCAGTCAGTCAGTCAGTCAGTCAGTCAGTCAGTCAGTCAGTCAGTCAGTCAGTCAGTCAGTCAGTCAGTCAGTCAGTCAGTCAGTCAGTCAGTCAGTCAGTCGTCAGTCAGTCAGTCAGTCAGTCAGTCAGTCAGTCAGTCAGTCAGTCAGTCAGTCAGTCAGTCAGTCAGTCAGTCAGTCAGTCAGTCAGTCAGTCAGTCAGTCAGTCAGTCAGTCAGTCAGTCAGTCAGTCAGTCAGTCAGTCAGTCAGTCAGTCAGTCAGTCAGTCAGTCAGTCAGTCAGTCAGTCAGTCAGTCAGTCAGTCAGTCAGTCAGTCAGTCAGTCAGTCAGTCAGTCAGTCAGTCAGTCAGTCAGTCAGTCAGTCAGTCAGTCAGTCAGTCAGTCAGTCAGTCAGTCAGTCAGTCAGTCAGTCAGTCAGTCAGTCAGTCAGTCAGTCAGTCAGTCAGTCAGTCAGTCAGTCAGTCAGTCAGTCAGTCAGTCAGTCAGTCAGTCAGTCAGTCAGTCAGTCAGTCAGTCAGTCAGTCAGTCAGTCAGTCAGTCAGTCAGTCAGTCAGTCAGTCAGTCAGTCAGTCAGTCAGTCAGTCAGTCAGTCAGTCAGTCAGTCAGTCAGTCAGTCAGTCAGTCAGTCAGTCAGTCAGTCAGTCAGTCAGTCAGTCAGTCAGTCAGTCAGTCAGTCAGTCAGTCAGTCAGTCAGTCAGTCAGTCAGTCAGTCAGTCAGTCAGTCAGTCAGTCAGTCAGTCAGTCAGTCAGTCAGTCAGTCAGTCAGTCAGTCAGTCAGTCAGTCAGTCAGTCAGTCAGTCAGTCAGTCAGTCAGTCAGTCAGTCAGTCAGTCAGTCAGTCAGTCAGTCAGTCAGTCAGTCAGTCAGTCAGTCAGTCAGTCAGTCAGTCAGTCAGTCAGTCAGTCAGTCAGTCAGTCAGTCAGTCAGTCAGTCAGTCAGTCAGTCAGTCAGTCAGTCAGTCAGTCAGTCAGTCAGTCAGTCAGTCAGTCAGTCAGTCAGTCAGTCAGTCAGTCAGTCAGTCAGTCAGTCAGTCAGTCAGTCAGTCAGTCAGTCAGTCAGTCAGTCAGTCAGTCAGTCAGTCAGTCAGTCAGTCAGTCAGTCAGTCAGTCAGTCAGTCAGTCAGTCAGTCAGTCAGTCAGTCAGTCAGTCAGTCAGTCAGTCAGTCAGTCAGTCAGTCAGTCAGTCAGTCAGTCAGTCAGTCAGTCAGTCAGTCAGTCAGTCAGTCAGTCAGTCAGTCAGTCAGTCAGTCAGTCAGTCAGTCAGTCAGTCAGTCAGTCAGTCAGTCAGTCAGTCAGTCAGTCAGTCAGTCAGTCAGTCAGTCAGTCAGTCAGTCAGTCAGTCAGTCAGTCAGTCAGTCAGTCAGTCAGTCAGTCAGTCAGTCAGTCAGTCAGTCAGTCAGTCAGTCAGTCAGTCAGTCAGTCAGTCAGTCAGTCAGTCAGTCAGTCAGTCAGTCAGTCAGTCAGTCAGTCAGTCAGTCAGTCAGTCAGTCAGTCAGTCAGTCAGTCAGTCAGTCAGTCAGTCAGTCAGTCAGTCAGTCAGTCAGTCAGTCAGTCAGTCAGTCAGTCAGTCAGTCAGTCAGTCAGTCAGTCAGTCAGTCAGTCAGTCAGTCAGTCAGTCAGTCAGTCAGTCAGTCAGTCAGTCAGTCAGTCAGTCAGTCAGTCAGTCAGTCAGTCAGTCAGTCAGTCAGTCAGTCAGTCAGTCAGTCAGTCAGTCAGTCAGTCAGTCAGTCAGTCAGTCAGTCAGTCAGTCAGTCAGTCAGTCAGTCAGTCAGTCAGTCAGTCAGTCAGTCAGTCAGTCAGTCAGTCAGTCAGTCAGTCAGTCAGTCAGTCAGTCAGTCAGTCAGTCAGTCAGTCAGTCAGTCAGTCAGTCAGTCAGTCAGTCAGTCAGTCAGTCAGTCAGTCAGTCAGTCAGTCAGTCAGTCAGTCAGTCAGTCAGTCAGTCAGTCAGTCAGTCAGTCAGTCAGTCAGTCAGTCAGTCAGTCAGTCAGTCAGTCAGTCAGTCAGTCAGTCAGTCAGTCAGTCAGTCAGTCAGTCAGTCAGTCAGTCAGTCAGTCAGTCAGTCAGTCAGTCAGTCAGTCAGTCAGTCAGTCAGTCAGTCAGTCAGTCAGTCAGTCAGTCAGTCAGTCAGTCAGTCAGTCAGTCAGTCAGTCAGTCAGTCAGTCAGTCAGTCAGTCAGTCAGTCAGTCAGTCAGTCAGTCAGTCAGTCAGTCAGTCAGTCAGTCAGTCAGTCAGTCAGTCAGTCAGTCAGTCAGTCAGTCAGTCAGTCAGTCAGTCAGTCAGTCAGTCAGTCAGTCAGTCAGTCAGTCAGTCAGTCAGTCAGTCAGTCAGTCAGTCAGTCAGTCAGTCAGTCAGTCAGTCAGTCAGTCAGTCAGTCAGTCAGTCAGTCAGTCAGTCAGTCAGTCAGTCAGTCAGTCAGTCAGTCAGTCAGTCAGTCAGTCAGTCAGTCAGTCAGTCAGTCAGTCAGTCAGTCAGTCAGTCAGTCAGTCAGTCAGTCAGTCAGTCAGTCAGTCAGTCAGTCAGTCAGTCAGTCAGTCAGTCAGTCAGTCAGTCAGTCAGTCAGTCAGTCAGTCAGTCAGTCAGTCAGTCAGTCAGTCAGTCAGTCAGTCAGTCAGTCAGTCAGTAACGGAAGAGTTTTATATATGTTGATAAAATGACTCATACTCTGTCACCTCACGAAAGGTTCAGGTCTACTTACAAGTAACCCGGTATACTATAGGTACCTTTTTGTTTGATGTAATTGAGAAAAAAAATTATGGTAGGGTACCAAAAAATTAGATCTTTCGATCGTAATAGAATTTGGTTTTTATTTCACAATCAATTAACAATTCGCACCCTTAATAATAAAACGCATTAATTCAAAATTTTGAGTTTTTGAGTTTTAATCATAAAACGCATTATCTTTGAAAGAAGAATACGATCGCTCCAACAACCGCTTCGCTACGACTTCAGTAGCCGCGATAGATGATCGTCCATCTCTTTTTGATTAAATATTGCTGTCAATCAGCAATTATTAAAACGACGAATTTAGTAATGCGCCGGCACTGGTCAAGAAAACATCCCAAATTCGTAAAATGAAAACGTAATAAAATGGAATAATTCTTTGTTTGACTAACTGGTAAGACATTTTATTTGTAATGGCTTAATGATAAAGTGACGATTATAAGTTTTAATGCACTTTATTAGATTTTTTTAAAGTATTTTTTTGTATTATTGTGATAAATTTCATTTTATTTTTAAATATTTTTCAGTTGGTATGAATGATTCCAGTTTAATGCAGTTTCATATTGAAATTTTATCTCATTATTTGATTCGAATGTGTTTTGTTTCATTGTAGCATTACAAATTTGATTGAAGACAGGGTCTAATAAGTTTTACTGCTTTTTATGATTTAAATACAAAAAGAAGCTTTATATAATATTATGATTTGATTCACTTTATTATTAAGGTAATCATTATTTTGGCTCCAAAGTGACTTAATAATATACCGAATCTTATGAAATAAATAATGTTTTATACCTATATCATTATTATTATCTTATTTATCTTTCTTGAAACGACATCGAGACCGGATTATATATATGCAACAAAAAATGCCCAAAATATGCATGCAAATATGCAAGTAAAATAGCTAAAATATGCACGAAAATCCATAAAAAAGGCCAAATATGCATACAATTAAACAAGAAAAAAGTCGTATTTTTATTTATTTTATAAATGCTTGTTACTGACAATCGTATTTGTAAAAAAAACTATTATAATATACGTATGCCTACTTAGGTAACAATTAAAATTTACCTTTAAAAATTTATCTACGATAAATTCTGTAAGCAGAAAAGGAGCGTTCGACGTCTACTGAGGTTACTGGGCAGAATTTAAATTTCGATGCAATACTTATGTTTGGGATTACTGTGCCGGGCAAAATTTCACCCATCCAGTTGATGAAAGTATAAATTTCGCACCAAGGGTTCAATCAAGGGGCCCTGGGTGGTTGCTCAATATATTTTCAAACTTTTCTTTGAGTTTTGACTATGAAAAGCATCAAACAATGAGCGAAATCGAGCGTAAATATGCTTTATTTATTTATTTTTTCTAAAATATGCAACAACCGCTGAAAAGGTACTAAATATGCAAAAGCATATGCAATATCCATTTGCATATAATCCGGTCTCTAGCCATCACAAATCTCAATCTTCCTTTAATTTACGGATGTATTCGCGGGCTAGCAAAGATATTTAGATTGATAAAAAGCGAGAATGATTCAATCAACGGGTCTTATTTCAAAAGCCGAATATGTAATCATTATTGTAAACAATCTCTTGTGAGTTACATTTTTATAAATACTGTTTAGCATTCGTTTCTCAGATTTATGTTTCTGTCTCGCTCTCATTATTAAACATATTTTTTTAGTAAATAGAAATAGAAAATAATGGTCCGCGGTATATGGGAATAGATAAAGAATTACTAACGCAGGAATCAATATGCTGCAATAATACAGCTAATCAACAAGTAAAAGAGGTATGAAATCTATCAGTTTTTAACTGTCTGTTTGTTTTATACTAATATATAATGTAATACTAAGCAATATTTGTTACTGGTTCCCTCATCATTATCATCATTCAATTCAAGAAAGGCAATTCATCATCATCAAACTGAAAGTATTGCTAAGAAAATAACAAAGTATTGAAAATGCTCCTACAGTGCAGCAAATTACGAAGATAAAGAGGTTTGAAGCCAAATATGATTTATTTATTAAATAAAACCTATTGTACTCGTCAACCTGCAAATAATTAAATTTGTCTGTCTGTATGGGGCACTATTACGGCCACATTTGCAATAATTCTTTTCGTCCTCCTTAAGTTTCAAAGTCAATACGAAAAAGAAAGAAGAGGACAAAAAGAAATATTGTAAATATAAAAAAATGCTAAAAAGTCGTAGCCCTTTCAATTTTCACTAGCTAAGTTTCGAATAATTTTATGATCTAAAATTATTTCAAAATACAACTTTTCGAACAACACACGGAAGGCAGAATTGTCAATCAAAATGAAATAACAGTAGACGTCTTGTAGAAACTGTAACACGTCACCTTTGGCTTTAAAGTATAAAAACAAAATTCAGCGCGAACAACACCTTCCTACTATGCAAGATTTTATTATTCAATAATGTAGGTAGGCTTATCTACAGTATTGAATTAAATAACTAAATACTTGTTGCTGCTGTTACTCTAGCAGATTTTAAAGTATCTACTTTTTTCTATTAAGTTTCAGTTAGAGCCACAAAAATAGGCTTAAAAGATTCTGTTGATTTCGTAATAAAATGGAACGTTTTTTTTTATAAAAATAAAATATTTCTGTAAAAATATACTGAACTAGTATGCGCCCCACGGCTTGGACAAGGCGGCTTGGACAAGGCAATTTCCCTTGAAACAGCGAAATCCCAACTTTCCGTAAGATATTCGGGATATAAAGTAGTCCATACGTACCATTCTCACGCTCTAGACTAGACTATCTGCTTACCAAATTTCATTAAAATTGGTGCAGTGCCTTTTGGCGTGAAACGGAGACAGACAGACAGAGTTACTTTTGAATTTCTAATATTAGTATGGTTTCAAAACAAAACCTTAAGTTCAGTTCCAACAAAAAAGATAATATATAAAGACGAAGAATAGGTACTTACTAAAGTTACAAAATTTAAATTTTATTTCCTACAGTTTTGTATGGTAAAATTATTTTTTTGTAGGGTAAATATTTCATTCTTTAGTTTTATTAATAGTTTACGTCTTTAAGACTGTGACCCAACTCAAATGTGGATCCATTACTCAGAAAAAATACAGCAATTGACATTCAACATGAACGCTGCGTTTTATTTGAAAATATATTTATTAATTTCATCACGTGATTTACTAAAACACTAACCCTCTTATTCATAAAAAGTTAAAGAGCATTTTAGTTATTTGACGTATGTCAATTTAGACTGGATGTCACGTATTTACCATACAACAAACCAGAGAAGTAGACCTCCAGTAACGCTACTTAAAATGTACTGTATCTTTATGAATAGGACGGTAAGTTATTAAGGTTTAATTGATTAAAAATATACATATTTTAATAACGAAACTGCGTCATTTAGAGTTAATCTATGTAAACTACTTATTTCTGTATGATAATTTAATAATAAAGTGCATTAAAAACGAACTTTTTTTTAAAATAATTATTTAAAATACTTACCTGAAATTACGACAAAAATAACACATACGACTGTGTTGCCTATTAATCAAACAAGCTGTATCTATTATTAAAAGTTTCCTGTCTGCTTTATTTATTTTTTTATTGATTTTTGAAGTGTGGTGATCAAAGTTCACAAACTTTAAATGCGATTTCCCGAAAACTTCAAATTTCGAGTTAATGCTTTTTATTATTGAGGGTGCGAATTATTTAAATTTATTTATAATTGTGTACAGCCAGGTTAAATCTAGAGGGCGCAACGGTCACTCATTAAACAACAATGCAGATTGCGTTGTTACGATATATCCATTATGCGGGCATAATTAGATTTAACCAAATGCGGGTTTTGCATTAATTATGAAGCTAACGTAAATACTTAACGAGCAGGATGCGTAACCTAATAACTTAATCACCTAAATATAAATGAATTATACCTAATACTAATGATTTTGAATTTAATATGTACTTATTTTTTTTTATTGTTTTCATACATAAGTGTGTATATCAGCACGAAATTATTCCAGAGGGGTAGGCAGATGACAATGAACGTCACGGTCATATCATATTCCCTTGCGCCCAGATTCATTTTGCGCTGCATAAGATAATCCATTTATAATCATCAATATCAATATCATCAATATACATAGTATAAAACAAAGTCGCTTCCCGCGTCTGTCCCTATGTATGCTTAAATCTTTTTAACTACGCAACGTAAGTTGATGCGGTTTTTTTTAATCGATAGATCTATTCGAGAGGAAGGTTTATATGTATAATAAATGCATAATATAAAAGAGTAACACGGATAATTTAAGAGGTTTCTAAAGTGATGTCGTAAATGATTTTTTTTGAGCTTACATTGCAAACGCTGGCTGAACCCTAGGAGATTGATAAAAATAATGTACCACAGTATTGTAGATCTCAAAAAGCTCTACAAAAAAGTCCGCGATAGTATATGTCTATCTCTTAGATATAACCCAAAATAAACATTTTTATCCTAAATTTTTTACAAAAATAATAATGGTATATTTTCGATGCAATTTAAAGCAATACGGCATTAATCCTTATCCAATTTAATACCTTTAATACATTGTGGATTTAATAAAGATCAAATAGTCGTTTACAGCATGAGATTCAAATGAATATTTTCGAAGATATAACAGATTGAAAATTTCCCGATATGCGACACATGGCCAATGATGGTCTTTGTTTGCAAATGCGACAGGAGTTCTCCTTAGCCTTATTATTATACCTAAGCTTTAACTTTTCCACGGCAGAGCAAAGGCCTCATTCCTGCTTTTCCACACTTCACTGTCCTAAGCAGATTCCCACCAGGCTCTGTTAAGCGCTTCCAGTTCGTCGCTCCACCAAATCGTTTCCCGAAGCAACCACGTCATCTCTGAAAGTTTTTCAAGACCCACTCAGTGGTGTTCTTAGCCCTAAGATCGCAGTTTATACAGGCGACATGGCTGGCCCAGTCCTATTTTTTTTAGCCGCTTTTTCAACTATACATTCACTTTATGAGTTCTGGCGCGCAGTTCGCTGTTTCAGACTTTATCCATCAATCACAGCACCATGCGAGTTCCCAATATGCCATGCAGTATATATGTATGCACTCCATATTGCCCATAGATCGTACTTAGTTGACATAAGCGACATATCCAAGACCAAAGTAGTGACAAACTGTTTATGGCAAACAGACATAGCCTGTGGCACTGAGCTTAGAGGGGGGCCGGCGAAGAAATGACATGCCCTCCCCGAGAGGAACAGATAGGCTTGGGAGGGACAGGACACTGGATGTCGATCATCACAATTCTTTCCAAATTGCCACGACGGCCACCGGCGGGTTTTGGTGGCTGTGAGCCCCGAATACCGCCTTCGCTCCCCGCGCTACAAAAAAAGTGCAAAGATCTTTGTCCCCGGCGGCCGTCTTGGCGCTTTTGGGAAGAACCCCGGGCACCACGCATTATAGAGTCCGAAGTCCTTCCCACGCTCAGGTGCTATCAGCTTCGTGCTCGGGGAGGGCATATTGTTCCCTCCCAGGCTTGCCTTTGGAGCTGCGGCGGCATAGTGCCACAAGCTGTGCCGCCGCCCATGTCGGGGCCGTTTGATAAGTGTGTCGGGCCCCCGCCCTTTACACCCACGACCCCTTTTAATCGCCTCTTACGACAGACACGGCATACCGTAGACCTATTATTTCGCCTGGACCCACAGGACTTTTCCCACCAGGCTCTGCCGAGCGTCTATACGTCGCTCCATCGTTTTCTGGTGCAAAGTCATTTCTTGCCATGTTTCGGAACCCACTCAGAGGTACTCCATGCCCAGAGATCAGATTTATTACGCGCGACATGACCAGCCCAGTCCTATTTTAATTCAACCGCCTTTTGAGCTACATCTAATTTGAGTTTTGTCATGACCAACATTTTGTAGCAAGTAGTGGATGTGGATCGTGAGAGAATTGCATAATAGCAACTTTTGGCCAAATACTCTCCTTACAGGCGTGACAGAATAAAGAAGTCGAAAGACGCTTTAAAAACGCCTTGCGGAGCCGGTGAAGGGACTCATAAAGGCGACCTTTACTCTTTGTCTGAATCGAAAACTCATGAACATGTGCATTTTCCCCATCCTTACCTACGCAGCTCAGACTTGGTTTTTCAATGTCATTCAAAAGTCTAGGCTTAAGGTCTTTCAGATAAATATGGAGCGAAGCCTTATTGGGAGTTCGATTGGTTGATACATGAAAACGTATTTTTTTTTATTTCATCGTGAAAATAGGAAAACGTGTTCTTCAGTGTTTGTAAGTAAGCTTTAACAATGGAATTCTACGGGAGCGGTAAAACAGAAAGTTTTGAAGGTATTAAACTCCTAGAGCTAGAAGGTGAAGTAGAAAATAGATTACCAAAATTCACATGGGAACAGAAAATTATCCTATACACTATTTTTATTTACGTAGTTAATACTCCAACCAATTAAAAGTAGTGCAACACGCTACTATCAGTATTAGGAACTATGAAAATATAGGTTTCTTATGAACGGTTCAGTGTAAAAATGTTTTTTTGGAGTTTCCACGTAAACTGAAATATGTGTACTTACTAATTTTACCTGATATAAGGACAAACCGCTTGAAATTTTTATTTTAAAAATATGTTATGTTTAGGGTGTATGGGTGCAATCAAAAATTATTTTCCTAAATTCCTGAATAAGTCATCCACCAGTTATTTCCGTAAATTATGAAAATGCGCGTGCGAAGCTGCGGGCAAAAGCTAGTATAATATTATAAATGCAAAACTAATTCTTTCTGTCTGTGAAAGTGATTTCACAACAAAACTTCTGAAGCAAATTGAATAAAATTTGTTATATGGATTTCCTGAGAGATTATAGAGCCTGAAGAAAGGACGTAATTTTAACCCGAAATTCCCATAGGAAAATAAGAATGTTTCAATTTCATGGGAAATTGCGCTGGCAAAGCCGGGGGGCGTCCACTAGTGAGCCATAAACAGTGAATGCATATAATCACTGCCCTTTTACAATTTTATTAAAATTCCAACAAGAACTAGGAAGGTAGAATGAGAGCTCACCCGCTTGCATTGACCACCAACCCCCCTTTTGTCCCCTCCTATCCGCACCCCTCCCCGCACCGCGTGGAACCCGCGTGCTATTTCCATTATTAAAAAAGTATGAGACCTTGTCATCACTAAACTAAGTTTAAAAAATAATAATTATGAATTTGATATTGCCTTTACGGCAAAGCTCGTTTCGCAAGCTTGTCAAAGTTTAAATTAAATTTTGAATTAAGCCTAATGGCTGCGGTAAATGGTTTCTGGGGAAAATGATTTCTATTTGAGCAATTATAATTCTTAAGTATTTTTTATGATTTTAAAATATGTAAGTACTTAGATAACTTAACAAGTTTTAATGATTTCAATATTTTTTTTAATTTTTCACAGCTTTTAAGAAGTCTCAAACAATTGAGCAAACACATTTTATTTTATATTTTTATGAATTTATCTTTTTTAGGCTTCAAACGCACAGGCGGATTATTATCCGCGCGGTAACAAACCGCGCGGATAAAAATCCGCTGTTGCGGTTTTATTTCCGCGCGGTTGGAAAGGTTGTTATTTCATTTTCAACCTTATTCATAGGCCACGAAGGTACAGGCGAATTTTTAGCCGCGCGGAAATAAAACCGCGACAGCGGATTTTTAACCGCGCGGTTTTTTATCCGCTGGTGCGCACACTTCCATAGGATTCAAAAATGCGCGGCAAAAAACCGCCTGTGCGTTCGTAGCCTTACTCTAACTAGGTATACTATAAAAAAACAGTAGAAGCGAGGTCTGTTCATTGCATATTTTTTTCTAAAGACCGATTTTATCTGAATATGGCAGGTGAC